>VZTY01020093.1:47761-77228 GCA_013400935.1 Turnix velox
GAGGAGGGAAGGGCCTGAGGAGGGAAGGGCCTGAGGAGGGAAGGGCCTGAGGAGGGAAGGGAGGGGCTGACCCTTCGATCCCTCAGCTTTTATACTGAGCATGGGGCAGATGGGATGGAATACTCCCACTGGTCAATTCTGGGTCACCTGCCCTGTTCGCTCCTCCCTGCTGGTGGGACTTCTCTATGTTTTTCTGTTTCCAGCCCCTCCCCGGTGGGGTGGCTGACAAACATTCTGACCTAGAGAGAAGAGGCCTAGCTGAAAAATGAAGTTGCAAACTAGAAAATTTACCTTATTTTTCCTCAAACCAGGACAGTAGAAACTCAGTAGAAGAGAGCATAGACAAGAGAAAGAGGTCATTCAAAAAAATTACACAAGAGAAATACAAACAAGTTGCAAAGAGAGAAGAAAACATTGTATTGAGCTCTCCACCACTTCTCACACAACCAGGAGTTAAATTGCAATGAAAGCTTCTAGCTGAAGCTAGAAAATGTCAAAGCTGAATGATAATACAACTTATATCAAGTACATTAAGAAAATGGCCCACACACTCCCTCGGCTCTATCCTTTGCTTCCCAACAAAATTTCATTTTTTTCAGGGATAAAATACAAAAGCCTCTGCAAGAAATACAACTGAGGATGGGTAGTAATTGTTCCCATGGCCACAGCAGTTGGTGAACACATGGAGAACAGCTGATTTGGGAAAAGAAGATTAAATGCGATGCAAACCTGGCTGATTTTGAGACACAATACACACCAGCCTTCCTCACAGTTCCCCCCCTGCCACAGAGCAGAAGAACCTGCCCCTTGTGTGGCCTCTGCATGGGACACAGCTACAGGTTGAAACACTGATGGCAGAGGTACCTTGCCAAAACCATCTCAGGTCTCCCTCCCAACTTCTGAACCTCTGAATTCCTTGCCAGCAAGGCCTAATTAGCAATTACCAGGTGAACCATCCCCTCTTTTTTCCCATCCCTTTTCTTCTCTCTAGCCTAGCTACAGGTATAGCTGCACTCTGTCCCTCTGCTTGGCCCCCAGGGCTTGCATCAGCCATCACCCTCACTGCTTTAAGTTCTCTCCTCTGTTTCCATCAGGGGCCTGGTGTTTCTCACTGATATTTTTGTGTCTCCCCAGCCACAGCCTCTCTAGTGGCAGAAGCAGAGCGTTTCCTGCAGATAGCCCTGGCAGTTAGCAGCATTCAGGCTTGTCTGGGCTAGAGGCTCCTTTGATAGTCCATCTTCCATCTCTCCCATCCCATGTCCACAGGCTCAGCAGATCCTCCAAGAATTGAACTGCCCTGCAGGGTCCTCACATTTTCTCAGTCTTCTAAAAATCCATTATTAGTTTGTCTTTTGAAATGACTTCCATATACAAATTTATGAAGCTACATAAATAAAGAGTAAATACAGTCATTCAAATTCCCATGCAGAACATTTCTTTCCTCAGTTAGAATTTTACCATTCGTGTAAAATAACTGCACTGTTGCCCCAAGAGGTTGGAGAGAAATCCAGAAGCATTCTGGGGAAAGCAGTCCACCTCATTTAAAGAGGAGCATTTTCTATCAACTGCATAATGAAAGTGCACCATGCCTCACCTCTGCTTTCAGGTGATTTCTAGAATGCTTCAGCTGACCAGCAGATTGAATGTAGTCAGCTTATAAGTAAAAAAAGAAAAGATGTTTTATAAGGCTTCCAGCTTTGCACAGCCTCTCAGGACTGTGAAAGACAAGCTATGTTCTTCCTGAAACTGACCACCTCACCAACAACTCTAACTTAGTGAGATGCCTTGCAGGTGTTGTTAAGGTGCAGCTGAAGTCCATCAGATGATTTGTGTGCCAGGTGCAGCTTAAGCACCAACAGCAAGAGAAAACATCTGAGGTATACCTGAGGTTTGAGTGACTGAGACCCAATAAACACGGATGTGAGGTGTTTTACAGAGTAACTTTTCAGTGTGGAGCTGGAGCTCTTGGCCTCAGAAGCTGGGATGGAGACATACCATATATGTTTATGTGGCAATGCAGGAAGAAAGCTTATCGTGTTTTTGTTTACTGAAAGAAGTTGAGTCTGAAATGTTAACTTACTGCTAAAACCTAGCCTCAGCTCTCTCCTCAGATTATAAAGCAGTTTCACACTGCAAAAGTGAATTTTGAGAACACAGCTACTTGCCCTGGCTCCCTAGCCAGAGGAAAACCCAGCAAAAATTAATCCAGAGGAACTTAAATGTTATCTTTCTACCTAGTGAAAATTTCCAAAGGATAATCTACCAGAGTCTTAACTGAGCTTCAGAGCCAGCATCTGCTGGAGGCCATTCATTTGTCCCCCTCTCTCCCTGTGTCACCAGATGTGATGTTTTCACAGTTACTTCCTTTGGTTCATGGGGATGACTGGCTATGCTGCTCTGGGAACTACATACCTCTGATAGCAAGTAGCAAGTGGCTTACATGATATGACAAGTGCCTTCCTCCCCAGCTATTTGCAGAATCCCAATAAGTGCTAATCAGGAATTTTCAAATAATGAAGTATTTCCAGCTGAAAGCTGCCTTGTCCTAGGGGGTAATTGTTCTGACTTTGGGAGCATCATCTTATGAGCTCTGTGTTAGAATGAATACAAATGAACTGTTACCATATCATCTTCAAAACTCAGTGGTCATCATCCAAACTCAATGGTGTGGGTTCTTTTAAAAAGAATACATTGTCACATTCTGCCAAGATCTTGTGAGGTGAAGATTATTCAAGAACTTATTCTTGTGATAGCTTGTTACAATTCAACTGGTTTGGGTTATCAGATTGATGTTTTTTTGGAGATCTTTCAAACTCCATAGGGTAGGGAGTTCCATAATACCAGGTAACATATATATATTATATATATTTCATTCTTACTTTTAGCCTTTCTCTTCCCTTTGAACCTGCCATAATGAGGAGAGTCAAAAGCAAGTTGTGTTTTGGTCCCTTATGCACAAATTTCTGTGTCAGTTCAACTTTGACAAGTGCTCTCCTGAAAGCTGAAGACTGCACATCTCCAAGATACTGCTCAGACAGCAGTCAGCAGTCAGCGAGATATCACTGCTACAGAACTGAGTTTGTCTGGCAACTGCCCTGACACTGGCAATTTAAACAATAATTTCCTCCCCACATGTCTGGCAGTAAATAGATTTTAGAAATATTATTTGGAGACCTACTTAAACTTGTGCAATGCTTTATCTTCAGTAATTGAAATTGCAGCAAATAAGTGTTTTATATACAATATGTATTTTTAAATCAACTACTTGAAAGAGAGAGAGATATGCATGAAGACATTCTCTTAGGACCTCATTTCTTCAGCTTCTTTCTTTCTGTCCTGCTTGAATCAGTGGATAAGATGATTTGAACATCCAGAAACTTTGTAAAAACTTGAGTCTCAGTCTAAATGTAAGATTTTGGTTCTGTTTTACAAGTTTGTGAATTTATTTGCCTATAAAGAAATCTCACCACTAAGGAATAAAAGCAAGCAATGTTTAAGGATCATCAGAGCAATAAACAGCAGCCAGTTCCATTTCCTTCTATCCTGCTGGATTCAGTCACTATTTAAAAAATTCTTGAAAGCTGATCAGCAAGAGACAGATGTTCCATTTGGAGAATGAACCATTACTAGCTTATACATCCTGATATTGAGCCTAACACTTGGGTCTGATCTTCAGAGGCAGCAGTGGGGAGATGAAGCATTTTTCAGCTCCTTGAGGGGTCTGGACCACTAAAAAGGTCAAACAAAGTTAAAATAATCATGAGACTTGCTGGCCAGCCAGCTCTCTGGGTCCAAGATCAGCAGTACTGCTGATGGGAACTAATGCAATTAAATCAGAAACAAATCTTAGAGTGCTGTGCACTGATGCCAGATGGATTGTGAAACCTTGGAAGGTCTTCCTCATGCACACATACTTAATCATGACAGGCCTTGTTTGTGGAAAACCATGGCACCAACGAGGGGTTTTTAGTCACTTTCCTGTGGAACAATAATGTCAGGCAGCAGACTTCAATGCACAGTGGTGAACGTGAGCTTTGTGGGTCACAAATTCACTTGTTGGGAATGGCAGTAAAGGGGAGCTTGGATGAATGTGTGCCAGGATGGCTTGCTGCAGCACAGGCCAGTGAGCACAGGAGAGAGGGTGCTGGCACCAGGTCCTGCTCTGGCAGGGAGATTGAACTAGATGATCTCTTGAGGTCCCTTCCAGTCTCTGATATTCCGTGATTGTGAGAAAATATGGGACAGCCATAGGACAGACAGAGAGAAAGATGGGATACAGGCAGAAATGTAGGTGAGCAAAAGGACTTGCAAGCACTGTGGTGGCTGAAGCCATCTTTTTAATAATAGTCACCTGTCTTTTTAAGCAAAGTATTTGGTTTTTTCTTATTTTCTGTGTTCCAGGTATGTTTCAAACCAGCCTTAAGTGACACAGCCACCAGCTCAGTTTTTCTCTTACTGTAGGTAGCTGCCTTGTTTGATAACTATCCCAAACTTGCTCAGCAATGCAGTCCACAGTCCTACAGATTTCTTTCTCACCTTCTTTCCCCCTTCTTTTATGTATGCTACCTGACTGGAGAGTCTCTTAACGTAGAGTAAGGTTCTGTAGCAATTGAGAGGAACATTCTGTAGGAAACATTCAGCTCATCAAAGGCAGCTGTGGAGCTCTTGATAGGGTGAGGTGAGGCTGTTCCACTAATTCTAAGCCTTCTGTTTCCAATCATTTTCTAAAGAAATCTGAATTTGTGATTAAAAAAAAAAAAGAAGGCACCAGGAGACTTAATATATATTAAAACCACAAGAGATTAATGCATATTGAAATGCGTCATTACACAGGCAAAAGGTGATAGGCAGGGGAATAAGGCTATAGATATTTAGCTTTAATTTGCCTTTGGCATAATTTCTGCTAGTAGTAATTTAATTACTCGATAGTAACACTGTTTACTATCCAGCAGCCATGCTTACAACTATTATACTGCAAAGGTTACAATGAAAAGTCCAGGAATAAGAAAGGTTTTTTTTTTTTCCCCTGGCTGCTTATCTAGTAACTCTAATATATGGTCATTTGAAGACAACTCTTTTTTTAAACTTTGAAGGACCTCACTCTTAAAGAAATATTTATGTGGTCTAACTTTGAAGACATCAAAGACCAGAAGCTGTTTGCTATAACAGACAAATTATTTCACAGGCCATCACAGACTTAAATTAGTTGTATAGAAGCAGGGAATGTTAAAAACAAGACCACGGGAGTAACTGTTCCCTTCCCTTACTGGCTCTTATTTCTTTACTCCCCAGCAGATGGCAATCCAGGACTTGTTCAATAAAATGAATCGAGCGAAGAGCCTTGTCTGTATTCAAATTCATGGGGGCTTCAGTTACACGCTTGGATAACATTCACAGTCCGAATTTGCACTCCAAGTAAACCACTTGACTTTTATTGGTCTTTTATTATAGTGTTGGCCAGGGTGAGACAACGCCAGAACAAATAAGACCTGAGAAGTGTGTGGAAATGGCGGTGCCTTTCAGCAAAGGGAAAGATTTTTATGTCTTCTGAAGGCTGCTGATTGTTTTACTGAAGAAGTGAAGGCAGTTTCTTACAGTAATGTTTTTAGAAGACTTGGGAGGCAAAGACCTAAATTTTGATGTCTACTTATGTGGAATATTATTTGGTCTCGCAGTGCAGCAAAGCCATTTCACACATTTAAGCAAAATTTGCACAGAACTTCCTGAATCCTCTCCATTCTGTTTGACTTTCTCTCCAGACCATGGCTATCTGCCATATAATTGTGCTTCTTCTGCTTACTCACACTGCTCCAGGGCCACTGGATTGTGTCAGTAAGAACAGAGCCACAGAACACATCAGATTTGGTGTGGAGCCTGCCTCACTTGATAGCCTAGCTACCTTTTTCACTTGCTCAGGGCACCAGAGCCTTCAGCAGAGTTTGAGGTAGGTGAGAACATCGATTCGTCCCTTCAGAGCAGGGAGCTGAAGGATTTAAGGGTACCAGAAGGGAGATACAGGGCTCTGACACCAACCATGTGATGTGTGGCTGAAGTAATGGTAATGAAGTAATGGTGGCTGAAGTGTTCCTTGTCATCCCACAGCTGTGTCCCACCTCAGGGCTGTCCAAGCAGGGAGAGACATTGTCCAGCTGGGTTACCTTTTTCTGTGATAAGGAATGACAAGTCAATAAGCAACAAAATGGAGGAGAGGCAGCAAATCAACACAGATTCAAATATATTTTGCTAAGCTTTCCCATCCCTATCTCCTCAGAAGTTTTCTTCATTGTTTCTTCCATACATTTCTTTGGAATTTTTCTGATTTCTAGAGGTATGGATTAGATAGAGGTAAAAATGTAATTTTGTCACATATTTGACCCTTCTGCAACAGAGATGAAAGCAGCAGCGCTCACAGAGCACTGCATTTTAAAAGCCTTGTACCAAGATACAAAGGTTACAAAGATTTGCCTGTCATCTTGGAGTGCTCAGCAATTTGAATTCTCCTTCAAGCCAGAGAACTGGGGAAAGGAGCAGGGGGAGTTTGTTTGGCCAACTGCAAATGAGTCACTTAAATCAGAATGCTAGTATTAGGTAACAGCTTACCTGTGCTTCAGGAAAATATGAAAAAAAACCCAAAAAATCAGCCTTGCATTAGGTATCAGCTAACCTGCGCTTCAGGAAAATATGAAAAAAAACCCAAAAAATCAGCCTTGCACTTTTAATTCCTGGTGAATATATAGTCAGTATCACCGGAGTCAGCAAAGTCAAAAAGCAAAAGAAATAGCAAAGTCGTAAGTGTGTCCTTTTGAGGCAGGATTTGCAGACATAAATACAGGTCTTGGTTTTGTAAGTTTTTACATCTGTATGTGCTTTTTGTAGCTAAAATGAGAAATACAACACATGAGGTTTTTAGAATACCATAAAATGAAATGTAGACGTTTCCAAGAACACAAAGTGCTGTGCTTACCTATGGTGGGATCTGTCTCAGAAGAGCCAAGTCTAGAAACTCAAAGCCTATACATGACTCATCTCAGAGATAGTAAAGTTAAAAGGCTGGATTCAATAAACAGTAAAGCTGTTTGAAGTGCAGAACTGTAAACCCAACTCACCTTTCTCTCCTACTCAAACCTGTCTAGTCTTGGAATCAACTAATCCCACCAGGCATCTTTCTGTTTGACCTTAGACACCTGTATTTTTTTTAAGGACTCCAACTGAAGCAATAAGGTTCCCTTGAAATAAGACCTACGGCTTTGTTCTAGTCTGACTGTCTTTAGAAGCCTTCTGATTACATAAATGTCGTGTGAAGTTTTTAAAGTGGTTTTCATGGAATTTTTTTTTTGGTGAAGAGTATTATAATATAATTTACATGTGCATTAAGTGATTAACCTTTAGTTGTTATGAGGGAAAAAACCCCAACTAATCTCATGAGGTAGCTCTGGAGTTAAATGTAATATTACATTTGCAGCCTTTAAGTCTCTATGGGTTACATGTGAACCTTCTGCTGAGGCATAAATTTTTTCAAAAATATCAGTAGCAAGCATTTTAACCTTTTTTCCCCTCTTCTGCTGCAAACACTTCATAATAGAGAGAGAACTTAAAGATAGGTGTATATATGGGGAGTTTTAGAGGGATGATGGTGTTTGGTTTTGGCAATGGCCCTGGTGGTGGTGAGCACACATTTGGATCAAATGCAGCAGCAAAATGCCATGAGCAATAGATAGGGGTTTTGTGTTTCTGCTGCTCCCAAAACAATCTTGGACCACAGCAATCCTGGAAGGGAAGCAATACTTCCAGCTGCAGAAATTGCAGGCGCTCAGGCTTTTCATGTTGTGCAGTGTTTGTTTTGTTTTCATTTCTGTTTTGTTACTTGAGAGACTCTTGGAAACAGCCTGAATTTATTAAGCCAGCTGTAGCCTTTGGAGATGAGCTGAACATCCCCCTCCAGGCGGCAGAGCAGTGCCCTCTGCTGCACGTGCACAGCAGCAAGCAGCCTGGTTCTCAGCTGAACTCAGAGATATTAATAGCAGAATAAAAATTAAAAGTTCATATCTGATACGCTCCCTCATTCCCACGAACCATTTTTCATGTTGTACAATTCTGATGGGAGCACGGTCTGAGGTGAACCAAAGATTCAGCTGCTTGGATCCAACCTAAACAATAGATCTTTTTGTTTGTTTTAATTTCCAGAGTTAAGTTTCTGATTAACAACAACTAATGCAAGCACAGTCCACCCTTGTTACTTAGAGCTAAATCCATACAGGATTAATTTCCAGCTGTGGTGTACTGTTGCCATGTAGACCTGCCAGCACTCTATTAGGTTGCTGAGCAAATTTAACTAGATTAACAGAAAGTAAGAAGTCACTCAAGTGAGCCTGAAGGAAGTGCCGAGTGTCAAGTCCTAAGGCTTCTTTGCCCTAAATTTTGGATGTTGGTATCTTATTACAGAGACTAGAGATGACCTGACTACTCAGGAGCCACAGCTGCCCTCTCCAGAATGAGGACAGAACTTCACCAGCCTGATGAAGTGTGTTTGAAAGCTAGGTTTGAAATCCTTTCTTGCAGGCAAGAACTGCAGGTACAACTTCATGCTCGTATACTCTTTTCTCTGGCTCCATCAAGATTTAATTACCGCATTGCAAAGAGGTAATCTCCCAAGGGGAGACCTAGGAGACTTCTTGCATGCATCTCCCTGAGCTTGGTAGCTGGAAATTCAGGGAATTAAGAGGCAAAGACTGGACAATGATGATTCACATTCCACACAACTGCATTCTGAGGGTTGCTTCTAGGCCTGGATTATCAGGGCTTTGAAACTTTTTACTTTCTAACCTTTTTCTCCTGCTGTAGCTATGTGATGAGAGCACCTACAAGGTGAGGAACTTGAGGCTGGAGGGAGACGGGGTGAGATGCAAGGAAAGAAATTAGTTGGGCATTGCTACCAGAGCAGCAAATAGTATGTTAGCTAAATTAAAAACAACAACAAAAAAAAAAAGAACGAGAACAAAGAAATTTATTTACTTTTTATCTATGAACAGTATGACATATAATTATAGACAAGTTTTGATACACAGGAAAACCCTTTTGTCAAGCTTTTTTTTTTTTTTTTTAAATGAAACAGCACAATAATTTTTACACATTCATAATCTGTTTTTTCTTTTTTCTTTTCCTTTACAATACACAGCTTTCTTGGGTTGAAGCAAACTGCAGGACATACTGAGTACTGGTATATTACAGCTACTTACATAATTTAAGAACAGCAAATGGAGAAAAATAAGTTATTTAAATATTGATTTCATATACAGAAAGTGCAACTTTGTTAGTTGTTATGTAACTTACTTGACAGTTTTGATTCCCCAGAGGGTGTCAATTAAAGATAAAAGTATCTTGGACCCAAAGTATTATTTATTCTAAAAATAATACAGTACAACTGCACAGCTGTGACTTGGTGAATCGACCACTATTGCTGCTCTCAGAGATGATGATGTGTTCGAATAATGCAATGTTTAGTGCTTCAGATCATGCTCCCCATCTGCATTCAATGCCAGGCTCACAAGACAGCACAGGGAACTCCAGGCATCATTGTCACCTGGGTAATAAGACAGGATTATTGATCGAAGCTTATGGTTATGATGACATTTGGTAGGTGTTATGGCTTTGCTGCTTCTATTATTAAATAGCTGTTTGAGATACTTAACAGTGTTAGCCTGATTAGGATTCCAGCAGCAGGTTTCTTTCATGCTTCCCAAGAATTAACAAGCGAAGTTAGAGCACTGAATAGTTGCATGAAAATGTAAGAGGTTATGCCTCTCATACTGCCCCACCTCACCTGCTTAAGGAACACCACAGGTCACTGAAACCACAGCTCAAGCTCTGAGAAGCTTAAGGCTTTTTTACAATATAAACTAAAACTGGAATTCAAGTAAGACCACAGAGCACAGCCTTAAAAAGCAAATAAAAGCAACTATTAAAACTCACAAATCTCAGACTGCTCCCTCCAGTCCTGATGGGTGTGATTTGGTTTCCCTGGGCTATGTAATGATTTGAAAACTATGGATTTACAAAGAGTTTTTGGCACACAGGTTCAGCTTATTCCCATAATTCTCCTTTTGTTAAAGAGGGGGAAGTAGTTAATATGGGAGAGCTTTATTATGTGACTTGCCTTCCCTGCAACAAAAGCAAATTTATTTCCTTTTTTATTGCATATAGTCAGCTTGGACTTTTCCTTGCTCCAATATAACTGCTTTTTACTTACTTCTACTCAGTTCTGGCCCCTGCCAGCAAAACTAGGAAGTCTCAATACTCTTTCCATCTCCTGCTTACTGATAGTCACCATGATAGCCTCTACCCCTTTTGTAGATATTAATCAGCTGCACAAAACACCTGTGCTGTAGGTTTCCTGATGCTGTCATATAAGAACATGCTGATTATCCACACACCAAGGAGAACACTGAATGAAATGGATACAGAGTAGCTTTGCTTAAGAACAATTTCAAATCACAGAGGAGTGGCTGATGGTGTGCAGTAGACGGGTGAAATATGGGAAGAGGGAAGTAAAACTATCACCTATGGATTCTACCAGGAGCCAAATAATTAGTATCTATAGCAAAATGCACAGTTCATCTGACTTGAAATATGAAAGGGCTATGCATGTAAATCAAGGAATCCTAGAGCTAGAACTGCATTTTTTTATTCATCAATTTGAGAGTATTTTATTAGGAAAAGTGTCATTAGCTCAGTATGAGGCTGGGATAACTGAGGCACCAAACAGTGAAGTGCCTTTTCTAGTTTTAGATGCTAAGTTGATGTTGGAACTGATATTGGAAACAGCCACAAATCCTGGCCTGTGCCCAGGTTCCCATACTATCTCCCATTATTTGCCAGACTAGGCTTTCTCTGCTTTCCATGTTACAAGAAACTGAAGGACACAGCATGTATAGACCCCAAGTAGAAAGCAAATTATTTGCCATTCATGATAGTCCATATTTGATATATGTGTGCTCTTATAGAAAAATAAAATTGTCATTAGCATCATAAGCAGATGGAGCATTTTACATGGATTTAGGCAGAAAAATATCATCACATCATGGAAAAATTGTTTCACCACATCTGACAGAATAATGCTCTCTTCCAGTGAGAGGTAACATCAACAAATCATGAGAGATACCAACTGATGTAAAATCATGGTGTAGTTCATATGACTATACAGGATTTTTTTTTTCACCCATGCAGAGGAATTACTGTATCTGGCAATGATGTCTGTGGGACACAATTTGCTTTTCCAATGCATTTTATCTCCCATAAATGAATTCTCATTTGCAGAAACCCACTGTTTGGAATTGATATGGTCAGGATACCAAGTCAAAGCTACAGCATAATGATTGACAATATAATTCAGTAAACAGAACGTGATTAAATGAAAAGCAGTTACATATATACAGGGAAGTATATATTGGAACAGTTTAGTAACAACAGTAAATGCAGACTATAGTGAACAAAAAGTTAGCCTGACAACCAAAACCAAGCATAACCCTGCATTTGTAAAAGCA
This sequence comes from Turnix velox, assembly GCA_013400935.1. Lineage (NCBI taxonomy): Eukaryota > Metazoa > Chordata > Aves > Charadriiformes > Turnicidae > Turnix > Turnix velox. The sequence goes on from VZTY01020093.1 coordinate 59,302, forward strand.
TCTCTACAAAACAGAAGGTGTAAGAATGAGATATTTTATATAAGATACTTCATCTGGAAATCTCCTCAAGTGCAGCTGAAGGGTTACAGGTTGAAAAAAGGCTTGGGAAACAGGTAAGTGAATACTAGGTAACTGCTTAAAAACTTATTTTAAGGCAAATAAAAAGCTGGCTGCTAGGAAGCAGTTATAAAAATTACCTCAGCTCTGTACAAATAAAAAGAAGCTCTGACTCTGCAGGTTAGTTGCTTTGAAGTGACAGAGATGGGCCATACTGAAACCTAATTCCAGTCCATTAACTTTGGCCTAGCTAAAGGCATTGTGGTGTATGGAGATCTATATGAAGCAACAGCAAACACAACCAGGAGGGCATATGTTCAGCTCTTGGCTGCTAAAATAAAAAAAAGGCATTTGTCAAATTTGCACCTTATCTTGTACCTGGTCTTTAGGACTGATTCTAGGTACCTGGAACCTAGATGTACAGAAGACTCCAAACCTAAGGAGTTCTCCATAGAAACAGGACCTACTTGTTGCTAGTGTTACTTCCACAAACGTGGAAAACATGCAAGAGTCCCTTAATTCAGTGAAGCTGTCCAATTCTCAGGCCAACCCCGTGCACTTTATGAACCAAGAATACTTTAAAGGGGTGTGAGCTGGGAGGGAACTACCACATCTATGTTACCTAGTGCTTGCTTCACTTCTCCTTCAGTTGACAAAGGCGGCAATAGAAACATTTCATATCTTTTGAAGAAGATATCTGCCTGTCCTTGTGAGCCAGTTCCTTGATCCCTTTAGCTACATGAAGTAATTAGAGCAGTATTGGTGCAGAAAAAGCACTGGATTCTTGACCAGGCAATGCCACACTATGGAGCACTTTAAATTGCCTCTGGATCAAGAGGTTTGAAGAGTCTTGCTGCTGCCAGGAGCTTGCTTATGTGCCTTTCTTCTGTGATGCCAGCTTCTTGAAGGCAAGTTTGTGACAGTGAAGGCACTTTGCTCAGTGTGTTGAATCCTGCTTCTGTGAGCAGGCTGGAATACATAGGTAGACCAATGGAAATCAGCCAGTCAGATACAGAGGCAATAAGTCCTGGGGATACAGGTTTCCGACAAATTTCAGTGAGCCCTCCACTTGGAATCTGGATGGTAGTGAAAAAAAAGAAAGAAAAGAGCCCTTAAATGTAAATGCTTGTTTTAAAGTAAGTTTTTTCTTCCAAATCACTAGCATTTCATAGCAGCTGTTTCAGCTTCTCTCATGTCACATTTGTCAGTATGAGAGTGGTGTGAGGTTGAAAGGCTAGCATCACTTGGCATAGAAACAGCAGCAACTATTTGGCAATGCAGATGCATCCAGCTGCTTGCTCAACCTTCACAAGCCATTCTGTATTACTTTGAGATCAAGAAAATAATACTCAGTTACAAGACTTTCTATCTAATTTCTCAGAAAGGCAAGAGAAAACTGATTTTTCTATTACCTCCTCAGACAGACCACGTTGTCACATAAGACGCCATTAAAGCTTTTGATGGTTTTCTTCTCTGGCTTTTGCTAAGAAGCAGTGGACAAGACTATCATTTATGAAACTAAATAAGAGTATAAATCCTTTCAGGTTTTGATACAGAAGCATTTAATATGTGCTGTCTTTAATAAGTAAATCCCTGTTACCACCGCCTGCAGTCTGCTTAGACTTAAAAGAATACTGTTTTGTCAAGAGAGAGAGCCATCTGCTCTCATTTCAACTAATAGCTGCCCTTCTCTGGGACAAGGTGTGATTTATCCTGCTCCTGTAGTATCGCCTGCCGGGTGAACACAGCGAGTACCTGTGCAGGTATCTCTTTTTACCAGTAGTCAGTCCTTTTAAAAAGTCTGCTCAAAAATAAATTGCATTTATATAAATACTCACTGCCATGCGATGCTGCTTCCTCAGATGCTTTACCCGGATTTGGTCCATGTTTGTGGCAACATCCTTTTCAGGCTGGTGTAAGTCTTCAGAGTACCTCTGTACCAAAGCCTCAGGAATGCCACAGCGACCATGCTGAATGTTCCCAGCCAGGCACAAATGAGAGAAGATAGATGCAGAAAGTGTATCAATACAGAACAATCAACATAAAGAACAAGATAGGAGCAAGAAGGAAGTTTCCTTTAGATTTCAATGAAAACAGAAAAAGCAATCCCTAAAGAGAGGACTGTGGCTTAAGATTCCTTTCTTCTCAATAATCTAATCACTGGGTTACGAATTCAAATTTTCCTGAAAGCATTAAATCTAATAATGACTTCCTTTCTTAGCTCTCACTCCCCACACAAGCACAGAAAGAGACACTTTCATGCCAAAAGCCACTAAGATGGTTCAGAATAAGTCTGGGATTTTTCAGTCTCACCACAACAGAAGCATTCCTTTAGGCATAGGGACTGATAGTAAATACAAACATTGTTACAGAATGTCTCATGTCCCAGTGATTTATGGTTTACCTAGGCTGGTTATTCACAAAAATACAACAGATAGAATAAATGAAAGACTACCACTGGAAAGACCTGGAATGCTAGTGGAATAAAAATGCTGAAGAAATCTCCTCCACTTACCTTGTCAGAATATGGTTCTTCAGTGAGATCAATGTCTTCAGACTGCAACTTGCTTTCTATTACCATTTCCAGATCTGTTCCCCTGCTACAAGAGACTTTCCTTGCTGAAGCAGGACCTAGCTTTATCACATGCTGCTGAACACTAGCAGTCTCTGGAAGTTCTGACAGCCAGGGTGGCAGTGGACTAGGTGGGGTACTTGGGTTCTGTTCAGAAGTTGTCCTACAGACAGGTACTCCATGACAGTCAATGGGAGTAGATGAGCTGGTTTTCTTTGCTGGCAAACATGGTGCTTCTAGACTTGAATCTTTCCCACTTGCAGACATGGGAGGATGATACAATCCATTAGAAAGGCGTTCTCGGCATTTTTTGGCAGGGACAGGTGGAGGCTGAGAAGGATTTTTTGGTTGCATTCTTGCCTCATTTGTGCTTTTTTGCTCAGTTTCTGGAGCTCCTTTGAGGACTGGAGCATAATCAGCCTTTGCGAGGTCATGAAAACCTTTATTTTGTATTTCTAGAGGCGTCCTTGTTGTGAGATGCATCACTAAGGCAGGCTGAGCTTCACAGTGTTTCATGGGGAATGGAGCAGGCTTTCCACCTGCAGTCTCCATTACAGTGCAGTCCAATTCCTTAGCTCTTCCCTTCTGAGAACTAGCAGCTCCTTTACTTGGCTTAGCCATTGAGTCACCTACCATACAGGTGCCTCCATGAGACTGAGGTGACAGGGCAGAGACACTTGCCTTTTTTGCTGTATCTAGTGAATCCTGAGGAAAAGAATAGACTTCTTTGCTAGTGTCTTGTAGGTTAGTATTGGACTCTCCCTGGAGATCATCCAGAGAGTGAGATCTCGGCCATGTGTCTACACCCTGTGGGCCATCCAGAATTTCATAGCTCCGACAGACAGCAACTGGTAGACTTCTGCGGTTCTTTTTCAGATTTGTAGCAGCTGGAGGTTTTACAGAACTTTTCAGAGCATGATGTCCACAACTCAACCGGCTTTCTTTTTCCCCTTGCTGTATAGTTTCTATCGACTTGGTCAGTGGAAGTGTAGGATAATTTGACAACTGGTTTCTGCTGAAGTCCTTAAAGCTGTGCTCACTTGCTGATTTTGAGGGCAGAAGGCAGGACCTTCGAGTTTTACCTAAAAGCAAATAAATCACACTCCAAGTCTAAATGTAGAAGCACAAGAATTTGCGAGCTTCAGCTTTATCAATGAAGAACTGGTAAATGTGATCACATAAGCAAAATATACTTAAAAGACTTAATATCCTTCCTACCCCTCAATTTGCAGAGATTTGAGGTTTACATCTTTTCATGCATAGAAATATCCTATAGTTAGAACTGATCCCGATACCCATTATATGAACTGATTATATTAATTGGTTATATGAACTACATATGGAAATAACTCAAAAGTCCCACCATTTTTTTCCTACATTTCTAAGTCATTCAGGATATCAATAATTATGTTCACCTGATGAAGTTTACTAGATTGATCAATAATTTTTTTTTACAAAAAAGTAGTTTTTTAATTTTAATTTCAAAGTATGTCAATAGTGTTATCTCATATTTTAAATGAGCAGCAAACTATTTGCAATAGCAAAACCGGTGAGCAAAAAAGTATTTTTTTGAAAAATCACTTTTAGGGATAGTAGATTTTTATAGAAAAGTCTTACGGTGTGAAATGGAAAAAGCATTTCAAAAGGGATTTCCAAGCATGACTAATCTCAGCGTTATTCTCATGTCATAGTGTTTTACTGAAGTGGAAGGTCTTAGAGATATGGTGTTTTGTTATAACCACTTAAGAGGAGATGACATGAATCAACATGAAACCCATGTTCTTTATATTTCTATGAGATATGCACTACTGATTTTAAACAGTGAAGTCCATCAAATCTGCTTGACAGAAAAATTCTCATCATAGGACTGAGCTCATTGGAGTATTCATTAGTATGAAATACAAGGTAATTTCTCAAATACTGCATAATTTTTTTTTAACTTTCTTTTTAATAAGACAGAAGTAAACGGCTCAAAGCAGATGACTTCTCAAAATGACAGCACATCCTGAACAGAGTGACAGGGATACTTCCCCTCATGTACAGTAAGCTTTCTAAAATCAGGACAGATAGATAAAGCTTGAAATTGCAAGCCAATAAATTTAGCTAAATGGTATAAAAAGTCTAAATAATGGGCAATCAGTAGCTGCCAATTGAAGGACCAGTTACTTTTAGAAATCTGAGCTGTTTTGCTAAATTCACAGGAAATTAGTTAAAGTACACTATTAATTTGGCATACTTTAAAGCAATAGATGCTCTCTTTTCATACAGCTTGCCTTCAAAGCTTTATCCTGAAAGAATATCAATGCTTGGCTTTTGGATAATACACACTGCTTGCTTGGAATATGAATGAACCTCTTTGACCTAAAAGAGAAATAGCTTACATTCTCTCTTTCTCGTCTTATTCTCCAGAAAAGTAGCAAAGAAAATGCACATCCCACTTAAAGAGAAATGCACATCACACTCCCAGCAAGAAAAGTTTGTTGCATTAAGGTTTGCCTACATAGATGAATGCAAGCATACAGGAACTCCTTTCTCAGAAGCAGTATGGTTTCCAGTTCAACTTAAGCTAAATACTATCATTACTTCAAAATGCTAATAAAGACACACCACACATGAAGTTGGTTTCATTGCTACAACCTTGAGTTCAGGTAGGTTAGACAAGTAGCAGAAAGACTTTGCTACATGCAGTTTTCCATGGAGCTAAACTGTCACAGCTCATCTAAGTAAATCCATGCACCTTTTCATTCTGAAATACTGATACGGGGTCATACTGATTTTAGAAAAGCTAATTCAGGAACCTCAACACTGAAAGAAATTTTGTAAGAAGTGCCACTACTGTGCAGTGTAAGCTCTTACTGAGGTCACAGGTATCTGGTAAACATTTAATTTCTTTAGAAACAGGAGACATCTGTATAAAGCCAGTAGCCTGGGAATGGAAAACATTACAAAAGAGGAATAGGAAAAGGAAGAACAAAACCCAAGAAAAGTGACAAAACAAAGATTTTGGGAAAGCAAAATCAAATCTTTAGTTCACTCCACCTCAGTTTTGCACAAAATTACAAATGTGGAGAGAATGGAATTTCAAAACATTTTGTCTATAAAATATATAACTAACAATCAATCTTTAAGCTCTCCGCTTCAAAGTGCTGGGTTCAATGTAGTTGTTTTCTACGAAGGATAAAGGTTGAGAAAGTAATTTCTTTTTCACAAATTCAAGTTAAGACCAAGACCAGGAGGGTAGCCATGGTTTCTCTTTCTTTAACTGTTCCTTCCCTTATTCTGCCAGGTGTAACTTCATTATGCTTCTCAGACATTAGGAAAGCCAGGAAGTCCTGTTTTTAAATTGTTTTCATAAAGTGGAGATCTATATAAACAATGACCAAAAACATAGCGTTCCCTATCTAAGAAAAAATAAGAAGAAAAAAATTGCAAGGATTAAAGTGCATATCTCATAAGGTTTAAAACACATTATGCTAGCATTTTTGATAATAACTGGTTCTTATAAATTCTTGGTACAGTTAAGCTGTTTAATGCTTTCCACAGCACTGTCAATCATAGCAGCATCTCTGACTTCAATGTTTACAGAAGACACAAATGTGTCTTGGTGATAACTAAGATAACAGAGGTGGTCCTTACATAAATCAAATGGAAAGTTTGTTTCCAGATTCAGTTCTCTCTTTGTTTCAAGAGTATATGGACTAATGGTCTGATCATGAATTGTTGCTTTCTGCTTTTCCTGTCTGAGTGAGGCACAAACTGTGTGTTCTTCAGTTCTCTGTAAACTGGAATAAAATCTCAGTGCTGCACTAAGTATATTGTGGATGCCTATGAGAATATCCAAGTATTTCTGCAGCAGGATCTGGAAAAGTACCTCTAGAAGATACATCTGTACCACTGATACAGTACATTGCAAACCATTTTCAAGACACAAATCTAAAAGGAACTCTGAAATCTTGAACTGATGATAAAAGGTCCAATATCAGCCCAAACCAGAACACAATATTAGTCATTCAATACCCTATTCATAACCATTCCCCAGAAAATAGGAAGACCAGATTGCTCTCAGAATGCATCTCTTCTTTATGAGGTGCAGTTTATTACTGCTGATCTGCACACCGTGATCTTTAAACTAAGCAAATTATTATCCTTATTTTAACAGATGATAAGCCAAGATATTTTGAAAACAACATGCATATAGACTACTATGGTACATGAACTTTGCAAAGAAGGTGGAGCACATTTCAGATTAACTAACCTTGACAGAATCTCTCAATGAATATTAAACCCTACGGTCTTTTTATAAAGGTTTTCAAAACAAGCACTAAATGCATTTTGTGAGTAGAAGTGATGCAGGAAAGCAGCAAGCCATACATGAAAAGCAATATAAAAATCAACAGTGGTATTTCACATTCTGCAAAACTCAGATAGAAAAATTAGTTTAAACATAATCATAAGTATCTAAGTAGACAGGCAATGACACTTGCTTTCCAAAGATTTTATTATATTGTCAAAATAAGGAAAATCTACAGGCAGCATTTTAGCTTCAGTGCTACAGCTATCATTATGATGGCACTTTGAGATAAAAAGGAAAGAAATTATCATATGTGACATTTATTTAGCTAGGATTACATCCCAGCATGCCTACTGTATGGGGATTCATATTAAAAAAAATCCGCTCTGCTTTCAAGAATTTAGTATATTGCCCATTTCAGACTTTGGCTTCAAAACCAATTGCAATTTTCTTCAGTAATGGTTATTTTTGAGTGACAGGCTGACAGAAAATGCACACACTAAGGGAAAGATTTTTAGCTCATATTTTAAATTGGAAAAACAGCCACTACAGGGGGTGTACAATATCTCTATTAGTTCTGTTCTTGATTTCTTCTTTATGCTGGATGTTAGTGATGAAACCAGGCAATGTGAGGCCAAGCCATGGTTTAAATGATTGTAGTGGTAGTACCAAGCTCAAACTAATTTAATCTGTTTTAACATTTCATCCCTAATGACAAGTTTACACCGTGTCTCAAGTAAAGCATGCTCAGTTAGTACAACCCTCTGATTTCTTCAGAACAGAGAGAGTATTGTCATCCATCTTGGTAATATTTCAATGCATCACCTTTCACCAATGAAGGAAAAGGTAATGGGAATTGGCATCAAAAACATTTCTTATATAGTTTATTTCCTTGTCAACTTCTCAATTAATTTAACTTGTCAGTGCTCATACACTAAAAAGTCTTGAACCTCTGCAGTTAGCTTCTGACTAGAGCAGAGACAATGTACCATCTAGGCAAACACAACAATTCAGCTCCTAATTCCAGGAGACCAGTGACTTCTCCATTATGAGGAATAGGCTATTGGAGAGTAAATAGTGGAAACCCTCATGAGGTATGATTGCATGAGAATATGATAGGTAGTGGAGAAGACAACAGATGGCAGTAAGAGAAAGGTGGTTTGTGAAATGCAATCCATTTCCTACCAATACAAATAAGTAAATTAGGAACAGTAGCAATGAAAACCAATAGCTCAAGCCAAGAGGGAAAGAGGCAGTCAGAGCAAAGAAGAAAGTCAAGTATGAAATAGCTTTTGTTAGATAGGAAAAGGAGCAGAAAGTATGCAAAGTTATGTAGTGAAAAAACAACGCAGGGATCATAAGGCTCATTGCTGTCACCATTACCATTCTCCAGGTTTTCACTGCTTTCATAGCAACCAGAATCCCGAGGAGAGCATCCAGTTAAGCCTTGGCCTTCAATGAGAAGTTTTTCCTGAGATCCTGATTGGTCACTGTTACCTAGAGGATGTGAGAGCACAATGAAAAATACAGAAAGAGAAAATCTGACTGACTGCATTTCCAACACCATTTTCTTGTGTTCCTTAGGGACATGGTTTAGCAATGGGCTTGGAAGTGCTGCATTAATGATTTGATGATCCTAGAGTTCTTTCCAACCTAAATGATTATATCATTCTATAATATTCACTGTTGTACTAATTCTATCAGACCACTTTGTTAGAAATGAATAAGTAGGAACGGTCATCACAAATATTGCAAATGGATTAAGCAACATCCTCAGCATGAATATGAGAGAGCAGTGTGGTATATAATGAAAGCAAAATGGACCATGCGTGGGCCTTAGCTGCTTTGGAGCCAAGTTTTACAACCACTGGAATTTTTTTAAAATGATGCTGTCAAAGTTCTTTTGAAGACTTAGAAAAACATAACATGCAAAAGAAAAGCAAAAACCACTGAAAAGAAACAAGTCACTAAAAAATAGAATATATTCCTAATCCTAATCTGCTTTATGGGAGGGATCAGGAGGAAGGATCAGGATTGGGTTGGGGGACAGCATCTAACTTTGACAAAGGGATAACAGAGAGCCTAGTGGTAAAATTTCCTTCTTTGGTCAGTGCAAAGAGCCTGCACTAAAATGTGGTCCATCCACACTGCACAAGGTGGATTCCATGAATTTACCCAGAATGTTTGGTCAGAAACCATTTTTTGTAAAGAAACTGTATCTGGGGCTGAGGATACTGATAAACGACTTCATGAAGCAAAGATACAGCTTATGCTGGCTTTTTACCCTGCAATAACATTGCAAAAATGGCTATTCCAATTACTATTCTGAGAATATAGAAAGTAATTATGGAGTTGAACTAAGTAGTATTGCCTGTCCCAGGTTCAACTGTCTGGTCCCCACTACTACTCTTTCTCCTCATCTCCTTGTCTTGTAGCTGAAATTTATACCTTTCAACCACTGCACAGTTCTTCAAGCTTTCAAGCCAAAACTGAATTGCCCTAAAAACATTATTACTTCAAGTAAGTAGGCATTCTTGACAAGACTGCAAATAATGAAGCTTCTATTAGGTCATGAAAAGCTGCTCTGATTGAAATGAAAATAATCCATTTCCGCAAGTGCAGTTTTAATGAGTAGAGGAGGAAAGAGGAAAGTGGCTGTCTCTTTGGGAAATGAAATGAGCAAGAAAGCTACTTGTTCCAGTGAAAACTCAGGCCATACACAGCAGTATCTATAGATACTAACCACACTTCCCTCTGTAACAGAATTAAACACTGCCCACTTAATAAGCAATTGTTGAAATTGCTGCTATGGCAATCTTAGCCAAAACACAGGATTTTGCACAAAGCTGCTGAGAAAGCCCTAATATAATCCATTTCATTGATTCTGCTTGGTGCAACACTAAACTTCTGCTGACACTTAGGGACAAAGGGGAAATTCAGTGCTGTCTCAGGGTGCTGCAACTATGTACTGAGCAGATCTGAATTCATGTCATGAGCTACACTTGCTTTTCAAATGATTCTGCTCTGCCATGGCTACTGTGTGGATGGTAGAGCCCTGCTTCCTCCTGTGTGGCAAAAACACTGTAAGATTTGACTGCCATGTCTTACTCTGCTTTTCCTCATCTTTTCAATCACTTGCTTGAGACCACCCGCACGAGAGGCAGAATTGCACTGCTGCACCTTAGATAGCTGGGTCTTTCACTCTTTGCATTTGACTGATGTATTTTCTCCCTTTGAAAACTGCTGTGCTGCTATGTGTACAGCCTGAAGCTACAATTCTGTGACTCACAGAACAATAATCATATGAAAGATTAATTCAATTTACTGTTCTCCGCAGCACTCAGGGCTTTGATCTTTTTTCTACCCTTGACAATCTCAGTTTCTTCCCTCTATTCTCCCAAGATTCTTCTCTTCTATTCTCCAAGTCTCAGTTTGTTATTATGAGGAGGTTATGTCAGGATTCAACCATAAGCATCGTTATTCTAAAGGGTATATGCTGCATGCTTCATATTACTTGAGCAAGTTGAGCAACAGAGCTTACATGAAATGGCCAAAATCCTGTAACCAGTTGCAAATCTTAAGTCACTCCTCAAAAGTCTACATGTTGATACATAGAATTACTCTGGAAATAAGTAGATTAGAAAAAAAAAAATGGCCAAAATCCTGTAACCAGTTCTCTGTTTAAACTGGCTCATAAGGTTTTGGCAGAGCTCTAGTAAGAATGAATGTGTCAAATATCCCACATACTATCATATTCCTGTAGAAGTTCCACCGCCGTGAGGAGAACAGCCCTGTGCTCAGGATCTCTGATGTTCAGTTCATCCAAATCTTCTTCTTCTAAAAGCTTAAAGGTATCCAGATCTTCATAACCATTGAACAGAAAAGTGGGCATGTGCTCCTGCAATAAAAAGTGGGTAAAGATACTACAACCATCAAAAAAGCAGTTTAGCAAATGCAAACAACAGTGGATAACAGCAAAATTATAGCGTTAAAGCTTGTATAAACGTTGCTCAGAATTCAGGGAGGTAGCTGTGCCAGAACTAGAATGCTTCACATATTTTGGTATTTGGAATGCACTATATTAAATGGTCTAGGCAGCCTGCTGCTCAGATACACAGTATGGCACAGGTCTCTAAGAAGGGAGAAGTACAAAGGGAGAAAGACAGCTGTCTCCTTTCACCCCATGGTTCTTAAAATAAAGGAAGCAAAAAACTTCCTCTTTGAAGACTGGATTTTTCTTGCTTTTGAAGTACGTTAGCTAGTAGCCATATTGTAAAATGATGTATAGTCCCTGAGCACATATAATTGCTGCCTGCAGCATTTCATCAAGACTGACTATCAGTCCTGCCTGGCCTCACCTATTTTCACTCTGCAATGGAAACCCAATTCTGCTAAGTGGTGTCAGGGTCCTTAGGATTATGAATCTGGTGTGCAGCTTTCAAAACTAACATCTCCAGAGGTGTGGGCCCCTTCCCACAAGCAAACTGAAAAGTAAACAGAAAGAGAGAATCTGGACCTTTAAGTTGATGCGATCCAAGAGATCCTCAACTGACTTGGGCTGGGGTGGTCTGCTTTTTCGGCGTCTTCTGGTGGGCCGCTTCGGTTTCTCTTCCTCTTCATTTAACACATCCACATAGATAAATTTGAAAGTGCCAACTTTGTTGTTCAACAGGCCCATCCAAGTGCCCATGGGGGGTTTGCTGATTATATCAATGATGTCACCTTTCTGTACAGCAAAGTAGCAAGAAAGCCATTTAGGCAAGCTTACTGATGGATATTCACACAAATAGACCCACCTTCTCTTATATTTTCTATGCAGAGAATGCACAACACACTGTAGTTCTCAAAAGATTAATCTCAGCTTTTGCAAAAGTGTCTATTTACATTTCTTTTACAAATGGAAAGAAAAGGGAATTAAGTGACATGGCTAAGATTACAAAACAAGTCAAAAGAACCTTAAATCAACAGCTGTCCACACTCACAAATCTGCTTACACCCTAGTAATGCATCACCCCCAAGAAGTACAAATGTCTCTAAGCTCTGCAACTATCTGAAATCAGTACAAGTAAGAACTTGCTTGGTGCACATGGGCACAATCTCACTGGGGAAATGAGGTGTACACAGAAGGAACCATACAACGTTGATGTTTTTCCTACTATATTCCTGACTATAACAAAGAAATAACAAAGAACTGTTTTTCTGTCCTTAAAGAGATTCCCTTATATACACGCTTACGTTTAGCATGGAAAATTAATATTGATATTAATAAGCCACAAAGGTAACTCAATATTAACTCAAAACAAGTTATGTTAACTAAAATGCCTTTAAAGGACACCAAATGCAGGCACATCCACATTTCTTCCAAGCATTTGGAGAATTTACCCATTGATAGATTAGTTCAACCTACTTTCCAATGGGTCAACCAAAATCCTTGCATAATGGAAATGAATTTGCGGCACATTTTCGTTTTCCAGAAACTAAAGACAAGTGTCCTTCCCTGGCTGTGGAGGAATACTTACACTTCCTGTAATGTTAACTTCTGTAATGTTCTGGTATAATTCAAATGAATCTTAGATGTATCAGAATAAAGTAGGTTAAAAAGCTTAAAAAAAAATCACATGTAAACACATTAAAAGACTAAGAATGGTGGAGTGCTAGCAAAGAGCTGTCAATTAAAAATTTTGCCAAAAACAAATATTTGACCCCATAAACCAGATATAGCCAGTACCTTGAGCTTTAGAGAGTCTGTATCATAAGGACTTGGAGTAAAATCAGTGTGAACCCTGGCTCTTCCACAGAAAGGTCCTCTGTAAGGGGGCTCTTCATCATCACCATCTTCTGATTTCACACTCTCCCTGTTGCTGGTTGAGGAATCTGTTGTGCTTACTGTGTGACCACCTGATGTGAGAGACATAGTATCAGTCCACATAAAAGAATCTTTCTGTGAAGATTCAGAAACAGAGGCCAGACATAAAAATGAGTCTTTCTACAAACCACAGTCAAAGTTGAAAGTTCTTAAACGCTGCTTACACAAGCGATGTGAGAGTTAATCTAGTTTGCCCCTCAATATTCAACTAAGAAGCTGTATAACTGGTGTCTCATCTATGGTACATCACAGGAGATGTCTTTCTGGTAAGTTTTTCCCACAAAAAAAAAATCACAGTGAATTAAGGAAGGTAAGCTCTAAATTCTGTATGAGGGGTTTAGAATCCCTCTCATGTCCAGAAATTTGCTTTTAAGGCAACAATTTGTATTGATATTACAAAAAGAAAAAAACTTTTTAAACTGATCTATATATTTTCAGTTACTGAAAAATAGACCCTTCTCTTTGTTTTTTTTTCCCCCAAGATGTTTTTGGCTTCTCTTGATCAGTAATTCATAGAGAAACATGTTCACAGCACCTGTGTCCCACTTAAGCTCTATTCTGTGTAGAGACAGCATTAACCAGAGGGGGGTTAAATAATACTTCCCTAAGTAGTTAATGAGATTATTTGTTTTATAATAGCAGGAACTGACCAACCAGTCATAAAGCAAGTCTATAAATACAAAGCAAAAAGATCATCTCTGCACTGAAGAGCTTAAGGTTCTTTTTAAACCTTAATGAATACCCATCAGCGTTTCTAATTATTAATCACTGCTTCTGCTTTGACGTTTCTCCAGTTCTGCTTACTGTGGAGACCACTGCTCCTTGAAGCCACAGAGCAACACAATTACAACCCAACTTACTCATTGAGCTCTGACCACTTAAGGAACTCCTCAGGCTCTCTACTGAGCCACCAGCTTTCAGCTTGGGTTTGTCCAGGGAGTCAGCATCTGGTGGTGGTGACTGTGGAGAACCTGGCATGACCCCAGGGCTGGACTCCTGAAAGGGATCAAACCATTTCAGTCTAGTAACTAGACACTGACAGCCAGTGTTGTAAGAAGAAACAAATATTACACAAAACACCCAATTCAAAAGTTATAGTGACATGTGATATTTTTTGACAGTAGTACTTGCAAAACAGTTAACACCAAATTCAGCTTTCTGAATTAGAATTCTGTATAAAGATGAATACAAAGAAATCAGACAAGATATGAGAGACACAGTAATGTACATTTTCTTTTTCACTGAATTGTTGATAGTTGTGCTCATTTACCTTGAAAAAAACCCCTCATAATTAACCAGAAAATGCAGCTTGTGTATAGTACAAATACACATAAATACAAGAAGACTTTGCTACATGCGCAATAGGTGAGGCAGTATCTCTTTTTCCTTTAGTCAAGCATTATTAGGAAATCAAAAAAAGTATTTCCCAAATAGTAATTCTATCAGCCTCTGTGAAGCACAGTTAAAGCAATCAGCAAATACTTGTGACCGGATAGCTTTTACTGTTTTTCTGAATGCAGAAAGAGGTACTGGCACATAGTTTGACTCACGATGCTAGGAAGGTATAGTCTTTGCACCAAAAGGTTAGAAAACTAAAGAACTGGAGCTTACAGGCAAGAAGAGTTTTTGTGGAAATGTGTGGTCATAAAACTTTTAGATGAAACCTATTATTTGCATGCTGCAGAATCATCAGAAAAAAGTCATTCCAGCTTATGACTTCAGAGGTCAAGTCAATCTTGGAGAGAGCTAGAGAGCAGTATTGCTAACTCACTCTAAAATGATTTCTCAAAGCATCCCTTTCTTAGGCAGACTTTGCAGAGAGACACTGTAAAACAAACTGGACACGAAAACATCTTCTGATCAATATTGCATCATGTTAGATTTTTTAAAATTTTAAATTTAAATGAAATAACTCTTAACTGTTACAAATAAACATGGCTAATAGTCCAACAGAAAAGGGATTCTAATGTTGCAAAGCGTTGCAACAACTGCTCACATTTCATAGAATCATAGAATGGTTTGGGCTGGAAGGGTCCTTAAAGATCACCTAGCTACAACACTGTCTCCAGATCCTGCAGTTTGGGGTTGTTACTTTGAATTCTGCAAGCTTCTCCGTTTACAGGCACTAAGGCTTTGCTTCAACATCAAATAGCAGATCCAGCGGTACACGACTCCCATTTCTGTTTCTCCATGGCTGCCAGCATCCCCGGCGGGCCAACGGCCGGGACGAGGCCACTTGGGGGCGATGTTGGCCAGAGAGAGCTCTGCTCTCCCGGAGGCTTTGTAAGCTGTTCTACAGTGACAAGACAGCTTTTAAACAAAAGCTGAAGAATTTTTGACACTCCACCAAAAGAACCCAATATACACTAAAAGAGAAAAAGACACCAATTGTTCTAAAGCCACTGAAAGCCTGATTTACAGCTAATTTACTTCATGTTTGCCTTTAAGAGTAAGCAATAAAAATCCATAATGAAAGAATAATAGGAAAATCTTCTGTGAGATGCCCCTTTCTGACTACATTGTGTGCCTGTTTTAATGGGCTGCTGCAGAGGGCAAGCTATGATAGAGGAGAGATCTGTAATAGCAGAGAGGAACCATGTTTGTGAAGTTATGCTGGGAATTTAAACTAAGGTGTAAATTGCAGATTAAATGTATTACTGTGACCTTGTGTCACAGATCAGATCCCTTAATAAATAATGAAGGTAGATAAAGAAATGGAAATACAGAGTGAGATGTGTAATGCTATCAACCACAGGCTTCTGCTGATGAGGTACTTGAATGAAAATCTGAAAATGCATTTTCGTGGCTTGACATCATTAAGAAGCCATTTCAGAGAGAGGGATTTCAGACGAACACAGGAATAAACCACACCACAGTCTGCATTTCTACAGAGATGCCTTGAAGCATGGGAATCAATACTGATTATCACTTCTACACTATTAAGCAGATTCCACTGTAGATCTTACCTGCTCAGACAGAGCACTGCTATATTTTTTAGACATCCTTTTCTTCATGGTTTCTTTTACAGACTTCACCTTTTTGCCCAAAGATATACGAGAAGCAGAGGGCGATTTGATGGCTTCTTTATAAACAAAGTCTCCTTCTTTGCTCTGAAAAATAAAAGCAGGGTTTAAGCCTATGAAATACAAGAACCATTTCTTTTCTCTGTCAGAGGTCATTGCAAAGGTATCCACACAGATGCATGATGGCAACACAATGTCCTGCTTACTTAATTTACTGTTAAGACATTGTCAAACCACAGTAACAGTCCTCTCTCCTCTACCTTACTCCTAATACCTGGTTTGTAACCTTTACTGTAGGTACTATGTGTAGAGGCTTTTGGATCTATTAGGATGCCTTTATCCCTTTGAGTTTCAGGTAAGCGCTTGACCTGATAAAAAATTCCAAGGTTTCAGGCTAAGCCCACCTGGCAGGACATACATATAGAACAGTAGTTGTGGCTCATGTCAGTTGATATCATGTACAATTCAAAAGGATTTAAGGTACTTTTGGTATTCTAGCCAAACATGTATCTCTGTGTGTGTGTGTGTGTGTGTATATGAATGGATACCTACATTTGGCTACCCAAATATACTTTTTATTTTCAGACAGGCATTCAGTTTATATGTCTTGATGACCGTCTCTGTGGTTTTACTGTGGCTTGTCTATAAAAACCCGCCAAAAATACTACTAAATTCATCAACCATGGTAGAAGGTTACACTTGCAGAGCTATTCCTAAAACATTCAAAAGGGTACTGCCGAACTAAATTAGCTGGTCCGCATATAGTAGATGACAAAGGCCAGCTTCTTTGAACTCATTTAACATGTTCTAAACTAGCTTAAGATAGCTAGCATTTACTTATACCACAAGTGCAAACAAAGAATGAAAATGGATCAGCTGACATATTGCCAGACTTACTTATATCATGCAGCCCTTATTCAAAATGTTCAGGCAGGATATTAAACACAATCATTTCTTCTACAGTGTGTCAGCAAGCACAGAAAGGCAGTTCTATCAGAGCTACTACCAGCACCCTCCATTGGCAAGGGTGCACCAAAAACACAACATAAAAAGGACCATAATGTATTTCACCAAATGGGATGATTATAAAATTTGGTCTCTGACTTGGTTCATTAATCTTTCTGAGAACAATTCAGACACATAAGATAACAAGATCTAAAATAAATGTACATCATATTTTATCTAAGAGATTCATCATCTTAAATTTATATATGTTCGCTACTTTCTCTCAAAAGGTTTCCCTGAAATACATCTGATATTATTGTTATGACAACTCAATAATTTTTTCCTTTCAAAGTAGTTTCAATTACAACTTCTTAGCTAACTTTTTGCTTTTTGCATCTCTCAGCTTACCTTTTTTGAAAAAAATCTTCTACTTAATGGACTTAAACATTTTCAAGAAAAAAACCTCTTAAACTACATACATTATTTGGGTGCACTGCTTCACTCCCACTATACAAATATCAATCTGAACAAAATATGCCAAAGTATCTATATTTAAAAGTCTGTAAATTATGTTCTTCACTGTGTTGAAAATTGATGAATTCTCACCCACACTTCCTGACAATTTAATGAGAATATATGATGTTAAAAAGAACAAACAGAAAAACAAAACAAACCCCCCAGACCATTGCTGACTGTCCTAGCTTGAGGCAAAATATAGTAAATTTTCTAGTTTGTAACTTTGCTTTTCAGCTAGGCCTCTTCTGTCTGACTGAACTCTGAAATTAACTGCACATTGTACAGAAACTGTTCCCTCCCAGACTGATAAAACCCAATTATACCAAGGAATGGTATGCAAGAGGCTCTTATTTTCATAATTCACTATGGTGATCAAGATCAGAAAATCTGTCATTTGCTCCACCAGGGGCTGGAAGCAGAAAGAAAAGGAGGAGTCCCACCTGCAAGGAGGTTTGGACAGGGCAGGTGACCCAAAACTGACCAGCAGGAGTGTTCCATCCCATCTGCCCCATGCTCAGTATAAAAGCTGAGGAAGCAAAGGATCTGCCCCCTCTCCATTTTCTTTGATGGCCAACATCTAGAAAAGACTCTGTCTGTCCATCTGCCTAGACCCCGACCTGAGCACTCCTGACTCCAGATACAGAATCCAGCTCCTGA
>VZTY01020093.1:77672-105619 GCA_013400935.1 Turnix velox
AAAAAAATCTCTTACATAATAACTTCCACACAAATAACTTGCAGATCTTCAGTGTATGAAAGTTTTCCCCAGCATTCTAAATAGTGAATGTTTTTACCAAGAAAATATAGCATATTAACTGTATATTTTGCTTAGGGTGATGCCCTGAGGAAGTCACACATAAGAATATCCCACAGACGTGCACCCAGGCCTGCACTTCAATCATTTGATTTCTGCCTTGGTTCCCAATCAAGAGGTTCCTGCTTCTTTATACATGTGGTATATAAATACTTCTATACACGTGGATATGGGTGGATATGTTATTCTCAAAACTAAGGATCTCTGAGGTTAACAAAGCTGCTCTGCTTTGTTGGATCCCCAAACTGTTATTACAGACCTAAATTATGCTTCAGGCTATTATAACTCTATTGCCCATTTCATTTCATGCTATTTCAAGTCTGGGCCTTTTAGTCTTAAACTTACCATTTGGTCAGAACTGTTTCCAATATGAAGGGAACGATTTGTCAAGTCAAATCCTCCAAAGCTACAGGTTCTCTGCAAAAAAAACCCAAAAAAATGATGGCATGGATACAGTTCTACCACAGTGATTAGCTCCCTCAAAACATCTGAGATTTGGAGAGCATCACCAGTGAAAACACGAATGTCTGCAAAAATGGAAACAAACAAAAGGATGGGAGATTATAAACCATGAAATGTGTTATAAAGCAATTTTGAGTAATTTGCCTTTTCCAGAGACAACTCCTTGGCCTAAGGTCTGCTGTTGTTGAGTCATCTCTTACCTACTGTTCTTTGTGTAAACAAAAAACTTCTTGATCTGAGAAAACTGATGATATTATGCATCAGTTTTTCCAGGGTGCTGGAAACACCACCTCAGCACTCCCCCCTGCTTTCATAAATAAGCCCAGAGTAGCACTAAAATGGACATCTACCAGTCTTCTAAAGCATTGCACAACCTACCTTTTGGGAATAGCTGTGTAGATACCATTTCCACTGAAATATAGGGAAATGCTTGAGGCCTTACAGGGCAAGCCCTTGGTAAGAGCAAGAAAAAAACAGCCCAGCTACCCACAAGCATTGTATTGCCAGAGATGCAGCAAGCCTTGATTCATCTTAAGTATTTACCATCACACCTGCAGAGGAACATGGCAATTTTGCCAATTCTAGGAGAAAGCATGCTATGTTTACAGTGCAACAGTCACCTAATGGAGTGATTCAGTTCAGCACAGATGCAGTTAATCATTCTGAATGAAAAAAACTGCATCACACCACTGTTTCCTTCCCAAGAGCAAAGGGCAACCAAACTCAGTACATCTGCACTTCCACAGCTAACCATTGTCTAACTGTGGAAGGTGAGTCTCTGCTCAAGTTTTGTCATCACTTCAAAAAATACCAGCCACATGGGGCTCAGAGAGAATCCATCCTCTGCTTTGCAGTCTGAAAGTTGAAACCTTTGACTTTTTATTTGGCCACCAAACAACCAGCTGCACAGTACTCAAGTACCTGGCCCTGACAGATGTCTCACAGGGCAGCCCAGGGAAATGAAGGCATGGCAGCTGTATTCTACTTGCACAGCTTCAACTGCAGGCTCTTCAACTCGCAGGGTGCGAGTCTATTACACATACTGTCTTCAGTGTTAGAGTTGAGACAAACAGGAGGCGATCAACCAGTTGCAAATCATAAGTTCTTAGGGCTTGAACTATCCAAAAGAGAAACTTCAAATGCACTGTAAGACTCAGCTAAGCATTGGATCAGACCTACAAAGGCTTAGCCAATCAGTTGGTGAAGATCCCACAACATGAGAACTTCCAGTCCACTTTCACACTATAGGAAGAAGCAAGCTTTATAAACTGGGACATTTAGCAAACACTTACAATTAGTTCTATTAAAGTAAATGTTTGCCAGCCCTGTTCATTGCTAATCAGCATGCACATTAGGAGCTTTTTGAAAGTTTTCTTTTCTAGTTCTTATGTTGAGTGCTGTGTACCTGTAGTGCTTGGATGACAGTTTTCATATCCATCACAGCTCTGCTAAAACTCAAAAGCCAGCTTTGATTAGGCCCCATACACATTAAAAACAGTACTTCAATGTTGGTTTATTTTAAAGCTGTGTTTTTGGTTTCTTTTCCCCAGAAGGCATTATGACCACGGCATAGCTTTTAAAAAATTTGTTTTGGAAAACATTTGAGACCAACCACAAGTAATAAGATCAGTTTTTAAAGCACAGCATGTTAGGTATGAATTATGTCATCCTTCTGTGAAGGGTCCAATCTAACCAATCCTACAGTGCATAGTAATTTCAGCAACAAAGAGAGGACATCTGGAACTTCTCTGAGCTAATGTGTCTGTCAAACCAGCTATAGATCCTCCTAAAGCAATCTTCTCAGAGAGCAAAATGCCTGTTGGTTAAAAGCTTCTGAATAAATGTATCATATTAACAGTGCTTATTTTTTCATCATGGATCTCTCAATACATTTAACATTTGACTTGCACCTCCAGATTCCAGTAGCAACTTTGGCCATACTGTACCAAACAAAAGGTCTGTGGATGAGGAGAGGGATATTCAATGGAATGGTCATGCAATCAGAAGTATTATTGTTTTGTGAAAAAAGAAAAACTGATGCAGTCTGAAAACCTCATGCATGTCCAGGTCACTGAAACAAATATAAATGAGAAAAATGAATGGCAGTGAAAGACAGAGTGACCAGTTCCATTGAATACAAGGGCATTGCAGTTTTCTTGAGGTTGCAGAAAACAAACATTAAGTGATTCTAGAAAGGAGTGGCATTATGTGAAGCTTGTTAGCTTTTTGCAGCTTCAGGAAGAAGTGTGTTTAAAAACCTAGTAAGAGCAGTGTGTCTCTACCAATTACCCCACTCAAAAAAGGCTGGAGGAGCAGGTGACTGAGGAGTTCCTCAGCAACAACAAACAGTATCCATTTCTCCTCCATTTGTATTTCTAAATAAGTAAAGTCAGCCCAGGTGGTTCCATAATGAAATTACTAAAGCAAGACTATTTATTATAAAAATGGAAAAGCTTGTTATCCGTATTTAGAGAGATAGTTATAAAGGATATTTTTAATTGTGAGACATCTCTAGCACATATGAGTATATGCTCTTCTGTCTCAGATACTAATATAATTCAACCCACAAAAGGACAAGTTAAGTTTCTCTTACCATTGTAATGTCCTTATGGGAAACAATGTCTTTTGAGTACAAGCCTGTGAAAATAGTATCCTTTGAGTGGCAGCGCAAACAGTTAATGCAGAAGAAATAGCATAGCTGCCCAGAGAGATCATTCATGGTATTGGGTAGAAAAAAGCTATCCATTTTGTGGCAAAGAGAAAAAAAGTAAATCTAAGAAAGCCTGGTCACCTCCCACAGGTTATTTAAAGAGACCAAGGCTGTGCCTCGTATCAGGAATACCTCACAGAAGAAACGAAGCAGAGATGAAGTAAGATCTGTAGTTCCAAGAGGAAAAGCTGTTTCTACTGTACTGTTCACTGGAATATCTTAGTTAATGTTACGGGCTCACTGCTGTTTCCACGCACTGCAGAAAGGAACATACCAAATTGACAACTAGAACAACAGACTAGCTGGCTTTGCTTTGGAGATCTGACTGTCCCTAAAGGGAAGTTCATAGGAAACTCAGCATCATGGTAAAGGGAAGCAGCTTTGGGTTTCTCTGAAGTGCTCAAATCACTTAATTTTCCACTGTACAGCACCATTTTCTTTTTTAGCCACCCCTTCTTTCCTTTCCACAATGTTCTAACAAAAGGTGCCACCTTCACTGCATGACAGAAAGGCCAGGGAAAGAGCAAAAGGGGCATTTCTGGCAGTACCTAGCAGCAAGTAGGAGTGCAGTGTCCACATGATGTAAAACTCCCTGTCTTTCAGCAGCTCTGTAACAGAGAATACACAGCTGGGTGGTGAACTGATTGACATGCAAACTAAGAAGGGGAGGGCCAGTATGAGGCAATGGCAGTAGGAGCACAGAGTTCAGTTGACTAAGGATGCTGTAATCCTCAGAAAATTCTGCTCACCTCTGGGTATTCCTTTGAGAAAATACTGACTTGGAAAGCAATACAAAGAGCATACAGCATCTCAAAGCTCCTTTGTTCACCACTGATCTCAATTTTTGCACTCGGTGAATTTAAAAAACAGCATGTTGTCATATTTGCTCTTTCTCACTGAGGTACTCTGTAAACATAGAAACTACAAAATCAACAAAACTCTTCTCTGATGGGATTATATCAAGCTCTTCCCTTAAAGCTGAATTACAGTGCTTAAGAGCTTCTAACAGTAAGGAAAACAGAAAGCACCAAATCTTAGTTAAAAGTATAAAGTTAAAAGAAAGTGTTGACTACAACCTCATGGAAACTGGAAGACCACCTTCATAGCAACTTTTTGACTCACAGACTTTTGGTGGATTCTCAAGAGAACCCTTTTAGTACAGCGATCCACTGTAGCAGCCCACTTCCTCTTGGCCTCCTCATCCTCCTCCAGCAGGCATCTCCTCAGGTCCTGCTTGTCGGCCTTGCTCAGGGTCCTGTCAGTAACGGGACGCACCAGCTGTGAGAGGTTGAGGTGACTGTACAGGCTTCTTTCCACCACATAGGTAATATTGAACTCGCTGACAGAAGTGCGCCCTCGTAGCCTTCTGTTTGGGAAGCCACAACCTCCACCCCCTTTCATTTTGTGCCGCAGTAATTGTAGGTCACAAGCTGTGGTGGATGCTCCTTTCCTAGCAGGGCACTGGCAAAGAAAAGCTCTGGAACAGGAATAGTTAGTATCCAATTTCTTCAATCGGATCTGCTGCCTTACACTCTGAATCTCTTCCAGGGACACCAGAAGATGGTGCTTGTGCCTGTTGCTGCCATAAAAGCAAATGCTCTCTGTACTTACCCCATGGCTCAGTGAGCCAAGGCTCTTCTTCATTTCCCCATCTGTCAAGGAGCGGCAAACTTTCTGGGTCTTCTCCTCTTCTGGGTAAGAGAAAAATGTCCCTAGTTTCTTTGGAGGCTTGATAAGGCCACGGTTGTCAGTTTTGCTGAGGGTCTTCACCAGCTTCCGGTTAGCTCCCCATGTATCAAGATTGCTGGATGAGGGAGAAGTAGTGAGTGAGTCCAAATCATCTTCTGGCTGCTTTTCACGGGAGCTGTCAAAGCAGAATTGCTTCTTGTGAACTCCGGAGTAAAGTGCCGATCTGTCATCTAGTCCAGAAGAGTTGTCAAGTGAGTGCTCTTCCACACCTACAGGGGACAAAAACAGCACAACGCATGTCATCATTCATAATTCCCTCAGATATTTCCCTTTACAGCCTTATTGTATTTATTTATGCTAACATCCACTTACACTGGAAGAAAACTCTTACTGATCTAAAGAACCCAGAAGGTATTTGCAAGTGGAAAACCTGAAGCAGTTTTTCCACTTCTGCAGTGAGATTTCTGTGATGAGTTAACAGCAGGCAGATGACATCATCCTGTAAATAAACTCACTCTAATTTTCTCTCTTTCATATGTAGTTAAGACCACAGATGCTTTCATCAAGAACGTCTTAGAAACAGGAACTAGGATCACAGAATGTAAGGGATTGGAAGGAACTTCGAAAGATCAGCTAGTCCAATCCACCCGCTGGAGCAGAAACATCTAAATCAAGAACAGGTCCAGGTAGGTTTTGAATGTCTCCAGAGAAGAAGACTCCACAACCCCTCTGGGCAGCCTATTCCAGTGTTCTGTCACCCTCACCATAAAGAAGGTTTTTCTTATATTTCTGTAGGACCTCCTGTGTTCCAGCTTGCACCCGTTGCCCCCTGTCCATCACTGGATGTCTCTGAGAAGAGTCTTGCTCCATCCTTCTGACAGTCACCCTTCACACATTTATAAACATTAATGAGGTCACCCCTCAGTCTCCTCTTCCCCAGGCTAAAAGAGACCCAGCTCCCTGAGCCTTTGTTCACAAGGAAGATGCTCCAATCCCTTAACCATCTTTGTGGCTCTGCACTGGATGCTCTCAAGCAATTCTGTGTCCTCCTTGAACTGGCCCCAGAACTGGACAGAGTATTCCAGATGTGGTCTCATCAGAGCAGAGCCGAGGGGGAAGAGAACCTCTTTCGACCTACTAAATATGTCCGTTCTAACATGCCCCAGGATGCCATTGGCCTTCTTGGCCAAAAAGGCACACTGCTGGCTCATGTTGTCCACCAGAGAACTTCTGATTTCTTCTGATACTTGCACATGACGCTCAGCTCTAGTGAGATTACAATAGATCAGAAGTATATATAAGTAAGAAACACCAAACTACACTCTCTTGGGTCCAGTTTTCCAATACTCAGTGCAGCTGCTGCTGTCATTAGCAGTATTTTTCCCAGAAAATTATGGAGCTGAGCTCCATGATAAAATTAAAAGTTTACTGTTTTTGATAGGGGGAAGAGGTACCAATTTTAATCACACAGAATTTACTTAAACAGATGCAAAGAAAAATTAGTAAGTCAAATTGCAGATGTGCCAATTTTAATGTTGTCCTGGTAATGACAGAAACACCGGGTTTTCAGCAAATACACAATGCACAGAGAGAAAAAAAGTAGTTTTGCAATGCAAGTCCTGGAGACAGGGAAACAGCCAGGTCTCCTTTTTTGAGTGGAGAGAAGGGAATAAAGGACCTGAAATTGCAACTCCTTTTCACATTTGCCATTTAAAATTCTTTTATCTGATATTTTCTTCTGAACAAAAGTATAGGCTCAGGTATTAGATGGAGTAATCAGAGTCAAACAGGAGCACACATCCTCCTCAATCCTGCCTGACAAATTCCCTGGCACAGAATGAATCAGAAATCCACACAAAAATGTGACTGTATCTATTCCTTGCCAAAATAAATTTCTTGCCTGACTCAACTTTGCCTTCATCTTTGATTGCTCTCACAGTCTTACTGCAGATCTAGATCTGAATCATTATTAAAACGCATACAATTTACTAACAAGCAATGTATTTCAAGATGAAACATAAGCTGCCGTGCATAGACTTCCATATATTCTCCTGAGCCTTCTCAACCTTCCCAACCCCAACTCCTTCAGCCCATCTTCATAAGGGAGTTGCTCTAGCCCTTTGATCATCTTCATGGCCCTCCTCTAGACCTGCTCCAACAGATCAAGGTCTTTCTTATGTTGAGGGCTCCAGAACTGGACACAATATTCCAGATTCACAATATTCCAGCCTCACCAGATTGCTGAAACCCAAGCAAAACATATTTGAGATAGATTGGCTGAAACCTAATACACTGTTTTACCAAGATTTAAGTCACTGTGACAGTGAAGGGATGGATAGTGGATCACACAACTTCCAATCTTGAGTACTTTTCAGAGGTAGTTCTGCAGACTTGAGACTGGTTTTTGACAGAACTTTCACTGGACTATCCAGTTTGTTCTTTTTCCCCCTCTACTCCTCAATTTGAACAGAAAATAGACATTCTCTTGGGACTGAGTATGTGCTGATAAACAATGATAGTCCACTGAGTAAATATGCTTTTAAACAGGTTGTAAATTATGCATTGTGTGTCAACACTGTAACAGATGTTATTTGGAGCGAGTCCATGATGCAAAACCATAATGACACAGATGTAGAGATGTGATTTGTTTTTAAATGCTGTATAAGAAGGGTGTCTAGGAATTAGGAAGCTTAACTTATTTAGCTCACCATGAGCACAGTAACACAAAATACACATGGATTCAGATACTGGCACATTCTAGCGAGTGCCAGATCATCAAGATTTATCTAGTAGGATCTGTGACTAGTGTACCTTTCTTCAAAAAGTACAGGAATGTATAAGGGAAATTTGGCAGAACTGTTCATAGCAAAGAAATTTTTGGGGAAGATTATGATGAATCTTTCTTCTGAAGAGCTACCCATCAATTTTCAAACCATGCCTGCTCTCATACTTTGTTGAAGGCTGTTGAATGTTATTGAATTTATTGAAATTTTACGCAAATTTCTCAATCAAATTTTAGAGCAAAGTCTGCAAAGCCTATCCATTGCACACTACTTTCGTAACACAGATTTGGGGAACAGCAGCAAACAGCTCAAGAGCTGATCCAGTCAATTGCAGGTAACTTGGACAGCCAGAAGCAATCCCCAAATTGGACTACAGTATATTCTGCCATCTCAGACAGTCCTCTCTAACATACCTACACTGTGAGACAGGAAGATGGACGGTGCTTATGAAGCACTTTCACTTTTATCACATGAATACTTCGGTGCAGGGAGAATTTACTTAAAGAAAGTCACTGATACCCACTTCTAATGTACACCTGTACACTTATGGTGCCTTCCCCTTATGAATAAGTTATGCAGAAGTAGTTCATGTTGTCATTTAGAAATAATTGGTTTTGTTACAGTTCCCCAAGAGCCAATCTATAAAGGAACCCCAGAATGCTAGCCAAAGTGCAAACTCAGAGTTTTAGATAATTCATTAAGAAAATCTGGAGTCAAAACACAGAAGACAGAAAATGGAGAAAGAAGGACACAGAGCAAATTTTTTTTGGTGGAAATTGTTAATTCAGTGATTTTTCTAGGAGGGGCAGGAAACTGCACAGAAAAAAAAAAATCATGGGAGGAACTGTCTCACTTAAATGAAAGACTAAAAGTGAAAATGGAATCAGGAGCTGAAACCCTGTAAGAGAGGAAATAAAGAGAAAACATACAGTTAACATGTCGAAGAGAATGTCTAGAACTGCAGGAAGGCATTTGCACACACACAACCCCTGAAGCCTCCAGCTGATTGCTCCCTGTAGCTTTTGCCAGTCCATAGGGAGGGAAGGAAGGGGTAAGAAAGGTCTCTCTGTGGCCTCTCTGTTGTCTCTTCACCAGAGCAGGGAAAAAATAGCCTTATTTTGTTTACCCTTCCTCATAAACCATGTTTTTGCTTCCAAGGTAACTCAGTTTTATTATCTGATGAAGTGACAAAGCCTTTTCAGACCAAGACTGCTGCCCAGTAAGAGCTCTAGACTGGCAGTGCCTTTCACAACAGCCAGTAAAACCACCATCACACAGGGAAAAGGCAGTCTAAATCATAAATCTGCCAACAGTTTCCTACCACATAGCCAAGAAGATGCACACATTCTCCTTAAATGTACTAGGAAGAGATCATAATGCAGTTCACCTCACTACAAAGCAGATGGGAACTGGCATACAATCCAGGGAAGGCCACTAATACAGAGGGGTGCTCATAATCAGCGAAGACCCAAGCAGGGATGAGCCTGAGAGGCTCCAGAGGCCCAGGCTCCATTATTCTGAGTACTCACACACACATACAGGTCATCCAGAGTTAATTGTGTGACATATTCATGGCATTCCCAAGGTCTGCTTCCCATTTCCCCACCCTCCTCCTCCCTTTCTCCTCTCTCCCCCTCTTTTGGTAATAAGGCACATTCAGGAGCCAAACTGCAAGCAGGCTCCAACAGAATTAGAGGAGTTAATCTTACATGAGGCAGTTGCTATACCACAAAAATGTCTGATAGAGTTGCTGTCCTCTTGCTACAGGATGATGACATCAGCATAACTGCATCACCAACCAGACCATCCCCTCCCAAAATTTCACCTGTGTACTTTCCCAGGCATCAGAGAAGGAAGCAATGTGATAGTGGCTCTATCTCATTCCCTCCCTAGCCTGGATTATAAAACATAAACCACATTCTAATCTCTTAATGAGGGGCTCTCCAGAACTGCTCTGGGAATACCAGGAGACCTCCAGTAACCATATCCTAGGCTGTCACTTTTCCCCTTGCACAGTAACAAAATGCAATCACTTGGGTAATGCATGTACTATAAAAAAAAAAAAGCAGTCTTTCCCACCATCCCTTAAGGATACTCCACCCCTCCCCCAAGCCCTTCACTTTCTGCCCTCTCTCAATACAACCACGTAATCACACGCGCAGTTTTAACCATATGCATGTTCCTTTTTACCTTCCGTGCTGGGTTTTTTCATTTCTTCCACTCTTATGAGTTTCTTCCTCACCCTGCGAGTAGAATTCACCAGCTTGTGCAACTTCTTAAATTTCACTGACTCCTCTGTTTCATCATCAGATTGTTCTCTTGACTGGCAAAGAAACAAAGGGAATGTTAATAAAGCAGTGGTTCCACAGCTTGCTCCTTCAAGTTAAGTTAACCCAGCTCATCTGCTGCACTGTGTCAATGCAGCTCTAACGGGTGTTGTATTTTCAACCCACGTCAGAGAGAACCATTCAAATCAGTAAGCATTTTCTTTTTTATCTTTTTCAATTTTTCTCTTTCTTTTTCTGAAAGCACAACATACCATTTTGATTTCTAAATCTGTGAAATGGAAGATCGTAGGCATTGAAATGCATTCCTGTCCTTGTCTTTCCTCTCATGCATTGCCTAATAACAACTTCCACGTCCTCTCTCAGTATTTCTCAGGCAGGGCTCTTTCCCAGGGCTCTTCTTACCACACTAGTTACGCTCCTGTGGTTTTGGTCAGTCATTGGTCTGTCTGGCATCTCAGAACTTGTTGCTTAAACCTGGTTTATAACAGCTTCTCCAAGCTGAAGCTCTATCATCAATGAATTCTCTATTTTTTTTCCTCTCTGTCTTTCCATAAAATCAAAACCAGCAGCACAAGAAAGGGACAGCAAGGGAAAGGAAGGAGGAGACCTCATCTGCCTCACTTACGAACTGCCACAGCTACAAAATATTCCTCTCCTCCTCCCCGCCTCCTCCTGAAGGCTCTTGAGGCTGGAATTAAGATGGACACAGCATTCCTCCAGCACTGACCAAGGGAAAACTCTGACCTTTTCAGATATACAGTGCAGTCCATATTCCCCAGCATCCCGTTTCATTTTGCATCTGATCCAGTATGCTCAGTTCCAGCTGTTTTCCCTCAAGTATCAAACATTACAGAGACAAAAAAAAATTCCCTTCTCTCTAGCAGCAGTGACACAACGGGCTGAAACAATTAATTCCTTGTGAACGAGAAGATTACTTCGATTTTCAAGCCAGATTCAACGTTCAATGTGCTACTTCCTCTGTTTTAATCAGTTCAGAATGTGGAAGACAGTGGGGGGAAGGGAAGAGGAGATGAGGTCGGCAGGGCTTTCTGGCACAGCAAGGACAGCCCTGGCGTCGTGCACCACTGCACATTCCTGCATGGGCTCCAGCTGGAGTGTGGTATGGATCATATACCTTACTTTGCTTTCACCCTCAGTCCAAACCAATTCACTGCGTTCCTAACCATTGGCTTTAAAAACCCTCATGCAACCTCCTGTCAGTGCAGCTATCTGGGCTTCCACACCATTCGAATCCTTTTTTCCTATTTCTCCTTAATTAAACTTGTGTTTAAAAAAACAAACAAACACACAAATCAACAAATGCAAGCTAAAAACCAAACCAAATAAAAAATCCTAAATCACCTTCTCTTCCTCAGCAAAAAATGCTGTCTGCCTATCCAGATGCTGAATAAAAGATGGACCAAGTATAAAAACACTTTCTCATTTTCTAATACACTTAAATACCATAATCAATAGATGCCAGGGGGAAGGACACTAATTAGCAGCTGCACAGCTACATTTTCAAAGGCCCAAAAAGCACCTGAAGGACACAGGGCAGCTCTGAAAGGTACCTACCTCATAGGAATGGCACCTCACAAGGCCCCAGGAACCACACCAGAGTATACTTATGCCACTTTCTGCAAGGGCATTACCCATTTCTCACAAATTTCATGTTACTCCAAAACAAGAAGGAATATCAAATGGACCACATATGGCAGTAGGATTTGCCATTCTGTCATCTGAGAGCCACAGTGATGAGCTTATTATAGGTACAAAGTAGCTAAGTAATTAATAATCTTCCTTTTGCAAAAATGGGGCTGCAAAGAGGAGCACCGGCCATGTTTATATCAAGATTAATTAAGAAACAAGATGAGTATTAATTCAGAGATTATGGATGTGAAACAATGAGACAGACATATTTAGATAAGATGATGAATGGATCATTGACTCTAATCAAGACTTCTTAGACCATTAAGTGCATCCTGGCAAGCAAACATCATGCATACTCTGCACACAAAATACGTGCCAAAATAGCCTCCGTACAATGCACCGACATTGAATTTCAGTGTGTGGTACAGTGTGTCCGCATCACACTTCAAAATAACTTAAGTCCCATTGTATTCCAGTGCCAGCTGTTTTACCCAATGTTTCAGGATTGCCAGTACCCTTTGATGAGGTCTTCTTCGAGCAGCGAAGGACCCTGCCTAGCCCGGGTGCTCAGGTGAGAACATTGGTTGCATGACAACAGGAGCTGCCAGATAGTGGACTAAAATCAAAGTCAGCTCCTCTCCAGTAGCCTGTTTCCTATAATACCAGGTAGCATGCAGCATGGAATATCTTCTGTAATGGAAAAGGATGTCTAATAGGTTTATGCAAAAAGACCTGAAAACATTAGTGACCATGCCAGTGGTGCCACTTGGGGAACCTTCTCATCACGTAATGCTCATTCCTTGAAAATAGAACTCATTTGGAAGAAGGGTTACTTTTAACTAACTTCCTGTTTTTGAAACAATTTTTTTAAAGGGCCTTGAAATTATCTGAAGTTTCCATTTTGGCACATGGGAAAAAGAGCTTGATTTTCCAGCTCAATAAATGTTTTCTTTTGCAGCTAATATTAAACAGAAAGCAGAAATGTAAAGCATGCAGGCCATAAGCGACATTTTTGGAAATCACTGAACTTTGATGCTTTAGTTTCCCTGACCTACTCTACCCTCCTAGCTTCCACGGTGACAGAATTGCCTTTTTTGGTGACTGCCCCTAACTTCAGTTGGGAATATCACCCCAAACTCCCTAACACGTGGCAGGCTGGGCAAATGGTTTCCTAGAGAGCTCTAGAAGACAGGCATGAGGTTTTGATACAATTGACTGCCAGCCTCATCCTCTTCTATTTTAACAAGTGCTACAATATGCTGCAGCATTGGACAGGTCAAGAGTGTTGAGGCTGTTCAACCTGGAGAAAAGAAGGCTCCAAGGAGATCCTACAGCTGCCTTCCTGTACCTAAAGGGCCCTAGTGGAAAGATGAAGAGGGACTCATTAGCAGGGAGTGCAGTCATAGGACAAGGAGTAACAGTTTTAAACTGAAAAATAGTATATTTAGATTATTTATCAAGAAGTTTTTCCCTCTGAGGGTGGTGAGGCACTAGAATAGGTTGCCTGGAGAAGCTGTGGATGCCCATCCTTGGTTCAAGGTCAGGCTGGATGGGCCTTTTAAGCAGCCTGGTCTATTAGGAGGTGTCTCTGCTCATGGCAAGGGAGTTGGAACTAGGTACCCTTTAAGGTCCCTTCCAACCCAAACCATGGTATGATTCTGTGAAAAGGGTACATATAGTCTGATAAAGAGGGAACAACGCATCTGTGAGAGGCTTGGCTGCAGATTCCCTGGCACAGCAAGATGCCATGCTGTTACCCCTTCTTCCAACACCTCCCAGCCCCCGGGGCACATGGCTATCCCCGTAGGGCAAGCCTCAGCATTGTCAGTGCTCCAGTAAAATAGCCGGGACTCTCCACCTTCCCATCCCCCTGCATGGGAAGCAGGCCTCTTCCCATGCTCCGAGGGGAAAACAAACGGATTTGCAGTACTGTAAATAGGAACAACTTAACTTCCATCTCATCGGCTCCAAATTTTTCCATCCAAAAGCTCACACGGCTCAACTTTTTAATTATTTTGGCTAAGGCTGTATGTAGTAATTCTGTGGTGAATGCTTAGATGTTTCATTTCTGGTTTCCAGGGCAACATTACATCAGATTGTAGACAGCTGGCTCCACAGTCTTAAACCATAACAAACCGGCCAAGGCAACGCACAAAAATCGCGCTTGCTGTAAAGAGAGAGGGCAGGGCTGGGCTCGCGGGCTGCCGGGGAGCCGGCCCAGCCTGCGGGCCCCTTGGCACGGCTGGCCGGGGGGAGCCGCCCTTCCCCGTGCCGCTTGGAGCAAGTGCATCCCCGACACATCTGCAATGCTCTCACCCGGCGGAAACTCGCCAGGCTCGGATCGCGCAAAGGATTACAGGGAACCCAGGGCTAGACTAACAGCATCTGGAAATAGCAAGGACTGAATGCAAAGGACTGCAGCCACCACGTCCCACATGGCTGGAAAACTGCGGAGGAGCCAAGGGCCCATCCCCATCACCCAGCTCTTAGCTGCTAACCAACGTGGCCATAAAATTTAAGAAGATACTCCCAAAAAATACAGGAGAAACCAATTCTCTTTGCCACTTTTAGAGTCTCTTCTGCTCGGAAAACTTTTCTTACTTGTGCACCTCCAATGGCCATGCTTTGGATCACCTGGTATGTAAGATCGAAATAAAATGCCTTAAGCTCAGGAACAAATAGGAAATTAGCACATATACTTTGATGTTCAAGGAGCTCACCACAGCTTTGCTCACGGCGCCCTCTTTGCTTTCTATTCCATTTTTGTCACGCAGACTCTCTGCTGCTGCCTGCGCTTGGGGCAAGGCACACTCTGCTCTGCCACTGTCTAACATCCAGCCCATTTCACAAGCCACAGAAATAACAATCCTAACCTTTGAATCAGTGCTGCAAATACACACACATGCAGACATAGAAAACTAACATTTTTTAGTGTACTTGAAATTAACTGGTAAAACGTAAACGAGAGTAGCTGCTTTTGGCAGGATTATGCTTGGAATTATTTCAGGGTTATAGCTGCAGCTTTTATAAAACACAAGATAGGCAAACCATGTTAGCCAGGTTCTAATAAAAATGTTTAAGAAACATAATATCCAGCTAAAGCTATGGTAACTGATTAATCTGTTCCAACTTTATAAACAACGGTATATGTGACTTTTTCATGAGCTAAGAGAAGTCATTTAGAGACATGTTAGGATTTTGCAATTCACTTCATATCCAGTAGTAATTCAGCCACGAACTAAAATCTTTAGGAAACCTCCCATTTAAGAAACAAAGAAATTGCTTAATATCTGATTAAGCCCAAATTGCAATTATTTTTTGTCTATCAGACAATTCTTGCTCAGCCAAGTGGGGCAAAAATCACATTCAGACTTGTGGGCACATCACAACACATCCCCTTCTCCTAGCTGGCTCACTTTAGAACTAAGAGCTCTGAACTAAATGCAAAGAGATCTTCATGTTCTCTTTCGGAGACGTGGCTATACACGTCCTTTCTTCTTTTGTTTTTAACACGCTTTATATCCTCCAAGAAAAACAACTATTCTTTTTTTAAAGTTTGATTGAAGATGCCTGGACAAAATCAGAGACAGGAAAATACAACAGAAAAGAACTTAAAAGCTCAAGGAAAGGAAGAGGAGAAGCAAGAAAAGTGATGCATGCTGTGCTGTGCCTAAGAATAACCACAAAAGCCGTTTCTCTTTCTCCCTCTCTGAAACAGAAGGCACATCCTCTCCAAATCATGCTATGTGTTCAGTGACTTACCAGCTTCGGCATTTATAGGCCTAAAGCTCAGTTTCGAGATATTCTCCCTGAGTCTTCAACTTCTGTCAGCTTCGTAACCCTAAAATTTAGGAGCAGACCCTTCTTCTTAAGAATTGTATTCACTCCGAATCCTGCACACAAAATGCCTCTTCTCTGAAGTTACATTATCAGACACCAAACTGGCTCTGATTCCAGTGCTGAATATGTAAAGAAGAAAAAAGCGTGATGCTGGACTCAATTAGCTGTTTTCTGCTCCCTGATTGATTCCCCCAGTTACTCGCTAGCTGCATAACTTGCAAGAAAGGCATAAGTCATCAGCTCTAAGCAAATCTTCTATTCACCACAAGGAAAAAAGGGAGTGTTGTACATGGCAAACAATCCCTGTTTTCACTGATGAAGGCTTGCTGACCTCTTGCTGGCCTCCAGTTCCTTAATTACTGTCTATGGAATTTCAGTGAAAGAAAAAAATACAGAGAATCTCTGCAAAGCCAGGATGAAGACTGACCCTCAAACACGACTGCTAGAGTGGAGGCTGTGTCTATAGGAAATATAACTTAAGCCCTTTACCAGGCTCTCTTTATTTTGACTTTAAATTCTTCTGACAAAAAGCTCCCCTGAGAATTTCCCTTTATAAAGGGCTGATTCGACAGAAAAATAAACCATGCTTAAATGTTTTTTAAATTAGTGAACTCAGATACTCTTTTTTTTTCTTTTCCCTTGGTTTCAGCACTATGAAAAAAAAGAACATGACTTAGAACTAGAAAGGCAAATGATGTTGAATTCAGAAATCTGACTGGTCTAGAATTAGCCATGTTGCAGCTTTATGAAGCACTGCATCATGACTTCCAACTTATACTCCTAGGCTGGGCTTAGGCCCTCCTTCCTAAGAAAATGGACTCAAGCATGGTTCAAGCAATTTCACACTCCTCATAATCAACCATACCAAATCCCAAACCTTGGGATAAATCCAGAAGTTTAACAACTCATCTCATAGAGCAAGAGAACATGGACCCATCCCTCTACTAAGAAGCAGCACTGCTGTTCAGTAGTGAAAGCAAAGTCATAACACAATGGCAGTCCTTCAAGACAAGGAAAATTCCCTTTACTCAGGACTATACCATCAATGGCCAGCTAATCTGGATTTGCCACAGATCAGTCACACAGTGAAATTGCAGTGGGACTAAACAACTACTTACTTTCCTCATTGGCTGATTTTAGTGAGCCACCTAGCCAATATCCATTTTTAATTTCTTCATCTTTGCACTGGTGACTGTATGCAGCTTTTCTGCTCCCAAGAGATCACGTAAACTAGATTTACTGGTGTGTTGTAACTGGGTTTGTACCCTTGAATTACTTCAGCCCCAAAGCCCCAATGTAAAACCCTATGGAAAATTCTAAGCTTCAGATAAAACCAGTTAGTGTTCTCCAATTTCAATAACATACCACTCCACATCAAATGAAACATGACAGTAACTTCCTTGAAATGTATCCCAGATTCCCTTAAAAGTTCATGGTCATGAGTGAAAGTGATCTAAGTCTGGGGCTTTGCAACTTGAGTTTTGAAGGTTTTGGGTTTCATTAACAAATTTTTGCGAACCTCTAATCCTTGCAGAGGCTGTTTATAGAAAACTGCACGAAGCTCATATGCAATAATCTGCATTATATCCTGAGGTTTACAGATAAAGACCTCCCAAATTTTTCAGAAAATTAACAAAGGCCATAAATGGTTTTGCCACTTGACACATTTAATTGCTTAAGTGAGAATTACAATGGCTGTTTAAGTCTAAAATGTGTTGTGGTAGTGCAAGTCCCCCCAGATAAGCTGCAGGAAACAGCAATCTCATGTCTGGGTTTGGTCAGTGATTACTTACAAGGAAATCAAAGGAGCATCCAACGGCTACTTCAGTGAAAGATATATTACATTTGAGCTAGTGACGACACTGCTTGCTGAAACTAATGGAAAATATTTGCTATAAGTAATGAGAGAACAAAAATTTAATTCTCCCAAGAGGTCTCCTTGATACTAGAATAGCTGCTTAGGCAAATTCCTAGATGTTAACTATTTCCAGGTTTTAGTTAAATAATTTGAGAAGCACACTGCTGACATTTGCATCTGCAAGCCAGACATATTTCCTTATGGTAAAGTGTTTCTCTTACTGATTAGCATTATTAGTTTTAATGACATTACAACTGTACACATGTGCTCCTTGTCACAGGTATATGTGGCAGAATTATATTATTCTTTATCTATTACAATACAGTATTCCTTTCCATTTCCTCCAGACTCCTCTGCATGTGGGAAAGAGTCTCTAAACAAGGCACTCTCAACTGCATCTTGTGTTTTGGCAAGGGTAGGATGGCTGAGGAGAATCTGTGTTATATGGTGTAGACTCTACGACTAATGAATGGAGTGAACCACAGGCACTAGAAACCAACCTCCATGTCATTTCATGGATCCAAAGGTAGAACAACAATGCATGAAATCCAGTGAAATTCATACCAGAGAAAAAAAACAGGAAAAAAAAAAGAAAATTAGAATCCTTTATCAATGGATGCAGTAATTTAAATTATACTCTTAAAAATATTTTCAAGCAGTTACTGTTATTAATGTTACTGCCCTAAGTGCAAGGAAGGAGCAGAGAGGAGGGGGAAGAAGCGGTAACTGACAGGAGCACAATTAAAATTTTCTATTGTACTACAAGTAAAGATTATTCAGTCTGGGTCTGCCAAAGAGGGCAGTAAAACACATGGCTTTTGAGATTTCTAGGTCTTGAACTGAGCAAGGCCTTGTTCCAGTTTAATAAGCTTGGTCTTGGAAAAGAGGGGGCAGGGAAATCACATTATGGATTACAGCATCTCCTGCTGGCTGATGTATACAGACAGAAAGGTCATAGGAAAAAGCTGTTACCTCCATCCCCCACCCTTTAAGTAATGAGCAGAGAAATCAGGCAGCTGCCAAAGGTCAAAAAGGTCTAAAAAAAGCCAAGTAGTGTGTTAGAACGAATATTAACTTAATTTGCTTTACCACCTCCCCCCCTCTTCAAACACATGGCCAAACATTTTGTGGCAAAGTAAGTCAAAAGGGCTGAATGCAGTCAAAACAGGAGTAATTATGAACACACTCAATTACAGTCACTGCTTGTGTGTTACTGTAAGCTCTCTTCTCTGAGTCATGATACCAGGAAGATTTTTCTCTGAAACCCTATGTCAGACTAATTACATCCAGTCTTCATACCCACAGGAGCAACTCCAACTGTTAGCCAGTAGAAGGTTTAGTTGGGCTACATTATGGAACATTTCAGATCAAACAGGTAAAACGTCCTTACAATGCTTTACAAAACCAACTATAATGACATCAGTGGTCTGCTATCATCACTGCACAGCACAGCACCAGTAGCTCTAATTATCATGCCACAACACTCATCTTAAAACTTTGTGTTGCATCCTAAGAACTGTAATGACGAGATTCCTTCAGGAAGGGTTTTTTGTATTACTGTATCCAAGGGAAACTCTGCTGTTATGCATGTACAGAGGAGCATGAAAGATTGTAACAAAATATGCTGTAATTAATTTGCTACTAGCTTTCACTGAGAGATGCTAGTGGACACCATCTCTGAGACCAGTGAAAAAGAAGGGGCTGTCAGCATGTCCTAGGACAGGTCCCTGTGGCAGGCACATAGAGTGGGGCACACAGAATTGTCACTTCAAAGCCATGTTCTCATCATAACTGTTACTAAGCACTGACAGTGTTATAGAAACTTGGATAATAACAATAAACACATAATCCGATATGATGAGGCACATCAGTTCCTTCTAGAAATCCTGAAAGAAATTGTGTCACCAGATTCTCCAGAGCAAAGGTGAAAGCTCTATATCCACTCATAGCCATGCTCAAAATCAGCTTTCCTCTGCTACTTCAAATGGCCTGGAGGCAGCAGCAAGCTTTCCAAGAGTGGAGACACATTTAGCCTTTCACAGAAACAAAATATCCAAAATAAAAACTACCTTACCAAAACCAGTAAGTCCTGCGATAGCAGCAAAAGCGAGTGCATATTTTTCAAAACACTTCAAGTATTCAAGTTGCTTTAGCTTAAACACTCCTCTAAATTAAAAAAAAGTCATCATACCTTATCTCCAATGATACCCTAGTCTCTGCACATAACCAGTGTTGATTCCCAAATCACATCATCTTGGAGCTGAATTCTAGCAAGTTAAACATACTAAACTGAAGAAAGGGCCCTTTCCTGTTTACTGTATGAGAAATAGCAGTGTTAAGAATTGATTGAGCATTTTACCAATCCATCAGTAATATGAATAAAAATAAATTTTAAAATTGCTACATTTAGAAAACATTCACAGTATGAACCACTGAAATACAGAGTAACCCCAAATAATGTGGACTTGCTGTAGTTATGCAAAGATTTCCTCTCAAGGTAGTTGGTGCTACAGAAGTTATACTGCAATTATTTCTTTTCTTCCTATGGTTGATGCTCACTAGACAAGACACTAATGACAGCCACAAGTCAGGAATTATTCTATCAGCTTTTGTCTTTTCTCAGTCAGCTTTGAACCACAGGTAAGACAATCGTGACTCAACAGCTTGAAGCATTTCTTGGATTTAAATAAATACGATCCAGAATCCCTTCTTGTCTGTTATTCTGCCTCCAACACTGGTAGTAGACACAAACCCAATACTGGACAGCCCACCAACTTTTAGCCCAGCTTAACAAATAGGAAAATGAAAATGTCCTCAGGAAATAATATGAAGAATAAAAGCATAGAAATCTTATCTTGCTCCATAAGAGGCATTGCTGTGTGGAATTGACGTGCTGAAGCCTGTCATCAAGTGATCAAGAGAAAACATAAGAGAGTTGCAATGCAAGGAGGAATGTTTATAGAATGGTTTGGGTTAGAAGGGACCTTAAAGATCATCTAGTTCCAACCCCCCTGCCATAGGCAGGGATGCCCCCCCCAGATCATGTTCCCCAGCATCAGCTCGGGACACCTCCAGGTCTGCACAACTGCTGCCATTCTCCTCAGCAAAAACAGGGGGTCAGCTTCCTGCTGGTTAGCGCCATGCTGGCAGTCCAGGGTAAAGAACTACTGGGAGGACAGGAAGGTAAAAGAGCACTGCAGACTTTCCACTGCCCACCTGCAGGCCATACTGCTGGAGGTAGATGCTGCATTTGTTCTCCCTGTTCAGAAATTTGATGGCATCTCTCCTGAGGCTGATAAGGCCAGATGTGGCAGATGAGGAGATCTTGGGGGAACAGAGCACATCTTATTGCAGCATCCTTCAAATGAAGGCTGACTAACCTATCTGGGAGCTCACATTAATGAGCTCTGGATTGGCTGATCATTATCTGCTGATCAAAACCTAAACCCAGAAGCCTGATGAGACCAACAATACAGTTCAGTTCAG
This sequence comes from Turnix velox, assembly GCA_013400935.1. NCBI lineage: Eukaryota > Metazoa > Chordata > Aves > Charadriiformes > Turnicidae > Turnix > Turnix velox. The sequence continues at coordinate 98,556 of VZTY01020093.1, forward strand.
GGATAATTACAACTTCATTTATCTTGCATCTACATAAGCCATCAGTGAAGTTAATTAGTAATTTATTTCTGTGGCAGCACATGTATGATACATGCTTCTGTCACAGCCCCCCTCCTCCTTCTTTCGTTTGCTCTACTATTGCATCAAATTTAGTGATTGGTATCAATTAGCAGTCTTTCAGCACAGGGCACAACAAAGGATTTATACCATTTTTTCCTAGTGCTGGTCCTCCAGAGTGGGCTGGAACCATACCAGCATGGCTATGTTTTAGACGAACTGAGAATTTCAGTCTCCAGAAGTTACCAAATGAGTTTCTATCTTTAAGAAGCCTAAAAAGGCACCTCAGTGTAAAGAAAGAATGTGATACAATTTTGAAGTCCTCTCTTTCCCTGGACCTTCTGACTCCCGAGGACAAATAGGCCCTTATCTAAACTCCAGAAAGGGATTCATTTGTAATCTGCACCTGCTTTACATCCCAACACTTGGCATAAGGCAATGAAAGCTTGTGTAATATTTCTGTGAGCAGCCTTTAACAGATGAAGCATAAATATTCAGAAATAAATTTATGAAGAAATTATGAGGGATTTTAGACTTTTAATACATCTCCCAATAAAGAAAAACAGCTTCAATTGCATTTCCAGATTAGCAAATAAATAACATGCACATTTTGTTGTGTGAAACAAAGTGACCACAGTAGTGAGACTGAAAGCTACAAACTGTTCAAGTGGCAGAGAACCAAGTCACCTACTGGCTTGGCAAGTCCTTTGCTTGTTTGTTTGTTTCTTAAGAGCAAAAAAACAAACCACACAGCAGTGACATTAGGCTGTCTGTCTTCAGATGCTGAGATGCAGCCCTTCAATTCTTTGAGGTTCGTTCTTAGGGTTTGGTTTTGTGAGGGTATGAAACCCAAGTTTCCATTTCCTGATGCAGTAATTACAAGGAGGGAAGAACAGCTGAGAAAAATAAACCTTAAATCAATCTTTAAAATGAGTTAAGGATCAAGACCAATTATACAAGTTTGGGTGTTTTGTTTTTTTTTTAATTCTTTTTTTTTCCTAAAAAGGAAAACAACAACTAATGATGTTGTTTTGTAGGTGGCTGTTCTTACACTGTAGGCAGAGCTGACATGAAACTCTTACAACACTCAATTCTGCCTTTATTTTTGGATTCTTGGATTGCTTAAATCCTATCTATTTATCTTCCTGAAATGTAGTCAGTGAGCAAATCTAGACCAAGATTTTCCATTAAAATTTAGTGACCTGTGTTTCCGAGTCCTCCTAACTACCAGCAGGTGTATCTGCCTGGAAGATAAAAGAAGAAGAAAAAAACCCACCATTATACCAGTGTCTTGATATCTCTTAAATCTCCAAGGTTACCAAATAAACATGTAACAAGTAAACAAAAAATAGCCTTTTACTAAATTTCCTCAATCTGAAATTACCCTGCAATTCATTTTTAGCATTTGTGCGTACAAAATATTTACAAAATGATTGAGGATGACCATAATGTTCCATTAAAAATTCCCTAGTAACAGTTTGGCCATAAGGCTCAAAATAAAGAAACTGGGTAAAAGTGCCAACAGAACCAGAAGAGCCACTGCTCAAGGAGTTTTAATTCAAACCAGAAACTTGTGTTTCAGTGCCTCTTATTTTCAATTACTTCCTGAGTTTAGAAGGCAGAGGGTAGCAAAATGTTTTTAATATATGGAAAAACATCTTTGCTTCATGGCCTCTATAAAATGAATAGTAGTTTTATGTTAATATTCCCAATTCACAGAGTACAAATCACACATAATGGCACTAAAGGTCAAAACATTTGGCAAAGAAAGGGCTTGAAATAGTCATCTTTGCACCATTTAGATTTTAGATTAATACAGATGTCCTTTGGTGATACAATCTGGGTGTACAGACACCCTATATCAGTATCAGATATCTGATACTTTACACTGTTTTTCCATCTTCTGTGACAATTATAGCCTAAAATTTTTTGCCCTAGCCTAGTTTCTTTCTTGTCACAAAAAATGAAGCCAAACTGACTTTTGTTCTAACATGAAGTTTCATTTCTGCAGATGATCTGATTTTCCCTTTAAGGCTTGCAATTTCACAGCTTCTGTTAAACACAACAATTAGAAGCAGAGGCAAAAATCTTGAGACATATTTACAATGATGGAATACAAATCCCTCATCAAAGTTAACAGGAAGGTGGTTAAAATCCTACCAGAACAGCAGAGAGAGGCAACAGAGCTCTTGAGTCAAAGCATAAAGATGGCTTATGAAAACATTTAGAGAAAAGGTGCCAAGTCATTCCATTCGGGAACAAATACTGAGTCATGTTCAGTTCTCAGGGGTAAATACAAGTTGAAGTCACAAAAGCATCAGCCAATGTCAGGAGATTTAAGAGAGAATCTCAGTATCCTTCTGAGATTTGATCACAATAAATCAGAGTTTTGAGGCCTTTATATTATAGGTACCTTATACAAAGTCTTCAAGAGGCTCTAAATACTAATGACAAAAAAACCAAGACATCTTTCAGTCAACTAAATAATCAGTGTAGAGTCAGGGTTGTTCCTTGTCTATTCTTTGTACATTTCTAATATATCAGAACTGATAAGGAAACATTGGTCCCCTTCTAACTAAACATGGAATTTTTTTTTTTAATGCAAACAAGAAAATTCTTCTTCCCTACAAAACATTTTAAACATGTCATAAAATGATATAGTATTCCTCTTTTAATTTTGGAAGAGAAATGAGCTGGTTGCTGCAGTTAGCAGGAAATTCCATTGACAATAAAATAAACCAATCAATGGTCTCAAAAGCCTGTGATTCAACTATATGGGTTACAAAGAGTTTCAATTTGATAATCAAATGTGTTCTTCCCCAAGATTTATCTGTGAACTTTCAATTAGAGAAACGAAGTGGAAAAAACTACTCAGTGAAAATGAAGGTATTTTGAAGGAAAAATTAATTAATTCAGTATGGTATGGTACAAAGACTGTCTGGTGCCCATAAGAGCAACAGAAGCCACACAGCTCAGAAGTAAAAATTAGGGAAGAAAGCTGCTTTACTGCTTTTGGGTCTAGCAAAAGCTGCAAACTCTGTGGGGTGAGAATTAGTAAATGCAGAGAAAGAACTGTTTGAAAGCATCAGGTAGCTAGAACTTAGCGAGACCCTCATCAAGAACATATCAACAGGGGCTAGGTAGATCTGAGGAACTACTTCTCAGTTTCAATGAATCAGTAAAGTGAAACAATTCCCTTCACTTAAAAAAACTTTTCTGGGCATTTTGGAAAATTGGAATTTTTACCTGCAATCACTTGATCTTCAAAAGCCCAGTGACAAAGGCCCAATTTAAAAAAAACAAAAAGAAAAAAAACCCCAACAACAAACCACTGAAGTCTGCAACAACTGATCTAAATGATTTAGGAATCCATGTTAAAGCCTTTCCTCAGGCAAAACAGATTATCATGAGGTGAGATAATACATTTGCTATTAAGGAAATCACCAGCTATATCAAGATATTTCTGTACTGCAATAGAATAATTTAAACATTAAATGATAATTATATTAGAATGATGGCTACTTACATTACAGTTCGAAGACCCATCGAATGTTGAGTAAGAACCATCTGGCCATTCAGTTGCATCTACAGCGCTTGACTGCCTGTGCTGGGCTTCATACTCCTTCAGCTGAAATTTGAAAAGACAAAGAGAATGTCTCCCATTGAGAAGAGCTATCAAAATTAAAATTGCAAGAGTTAACTCCCTTTCATTAGCTAAGTATCCTTAGTATTTTTTCCCCCCTGTATCATTGTGGAACTGAGAAAATCAGAAATTATGCATTGAATGTCTCACTTCAAAATAAATGAATTTGTTTTAGAATCAGAAGTTTTAATGAAGAGATTTTTTTTTCCCTTAGAAGAAAGTAATCTGTAAAAAATAGGAATTACATATCCTCATTTCAGAGGCACAGTTTACATACTAAATCACAATAGCCTCTTTCCTTCATAAAGAAAATTATATACTGTGAAGATTAGGAACCATCATTTACAATGTTAAAAAAAACCCCACAGTTTCCAATTTCCAATAGATGTCTTAAGACAGAAAACCAATGCTACTAGACACAAACTGTTGAGAGGAACATCAGAAGATCTGATGACATAAAAAAAAAAAGAAAAAGTTGCTGCTAGGAACTCAGACCACTATAGGGAACCCATACTGGTACGTAAGTAAACCATAAAGATTAGGTACCACCCTCCCCTACAAAATTAACAGCAAAGAAATAGGAAAGTTCCCAATATTATCAACCAATAATATAAAAAATTTCACATTTTTGTTCATTATACAAGTCATAGCAAAGGAGTATTTTCTTCAGACAGCAACATAACTTTATATTGTAGGATAATCTATTTCAAGATGTAATAGACCACTATAGAAATCTTTCCAAGTGCAAACTCATGGCCTACATCATGCTCTCTGCAAGTTTGATTCTGCCGATACAGAATACCCTGTTTTACCATGGTATTTTACACACTGGTACAAGACTTTAACACAGATTTTATCAATGCTGAGCAATTAAAAACTAAGACCTATTGCTGCATAAATACAATACCTTATAGTTAGTTTTCTGTCATTTATTAACATTCTGTAAAGAAACACCTGTGACAGTCACTGTAGTTATCAACATATATATATATCCGTGCTGATTTTTATGTCAAATGCCAAAAACTGAATACATTCTCCTAAGGGCTAATGAAACAAAACACCACCTTTTTGTCTATGAAGCGAGTAGAATAAAATTTAGCTTAATCACCAGTATTCTTCAGAGTTTTCCTTGCTGAAAACAGTACCCTTCAATCAAAATGTCCTTCAATCATTAGCAACAGGAAATTAACAAGAAATATTTGCCTTCTGAAACAAACAAGGGAGGCTCAGCAAAACTTGCTGCATTCTTTTTAGCACTTAAACCAACCTATGAACACACATCATAAATTAGGGCTAGTACAGGTGAGATTCCTCTCCCTTCCTTACTACACTTGCAATACCATTGTCTACATTTGAGCTCTTCTCTGTTTGGCACCCTTTATTGTCAATGAAGAGAAGAAAATGCTTTTAGTATTTCAATAATTTACCATGCACCAGACACCTACTTTTGATAAAGCTAAATCTCACTTTTTCCCATAAAGAAAGGAACTGCCATATAATTTATGCTATCTAGTTTGATGAGACAAACAGTCAAGCCTTCATCCTCCTATGTCTTTTGAGGAAATTAAAACTCCAGATTAGTATATTTTACATCCTAAAACATGTTTCTTAGGAAAACTGAAGTATGTATATATCATACCCTAGCAAGTGCTTCCTCAATGGTGATCATCTTCTCTTTGACCATCATCATTAGCTGGATTCGCTCCTCATCACTCATTGTGATCTCACTGGCCACATACCCTACATCCTCTCCTGCAGGGAAAAGAACAGAGATAACAAGCATGTGTCAGGGGTCATACACAGAGTGTAGTACAGTAAAACTGGATACCCAGTGCTCTAAAATCTGGTTGCCACGTGGATCTGGCTGTCCAGAAACAGACCCTCCCCAGAGGAGTCCCATGGTAGGATTTCAAAGGATAGAATGACTTGGAAGCAACTGAGTAAGAAAAGTAAGTAAGTTAGGACTAGAAACCTACACCTGCTCTAACACTGAAAGCAAGTGAGCACAGCAAGGAGAAATAAAAAGTGACCGTCACACACACCTATTGACTCCAAAAGATGAGAATCAAAAGAGAAAGCGCTAATGCCAGAAAAGTCCTGTGCTCAGCCCTAAGGAATACTGAAGTCAGCTGCCAGAGCGGATGAGGAGCCCTTCCAGGAATGGGCTGGGACCTTGCTCTGTCTGCTGACTGGCTGTGTTCCCTGATAAGTCCAGGCTATCTAACCAGCGGCCGACTTGGCACGTGGTGATGGATGTACTGGGGCCTCAATTCTAGGACCTTTCCTTTTGCTAAGTGCTTGGCATATCAGCATGGACAATTAGAACTTGCCTTGAGAGCCAGCACACTTAACTGAGAGTGCAAATGTGCTTCTTTTCAACCTCATAAGCTGCTCTTATCTTTCACAATCCTTCTGACCACAGACTAGTGACATGGAGAGCATCTGTTTGGAACATGAGGATCTAACTAATACCCATGGGGAAACAGACATATTCAGTGTGAAGAAAAACATCTTAAGCAACACACAGCTGTGTCTTTCGTAGAAGAATGAGATAAAGATATCTGACAGTGATATCTTCTTGCAGTGCCTCCTCCTAAAGAAGACAATGTGTGCAAGCCTAAAACAAATAGGTCAAAGTAAACACATGCCAAATTAAGGAGAAATCTTTCTAATTAACAGAAATCAGCATTTCTCTCACCAAGTCAGGATCAGGGGAAAAAGACAAACCACACCACACTTGTTCATTTCCAGATACAACTTACAAATACATATTAGCCACATCACTTTGTGTGTGTGCCATCACTGACAGCCGTGACCAAAGCTGCCCCAGACTCCCGTCTGCAGTCACACAGAGTATGAGATATATGTCTGAGCTCTGCAATGAACCAAACCTGTGATACTTCCAGACCCATGGACCCCCAACTGAATATTACTCCTTTGGGATGCTAAGTCCTTTAATTGTGTGTCCTTAGAAAAGATTTACCTTTTGAAGTCTGCCTCATTAGTCCTTTCTGGTTCTTTCGGAAATTCTGCCAAAAAAACTTATTTTTCTTTTTCCAGTCTGCTTTCCCTAAAAGGAAAGGGGGGATGAAGGGGAAGGGGAAAGGAAAAAATAATTTGAGAAAGAAACATTAGTCAATAAATGCTAGAGAATCTTTCAAACATAAGCTGTATTTTCTAAGTCAAAAACACAAATAAAAAAACACCCCAAATTTTCTGGTTTTCATGAATTATTCTGTAATACACTTATGCTGATGTAGCTTTTCAGGGAAATCCACATTCTTTTGTGGTATACAGTGTTATAGAGGACTGAGATAAGCCAGTAGCTTACATATTTTGAATTATAAACAGTAAGTATTTTGCA
>VZTY01020093.1:119099-153152 GCA_013400935.1 Turnix velox
GACCCCCTCAGGTACTTATAAGTTACTATGAGGTCCCCTCTGAGCCTTCTCTTCTCCAGGCTGAACAACCCCAACTCCTTCAGCCTGTCTTCATAGGGCAGTTGCTCCAGCCCTTTGACCATCTTCGTGGCCCTTCTCTGGACCCTCTGCAATAGCTCAATATCCTTCCTGTGTTGAGGGCTCCAGAACTGGACGCAATACTCCAGGTGTGGTCTCACCAGTGCCAAGTAGACCTGCTGGTCACACTCCTCCTGATGCAACCCAGGATTTGGTTGGCCTTCTTGGCTGCGAGTGCACACTTATATGACTGTGCAAGCATACGGTGCTGGGCCACAGCTGCCAGGAAGGCACAGGACAGTTCATAGTCTTGTGCTACCTGGTAAACAGGGCCAACACATTGCAAAACTGACCACATGTAGTCCATGCATGGTCTACATATCTGCTGTTGCTCATTTTATTGCATGAAAAGGGAAATTAAGTCCTTGAGTGGAAGTCTTCATGAAAGAGCAACAGTTCCAACAGGACTCCTCCTCAGGCAGAAGCTGGACCAAGCCCAGGGAAATTCCACAGATGCTCACAGATCGGGGAAGTGAAATTAGCTATGTGGCACCAAGCATCCCTCTGTTTCTCCATTAGCTCTGTCAAAATGGAGTCTGAATAAGTTTTGCATCTGGTAAAGACAGCAGGCATGTTGCTGCGAATCTTTGAGTAATCTCCCACCTCCACCTAGCAGCCTGCAAAAAGGGAGGGAAAGACAAGCCCCATGCTCTAAATGTTTCCCATTCACAAATGCCTCCACCGCACAGATGAAAAAAGCAGTGTTTTTGTCAGTTATCCCATCCTTAAATTTTAGTATGCCAGTCAGGAGAATCCACTGTGTTCGCAAAACATCTTTATATCCAAAGTTTACAATGATTTATCTGTTGCCTTAACATGCTGTTTATTGCAAGACATTTCTGGAAAAACATGCTCGTTTTTGTAAACTACCATTTATAAGATGCTATTAGGGCTCCCAAGGCTTTATAGAAGTTTTCTGCTTGAGCAGTTGCATGTGAAGTTGTACCCCGAGACTTCAATTAGATGGAAAGTTACTATTTTCAACCTAAAACTCTTTAGTTGAACAGTCAGCTCTATCATCTGTAACAAAACCCTAAAAAAAATTACAGTATTTGCTTTCATTTTTTCTCATTTACTGTCAAACCCATCCTGTTAGATCAGAAATGGCTTTATAGGATCAAGATGACTGTGGAGGACAGAAGAAGGACAACTCTCACTCCTTTGCAATGCTGGAATGCAAAACATCCGACAGACCCATACTGTTCCAATTAATATTCAAAACTGCCTTCCCAGCAGACTGATATTTCACCTACTATTATTTAGACAAGAAACCAAAGTAAAATATTTAGGAAAACATTACTTTCTACTGAAGTTTTGGCACAGATCTATATTACAGAATTTTTATCAGCCTTAAACAATTCTATTTATTTAGGTTAAAATCCATTAAACCTTACATTAACCAACACATGAAAATCCACAGATTGTGTTGATTTTACTGCATCACGATCATGGCCTTTTTTTATACCACAGACTAATTCTAGAAGGCTGAGCAAATGTTGTATCTGGCTCAAGCATGCTAGAATATCTTTTAAAAAAATATTTTCAAAGATCAATTTCATGAAAGTGCACCTTTCACCCTTCTAAACCAAACCTGACAAGTGAAACAGAGGAGAGCTTGGGTTTATAGCAACAGCAGTTGCAGTAAGACATCCATCCCTTGCTCTGGTCTTAACAAAGCAAGCATCTGAGTGGTAGGTATTTTCTGTCCTAGCAGCCTGCTGCCCTAGATAACTGGCCTCCACTTGGGCCCATAAAGCTTCTCTGAGGTGCACCAGATGTTCATGGAACCTACACACTGTGCACTGTTAGTGATCTGAAAAGTGCATCAAGTGAAGACTCTTTAAACTATGAGATTAAATCCAGTGTTTCCCAAAAATGTCTGATTTACTGTCATGATTTCTCAACCCCAAGTTATCTGTCTGGTATTCAGACACTGTTGGTGCATTCTGTACATATCCAGTACAACATCAAATCACAGCAACCATGATCTGAAGATTCTGAGTAAACTGAGATAGTCGTAAATGTATCCAACTCCCAGGTAACACATAAGAAGTGTGCAATGCATGGAATATCAAATACTAATAACAGAGCCAGAAGGAGCTGTTGAAATTAGTAATGCCAATAGCCTGTAGAGTGAAGTTCACTGATTTTAGACTGAGTTTAACTTGACTCCATCTAGTCATGTCTGATTTAGAATAATCTCAACTTGCAGAAACATTTTGTCTTCCTATCTTTAAAATAATATTCTCAGCACTCCTATTTCCTTATTCTCCCCTCCTTCACCTAAAGTGGATGTTATCAGGAGGACAGCTGTAGGTCAATGGCCCAAGGTCCTAGCTGAAGCTGTGCTCCAGCAGCTGGCGAAAGGGAGGAGATTCCCCAGTTACTGCCTGATATCACCAACCCTTCTGCACCAAGGGCACTGCAAAACGTGAATATGAAGCAGAACTGATAAGGCTTGTAAGCTCTGGTGCAGAAATGTGAATTAGCAAAGTGATTTTTACAAATCTCTCATACTAAAAGAAAACACATGTTTTGTAAGCTTAACAAGTCTTTAGTTGTAAACCTCAGGGTTCAAGAAAGAAGCTTCCTTCACAGGTAGCTTTTCTGCTTACATTCTGCACAATGTGATTTATGGGATGATTTGAATACTGTTTCTTTTCAAATTATTGCAAGCTTCTAAATATTGTTATTTTGGTTTTATATACTGCCATCCTCATAAAAATCTTGGAAACAGTTTTATAATAATTTATGTGCCAAGCCTGAAAAGTGCATACAGGAAGAAAGTACAAAGCACAAAATATAGTGGAAAGAAGGTGGAAAACCATTTCCTGACTGGAACAACAGGTTTTTAATTCAGGAGGAGCTCTTCTTCATGTAATAACTTCAGTTCAATGGCTCTCTATGTAACATAACAGGTAAGGGACATCCCAACCTTAAAAGCTTTGCTGTTCTGCTCCTGAAATACACAAGCATAGCAGAGAAGAACATCCAAAAGGAAATCTGGTTACCCAGAGTAAGGCTCACATCTTCTAAGGGGAATGCACATATTTTAATTACCTAACATTAAGCTCTATCTGTGCTCCACACAACAACTTAGTTTAGGAAATTACATTCATTGAATGAATCCCTTGTAACCAGAAATGCATTAACCTCTTCAGTTTCTGCCACGGGAACTGTATCCACTTCTACCACAGGAGCTGAACTGTAAATTTAAACACTCCCCTCCAGATTGCAAGACAGGATTATTCTCACCATGCAGAGTGTTACTGCGCAAAGTGAGTTCTGGGAAGATTCAGTGACATAACTAGTGGAAAAAGGAGATTACTATAATGCTCATTTATTCATAAATAACTTAATGAAAACATTTCAGCATGTGTAAATAAAATACCCACAGCAGAAATTTTCTGTGAGAAAATTCTGCTAGTCTCTTTCACCACATGATTTCCCTTTCTGCTGCAAACACACACTGCACATTCTAGTCTTGCTTCTGAAATCACTAAACACAGCTATATCCGAAAGACAGACAGAGCACCAAAGGTCTCCAAGAGTTTGTTCCACTTTGAAAACAATCGTTCTACCTAGAGTCCTCCACCACACACCATATTTCAGCCTCTGCAGAGGTTCTGGAGAAGGTGAAGGACAACTCCTGTGTAGAGACAGCATAGGTAGGCAGGTGTGTAATGGAAATTACACTAGCTATGGATCACAGCTCGGAATAAAGAAACAAAAAAAGATACCTGTAGCAACCATCTCCACAAGTGTTTGAGGGAACGAACCAGCTCAGTGAGTTTTACAGTGGTACAGATTAGTACAAGTCCCATTTTGAGTCTCAAACTGCAATCTCTGGACCATCCCCATTGCTGTTTCAGTGAAAAGTTTTCTCCTCCATTACTCCTGCACATTAGAGCCAGTGCTATGTGGGAGTAATGGTTAAAAAATGGGATTTCAAACAATAAATACTTCTACACATGAAATAACAGCCCAAGAGTCTCAGTGCCTCTTACAGCAGAGCACACAATAGGTAGACACTTAGCTTAACTACTGATGCAATGAAGACTCAGAGAGAACATGCTGTACTCCTTTCTACTTTTAGAATTAGGTAGAGAAGAAAAATCATACCTCTCAGTTTGATGCAAACACTGGAATCTATTGATTACAACACATCACAGGGGGAAGCATTTGACACTTTCCCCTCTGCCAACAATAAAAACAGAAAGGTTTTCTGGCCATCACAAATACACTGCATTCAACAAAAAGGCTGGAAGCCAGAGAGGCTGAAAATAATTCCAAATTTATTTTTAAAAACATAATTCATTAGCAATTATCAAGCAACTGCAGCTCTCGTAAAGCCCTGTAACAATGAAAAGTGAGGTAGTGCTAACTCACAAACATATTTGTAAAAAAAAAAAACCAAACAAAAAAGCTGAATAGAGTGAAATTATTGCACAGACAAAAACCCAACAGCAACGAGCTTCAGAGAAAGGAAAGTCGATACAAGAACACAGCATTCTGCAGCAGGGAAATCAAACACCTTCTGATCAATGTTCCAAAGCCCAGAACTACAGTAGCTGTCTCTGTGCTAAAAACACATTAATATAAAAGGGCATATATATGATTGGGACACAGCAGGTCATTGACTGAGGTATTTTATAACCATTATCCAAATAGTAAAATAGAGAAGTTCTCTTGTACTGACTTGACTGTATTTGTACTGGAATTCTTACTGGTATGAACAGGATGACTAAGAAGACCTTGTATCTTTGCTTAAAACTCCTCAGGTTGGTCAGCATCAACTTCCACTGTACAAGTAAAGCCAAAAATAACTTTTGTGAGGAAAATGATTGAAAACACAGTTAAGATGTGGATACTTTAAAGGTAGTGAGGGTGTTGGTGGCATTGAGAAGAGTTGTAAAGCTTCTGAGGGAAGAATGGTTAAATGTGAAGCCAGAGAGGGCTTAGGATGTGGCACAGGGACGTGTGAGGCAGAGACCAACTGGATGCTAGCCAAAACAAGAAGCCATTCTGCTGGAGCTGAAAAGAGACCCAGGGCAGTTGCCACTTCCCCCAGGGAGAAGGTTTTGGCCTGCAGGAATGCAACACAAGGAAGGGAGAAAACAAATGAATAATCAAACAAACAACAGTTTGTTACAGTGTACTTTGCAGTAGGAACAGTCTGGTCAGCCAAGTACAGAATCCTTGCCCAGTTGCTGACCCTTTAGTGAGGGCAGTGAATTACCTCAGCCTCAGTCACCACCTAAACTGATAACCACAACTAACGAGAGAATCAGCACCTCTGTGAACAACACAACCCCACCACCATCCTCCATCATATTTTTCTCTAACTATAGCACCAGCTATTTAGAGCAGTTTTAAAGTGATGCTCACAGCATCACTGATAAGCTGAGCACAATATACTCAACTTCTATCTGAATATCAACAGTCTCAATCTGGTTTCACATGCTTTTTGAATTCAGGATATCCACTACTGAGGATCAGTGACATTCTCCACTTCCCTTCCATGACACATATTTCAGATCTTACCGATTTTTTAATTTTCATGTATACCCAAAGTTGTACTGTATTTGTATTAAGCTTATTTGCCATTTTCTCAATTTCTCTTCAAAACTTCCAAAAATAACAGATTTTTTTTTTTAAACTGCTACGTGAAGGGGAAGCCCAGGCTAAGACCAATGCCTCAAGGAGACTTCTACAGCCATATGATAAATCCTTTCAAGATGTAACATGGAAATGCAATATTCATTATTTCATGTGAAAACTCCAGTTGGAAAGCTACAACAACATGAGGCGTGCCAATTTCATGACTTGGGGTTGTTCAGTCTGGAAAAGAGAAGGTTGAGGGGGGACCTCACAGCAGCTTCTCAATACCTGAAGAGGGCTTACAGAAAGGCAGGGGTAGGACCTTTCAATAGAATATGTGATGGGAGACAGGACTAATGGATGTAAATTGGAAGAGAGGAGATTCAGGCTAGATGCAAGAAAGAAATTCTTTATGGTGAGGGTGGTGAAACACTGAAACAGGCTGTCCAGAGGGGTTGTGGATGATCTCTCTCTGGAGGTGTTTAATGCCAGGCTGGACAAGACACTGAGCAACCTGATCTAGTGGGAAGTGTCTAGTGGTCCAAACTATTCTATGATTCTGTGTTGATGGGATCTGACACCATTTCAACCACTCTAACAGCAGGAACAGCACAAACACAGACGGAAAGGGTTTAGAAAAAACTTTCTATCAGATAAAGTTGCATCAGCATACGTGGAACTGACTCTTCGCTAACATCTGTTACTACAATAAGCTCATTCTGAAGAAGCAGCTCCTTTTATGGTCCTTTTTAAGAAGGCACACTTGAAGGAGGAAAGTACCAACTAATCATACTGGAAAACTTTTTTCTTATAAAATCTGATTTCTGTAACAGCATAAAAAGCAGATTTGATGCTTAGCCTGAAATCAAAGTGGTTTTGTTTACAATGTAGGTATGTGAAAATTAAGATGGATGATATGAATTAATTCCCTAGAGGTACGCACTGAACTCTGACTCTCAACCTGCATAAATGCACACCAGCAACGTGAGGGGGTCAGAGAAGAGAGACAAAGGTGGATAGTTGGAAGCTAACTCCAAAGTCTCCTAAAAAGCAAGGGAGAAACCAACTTCTTCAGCAAGAGAACTGAAACCAAATTAACCATATTAATGCAAAAAAGTATTAGCCCACAAATGGCTACTGTGTATTTATACATCCTCTCTGCCTTTGATAAAGAGACATTAAAATTCACCATTCTGTCTTTACTTTTGAAACTGAAGCCTATATTTGATGGATGCTTTAGGCCAGATCCTTATTTAAATTTTCAGTACTGGCCACCACATGATGATTACTATCAAACTGAATTTCAAATCATCTCTCTCATGCATTGCATTAGACCCAAAGAAGACATCAAAGCCTATTTCCATTAGAGAGAAAAATTATTATTGAAAGCCATTGTGTCATTTGGCACAATTCTGGCACCAAGAAAATATGTAGCACCCATGCTTGACAACATTAACTGCTTGTCTTCTACACATATATGATAGAATCCTGTGTCTACACAACTACTGATAGAAAAATTCTTCATTTCATTTTTCTATTTAATGTATGAATGGACTAGAAACTTTCATGCCTTAGGCACATTAGTTAACATAATAGCCCCAAGTGGTTTTGCGGTGGCAAATAGAAGTTGTGCTCTGTAGGATTACTGTTGCAGCAAGTTTTGCTTTGAAGGGTAATGGTGTGAAAGTGACACCTAATAATTCCAATACCAATCTTATTGCTGGTAAGGGCTTAAATCATACCATCAAGAGCTCCCACACTGGGCAGGGCTCCAGCCAGTTCTTGCAGAGCTCAGCTGTCCTGCTGAAGAGACACAAGTGGGCTCCTGCCACTTAACCAGCTCTTGAGATAGAAGGTGTGTTTTGTCTTGGCATAGCAGCCAGACATCAGAGAAGCAGTCAATACAGGTTTCGGCAATTCTTAAATGTACGGGGCAAGGTAAAAGACTTAGATATTTTCCCCAGGAAAGGATAGAAGGGGGCAGAACCCATTTCCCAGGGAGCACAGCAGTCTCCTGATGAGGTCAAGCTTGGATGATCCCTGGAGATGACTTCTGCTCCCTCCAGCCTGGGGACATCACACCTCTTTCAGGGCAGCACAAGACAGAGATGCACCATTTTGCTTTGCCTTGTTGTATTTTAACACAGCATGTGGCTATCCCATCACAGACTGAGTCAGGGCCTCTTCCAAACAGCAAGCCAATTGCTGAATGATGAACAAACCTAATAACAAGAACAGCTGCAGAGAAAAAAAATAAAAGTGTCACGTGCTGCTTTCAGAGAAAGCATTTGAACTTCAGCAGTCATCCTTCAGTATTCACAGAAAACTCAGACCTGAGGAATCTGCAGAGAAAGCTATCACCACTGCTTCAAGCCAATCATCTGCAATCATCCACAACTCTTTATCAGAGAACTAAGAGTCCTCCAGTAAACCTAAACAAATTATTCTTTCATGTAACACTTTCTCCCAGTGAAGCTATAATACATTCTCCCAATACAGTTGCTTTGACCATTCTGTTCTTGAAGTGGCAACTACAATCAGCTTCTCCCCAAGTTTCAACCCACTTCCCACTTTCAACCTCAGCCTTTCTCTCCATCAGACTGCATTCAAACAGGAATTGATATAGCATCATTGTGTCACACTTGGCTTCAAGGACACACACAATTGGCAATGTAGAAAGAAATAAAGTACAAGTGTGGAGAAGACTTGCACTCCAAGAGCCACACAGTTTTTCAGTGATGCAGTAAGTAGCACATTCACTTCATTCCTGCAAAGGCTGAACAGCTCTGCACTCCCTCATGCTACTTTTTTATTTAACGTATCCACTCAATGCCATATTATACTATACAGTCAAATTATGGCATTAAAAACGCTAGTGTGGATTTCTATAACCTGTCTTCCAAACATATATAAAGCGAAGTAGAGCTTCAATCAATAACTATTTTCAACCTGAAGAGAAGACTTCAGGGTGACCTTATAACAGGGTACCAGTACCTGAAGGGGGCCTACAGGAAAGTTGAGGAGGGGACATTCACCAGGGCATGGTGCGATAGGACAAGGGACAATGGTTTCAAATTAGAGCAGGGCAGGTTTAGATTAGACATTAAAAAGAAGATCTTCACCCTGAGGTTGGTGAGGCATTGGAACATGTGGACAGGTGGAGGCCCCATCCCTGGAGACAGGCTTGATGAGGGTCTGAGCAACTGGATCTAGTGCAGGATGTCCCTGCTCTATGTAGGGGGCTTGGACTAGATAACCTTTGAAGGTCCCTTCCAACTGAATGCATTCTATGATTTTGGTTGAAAGGTCTATTCAAAACCCAGCCCCTTCACAAACAGTGCTAAATGGTGTGCTTAGGCAGGCCATGCAGCAGCATAAGAGCTGTCTGTAAGATACAGGAATGCCATGACAAACTGGTTAAAACTAGCAGAGTATGTGAATGTGTCTCATTGCACTCCTGAAGAGGAGATCCAGACCTCCCCATGCCTCAGAACTATAGAACTAAATAATTGTAAGGAGATCGCTTACAAGTGCAAATCCAAGAATTGCCTTTGTAACCCTGGAAACCTACTAGAGCAAGCAATTAATCCAAGCTGATTTAAGGACAATATAAAGACCAGATTTTACCATCTTGCTGAAGAAACCTGGGGCTTCATCATGACTCCTAGTTCATGTAATGAAATCTTCCCACTCATCTTCTAAAGAGCCATTTGCATTGAACAAAACCAACCAACCAAAACCTCCTGTGAATAAGTAAAATATTATAGACCATGAAAGAACAAGACTAGAAATGACAGAATATGTTGTCATGCAGTAAGAGAAAGAGCAAAGCAGACTGCACACCACATTTCTCAAGGTAAGAAGTGTTGAGCCAGATTTCATTTTGGAGACAGACTAAGTATCTGTAAAGAAGCATCACTAAAAACATTAAAAAATTACAACCAATTGCACTAAACCCTCAAAGAGAAAGGCAGTAGCGAAGATACAAAAGAAACATAAAACTCACAAATATCTAGTAAATCAGACCTACAAATCCAGAGACCCTGGTGCCTCTTAATGGCACTGCAGTACTGCTGTAAGGGTTAAAGCTTTCAATCTAAACCGAATAGCAATCAAAAGCTTTAGACTAGGGAAAAAACATCTATTGAAGTCAAATAATTTCAGTTATTAATTTGTTGCCAAGCACTTTCAGCGCTGCTTTGTCACTGCTGGCAAGCTCAAGAAGAATGTGCACTGCAAGCTGCCTCCCTGAAACAAGCAATGGGTTTTGCTGCAGGAAGGGAATGTGCCGGGACTTGTCTCCTCTTCCCTCCAGCAAATATAAATCACCCATGCAAAACCTGGTGAACAAATGACCGAACACTCCATTTTTACAAAGGCCTTTGTGTAAGCATTATGACTCAGTTTGCTCTTAGGGCCTCCAACTAAACTAATTTACTGTGGTAAGGAAAATCTGAGCAAAGTAAAATTTAAGCTGTACAAACACCTGCAAGAGTTTCCAAATGCCTGTTTTTTTGCAGCCAAGAGCTGCTTGTTTGGGCAGGTGCTGCTACTGTTATGGGAGTGTCCACTGTACAAATTCCTCTGCCTTCAGAAGGGAAAGCTGCCCTGGCTTCTTGGAAGTAGGTCTGCTCTAATCACAACAGCAACAGAACGACTTGACCTTACAGGGTCTAGTTAAAACAGCTTAAAGGTCTTAAACAGTGCACACACTGTTTTTTTATAAACTTTTTCTTGTTTTAGATCCAGCTGTAACACAAACTGCTGCTCAGTAATACTTTTTGTCTCTTATTCAACATTAGGAGCACTCTGTGAATAAACGCTTGCCAATGGATACACAGAATGGGTTTTCAATTACACAAGATTGCATTAAAAAACAAGTGAAATAAAACCAGCTCACAATAAATGTAGCTAAAACTATAGAACAACCTCCCATATGCTACACCAGGCTTTCTCCAATACCAACAGGTCCTGCCACAGAAATTACACCAAGTATATTACAATATGCTCAGGGTGCTACTCACTTCTATAAAGAAACTAATGTTTTATGTATTTCCACTGGCTTAAAGACCAGTAAGAGACACAGTGTGGTTTTTCAGCATTGAGTTATCTTCCCTGCCTATCGAGTCTGCTCTTCATTTAGCATAATCTATGGTCATCCGTATATTAATGTTTTTAGTATCATCTGTCAGAAAAAACAAAGGGTTTGGACAAAGAAGTATATAAGCTTGTGCTTGGCAACAATACTCAACATGTTTTGGCATGCCTTACCAGATAGAGTGCTGGTCCCACAGCACTTAGAGGAGCAATTAGTAAATAATTCAGGATTATTTTAGTTTTTCATATAAAGGAATTGTAGTTCCCATATAAATTGCAGCTTTCATGTTCCACCATGCTTAAGCTGCAGTTTTGATACAACCATCAAGTTCTTAGGGGACAGATCTTTTTAAATTTGGAAAAAGAATGAATCACTTTCTGTCCAAGTATATCCAGAAATAGCCCTTTGACAGTTCATTGGATCATACAAAGAAAGAAGATGAGAGTGGAAACTGGTCAGTGCTAGGAAAGAGTGGAGGCTGCAGCAATGTCAGGGAGATTAAGTTAAGTATTCATCATTCTTACTAAATGCATGCAAATCCACACATCTAGGTATCCTCTTCATGCACTTGAATTCCAGATGTAACATAATTCCTTAGGTATCAGAAACCTACTGGTACTCTTCACTTTGGAAATGAAGGTCCAAATCTTGACAAAATTGCAATTCCCAAACCAGACTCCTTTCTGATTTGAAGAAAAAATATGTCTGGAAAATTTATCTGCCAACTGTTCCCTGTTAACATTATGGCACTAGCCAAGTTATAACTTCATCTCCTCCTCATTTATTCCTGTCCTTGACAAGTACCAACTCCCTATTAAAAAATGCATGGAAAATGTATATACTGAAATAGAGAGTTGCTTTCAAGTCATATACAGCTTACTAGATCATTAAAATGCCAAAATTTAAGTTTAAATAAGGTGACAGCATTGATTTTGACATGACCATTATCTTAACACTTTTTAAACAATAATTAAAATTGCCTCCCAGCTGTCAGTTTGAATTAGACATCATTAATTACATGAACTCAATTATTACCCTTTTATCTTAAGAATTTTGTTGGCTCATTCCTTTAATATCCTTCAGCTCTAAGTAAGAAATAGCTTTAAACACCACAAAGTTGCACATTTCAGAAGGCATGGAGCTCAAGTTTTTTCACAACTCTTCTGCAGCTGCCCCCCTTGATGAGGCCTTGAAGTGCCTGCATAGGTTCAAAATGGTCCTACCGTTGCTTAGGTACTAAAATTTGAGGTTCTCTCAGTAGATCACTCCCACTCCAGCCTCCTTCCTGGTTATGCAAGATATCTGCTGTAAAAACTGTTCTATTTGCTACTAAATTAATCTGTTTTCTGTGCACGTCCTTGGCTTCTTTAGCACTGGCAAAGGCTTGTCTTTTATACCATCTCTTTCTGTCACTTCAAGTCTCAGTCAGAGGACAAAAAAGACATTTTGCAGCTTGCTCAAAGGAGGAAAATGTTAGCTAGTCAGAATCAAAAATCAATGATCTCTTTGCTTTAATTCCTCAAAATTCAGCTTCTTGGTAGCTATGAATGTGCTTGCAATCATTATTTTCAACAATTATTAAAGCAAATAAACAGTTTTGGTTAGCAGTCCACTTGACATAGGAGGAGCTGCATAAAAATGGTGACTGCAGCTTTAGAGGTTGGGATCCAAAGCTGATTTGAGGCTGTTTGTCTCTTTCTGATTCTCCCGCCTCTCTAATTCCAGGCATACAGCAAGCCACGAATGCTGGCATCCTCCACATGAGGGAAAGGGGAAGTAAAAGTCTTTAGAGGAAAAAATATCCCCTCGTAGCTTTCTTTTGAATGTTTTGCACTTTGTATTGACTACAGTGAAATACTTGCTTTTTAAAGCTGTATTTACCATATACCATCCTTGTCTCTGTGAGACTGACTCCCAAGGGATTTTTCCACACCTCTGCATTTGAAAAAGTGATTTATGTGGTGACCATGAAACACACAATGCACAGGAAGAGAAAAACTAACCCAAAACCTCTACTCAGCCTTGAGACTATACCTCCCAAAAAGACAACCACTCAATTCTCATCTGCTGCTTTGAACACTCTCATTCATAGGGCTGAGGAGCAGATTAGCAGCTCCATAAGCAAAACTGAGAAGAGCATTGTGCGATGGTCTGAAGAGAACACTGTCACAAAGCCCAAACACACAAGAGACTACTTCAGAAGATGGTGCTTCCTGGCTTGAGACAAAATCAGTAGTACACTGTTGATGCATCTATGACATTACTCAGACTGCTGTGCTTTTCCAATGGACAGCAAGTTTCCTCACACCTACTGCTCCCACTGCAATAAACTAGATTAATTCACCCTGAGTGACTCTATGCTTTGACTCCTTATGAATGAATCTATGAAGAAAAAAACAAATCCTCTCTGTTATTTTCATGTGCTCTGGCTACAAACACTTAGCACAAGCCTCTCTAGGATTTAGGAGCCTGAAATGGAACAACCTAGGGTATCCCATTAAAAAAAAAAGTAAAAGGTACCTATTACCGGTGCCTGTTCTGCATCAAATTGCCAAAACCAGTCATCATATGCCTCCTATATTGCCCAAATACAACACAAATATAAAAAGGACATCCTCTAGGGGATGGAAACCCAAACAAAAAATACCCAAATCCAGTACAGAAACAGAAGTGTTTCCCTTCTCACTTTCTGTGAATGGCACTCCCAATACAGTAAGAGAGAAATCTAAACATTAAAAATACTCAGTTCCTCTTCCAGTTCCGCAGCTGACTTTCTGTATTATCTCATGGGAGTTACTTAAACTCCTTGCATCTCAATGCTTTTGTCTGACAGCAAGAATTCATACATGTGGTACTTCACTACTTTGTCAAAGTATGCATTTCATTTCCTTGTTGCCCTGTGCTGATGGCCATCAACACGTGGTATCTCAGCTCAGACCATGGAGCACAAACAGCTGCACAGAGAGCTGCTACCCATTGCCAAAATCAGCCTTGAAAACCCTAAGCAAGACAATTATCTGAGAAAATAACTACAAAACACTCTGTGACTGTCTCCCACTAAGTCCCAGAGAAACCTCTCTCTCTCTCTGTTCTTATAGGGAAGTGTATATATATGGTGCTTCTGCTTGTATAATTCATTTTGATAACTGAAGGCAGGATTAGCCATCTCTAGGAGATGCTAAGATAAGCAGAAAGAAAACATGGTCACAGAGTTGTTTCAAATGTAGCCTTTGTGAAAGCTAAGGTGGCAGATGCCCCATCAAATGGATAAAATCTTGTTCAGTAGGCTAAATGGTTCACAACGCATTACATATGTAACTGCATGGCTATTTTCATGTCTCCAATTTTTAGAGTAAATAATCACTTTGAAAAAAATAAATGGGAGGAACAAAAGAATATAGCCACTTTTTTGTGACAATTCAGTTTCCTGAAAAATTATTCTTCTTAATTTGCCCTGCTTTATTAAAAGCATGTATGACAAGTTGAGTGTTACAATTTAGATCTGTACAGCAACTCATTATTTGTTCTGTGTCAACTCTGGCCCCAACTCCGGATACCCTCACAGACTTCATGGACTGTGACTATACCTGCACTGCTCACATAAAAAACCCAACTGAATCGCCCAACATAATTTTCTTCCTCAAATTTCCACTGTTTTGAGAAAAGCATTTAGTATTATGCTCTGAAATCAAACTTGGAGGAGAACATGCCAGCACTGTGCACTTAATTAATCCAATATATTTATGGTTTCCATAAATTCCCTCTGAAGCCATAGTGTAATTATTTCTATTCACCAATTTCACAGTATATGCAAATATTTCCATATTATCAGCACTGCCTTGCTGACTACTTATGATAAGAAATGCAAACGAGTCTACTTAATCTAGAAATGCAAACGAGTCTTAATCTGTGTCCCATGTATTAATGAGAATTGGAATATATCCACACAGAGAGCCTTCCACTCTTCCATAAAAATCTCTCCTCACTGCACAAGGATATTACTTTTTTCTGAATTATTTAAAGGGACAGCATTATGAATATACATT
This sequence comes from Turnix velox, assembly GCA_013400935.1. Classification (NCBI taxonomy): domain Eukaryota; kingdom Metazoa; phylum Chordata; class Aves; order Charadriiformes; family Turnicidae; genus Turnix; species Turnix velox. The sequence goes on from VZTY01020093.1 coordinate 133,962, forward strand.
ATTTTCTTCCCTCCTTCTTCTAACCTAGCATTTCTTAAACATCCTGTCCTTAATTTTTGTGGCAACTCCTTCAAATGCTAATTTCTGTTCCTTTGGTGACTGTGCTTTCTGCACACGCAGAACCTTTCACATAGATGTGAATAAACATCCTGAATGTTTCATCAACTTGAGAGAATGATCATTGCTACATTCAGCACTTACAAGCTTAATTTATTTTCTTGCAATTTTGAGAAAATTTATCTTGGCAAATGAAAATCAAGAAATGGCCCACAGCCAACTGCCAAGAAAATGTGGATACCAAAAGCAGCAGCCCATCCTGTACATCAAACACCAGGAACACTCAATTGCTGTGTTACTTCTCAGTATCGCTGAAAAGGCATTGTTTGTCATTAGCCAAATCCAGTCACTGGCCCATCACCAGCTTGACTATACTCAGTCCAGAGAACAGACTTCATCAATTGGCACCAAATCAAAAGTGCATCCTTCCAATAAGTTATTTAACTTATGTATGCTTTTGTTTAAGCATTTTCACATCAGCCTTCATGCAATCCACAGATGCTAATCATATATAATAATAATCTGTATAGTGTATACACAGTAATACCATGGCACAATGAAAGTAACTCCCCACACCGCTGTAGATAGTCTGTCACCTTCAAGGGACTCATAGTATACATAGTTCCTGTATAGTATTAAAATTTTTAGTGAAGAGTGATATTTTCCACAGATAAGTGGGGGGGGAGGGCACAGTGGAGATGACAGCATGAATCAAGTCTCAGTAGAAGTGTCTATGTAAAGGGTCCTATTACATACTAATGAATAGTCTGTGAACTAAGAAAGTGGCAGACGAAACAACAGGTTTCCCTATCACAAGAGATGTTCAGGATACTGTTTTTAAACAATAAAAACTAAGCCAGGAGTTTATATTACAATTCCATAGAAGAACAGAATGTCACACAATGCAGAACAAGGTACACAATTAATTGCTTTCACAAGACAATTATGTAATTGTAAATCTATGCAATATAGTTTGTCGTTTAATTTCAAAGTAATCAGGCACAGGAGGAATGCAGCACTGTTTAGAGTCTGTGAATATCTCAGGAAAATTTAAAAACACACTAAGTAGCAGATATTAATATTACATTAAAAAGTGAGAAAAAAAACAAAACAACAAAAAAACCCCAAAACTCCCACAGACTTATTTTTACAGATTAATTATACTGAAAGGAAGACTGGATGGCAGACATGTTACCACTTGAACTGACCTCTTGCTTTTTTCTGTACTGTAGCAAGCAATAAATAAAGTCTTTGGTGTTTGAGATCAAGTAATTCATAACTAAAATTATGGAAGGCTCCACTACAGAAATCAATAAATAGTGACTAAAGAAGGCAGTATGAATAAAACAACTTCATAATACTGGTAACTTCACTTGAGAGGACGGCAAAAATTTTCTACACAGCAAGCATATGCCAAATCAATCCATGGAATAATTTACATTGAATAAGCTATTTAACACTGTGTACTTGACCTCGATGTTGAGATCAGCTAAGTTCTCTACCACCTTTTTGCAAGGTCACATGTAAATGCAGGGAGTTCTCTGGGTCCTTCATTGTCGCTCTTACAAACCATCCCTTTCACACAAATATCCACAGGGGAACAATCTTTTCAGAAGGACCCGAAAAAAATAACCTTTGTCAATTAAAATGACTACAGGAGTACATAATGGAGTACAGGAGTACATCACATTTAAAAACTGACACTCCAGAATCTTGCCTAATTTTTGCCAAAGCTAGCAAGATCTATATGAATATATCCACATGTATTTTCTATCTATACTGCATATACATATTATATCAATAAATACATGCTTGATAGATTGAACAAGAAAGGTGCAAAGAGAGACTGATGTCTACTTCTATTACACCAAGAAGCAAAGGACTGGAAGGTGCTGTCATTATCCATTACACAGATAAAGGCTGTTTTCATATAAAGCTTCATTCTAGAAAAACAAACATGTCAATCCACCACCACTACTAGGGAAATAACTTATGAAAAAGGTTATTCTGGCTTAATGTTTGGAAATCAGATACTATTTAATATGAAGAATTAAACAGAATTACCCAGACAAAGGGATCCAGAGCAGGGAACACCTGGAAAACAAACAGGTTGACAGAAAAAGATGTAGGGATTACTGTGGATCATAACCTAAACATAAGCCTCAATGTAATGTTGCTAATAAAGAACTGCTATCACATTATAAATATAAACAAGATAATGGTGTGCTACCAGCCCTTCTGGTATCAGTCCTGCTGAGACTTCAGGTGCAATCATGTGCTCAGATTTTGGTACTATTGTTGAAAAAAGGGGCAGACAATTATCAGAGTGCAGAAAAAGAAACAGAAATACTTGTGAATGGTTAAAAAAAAAGGCAGTGGAAATTTGAGTTGTTTGACCAAAGAAGAGAAAAAAAGGGAGAAAAAGGTGTGTGGGAGGCAATACAGTGCCCTTTGTAAGTACTAAAAAAGTTGCTGTAAAGAAGGACTTTTCTGGCATCCACAGAAGACAGTAAAAGTTAAAAGAGCTGTCTGTAAGATACCACTAAAAACACTCAGTGGTAAGGACTACACACACTAGAATAGTTTGCCTAGGGAGATGGCAGAACTAACATGCTGGGACAATTCTAAGGACAGGTCAGATCAACACCTGTCAGGAATGATAAGCAGAGCTGAATCTGTCTTGAGGCAAAGGAGGCACCAGAAAGATAAAATGAAGCCAAGGTAAATTCCATTACCATTACAACAGTACTAAAAAGCAAAGGCTGAGGCAGCAGAAAACTTAACAAGAGTAAGTTGTGTAACTAATTTTCAATCACAACAATAAAAATTTAGATCTTGGTACAACAGTGTTTCACTTCTGGTTTACACATTTCACACAATACAGTGAGAATTTACAGTCATCCATTTGCCACGACAAGTTCTCCCAGAGCAGCTGTTGCAACCTTAATCTCATGTGACTGAGATGCAAAATAATCATGATGTCTCATCCACAATTAGAAGGACAATTAGAAGGAGATAAGCTAAACGTACTAGCTTAACTTCACAGTTATTTTTTGTTTTGAGAAACATTTTATGTTTGCACCATCCTCAACTCTTCAGTCTTCAAGGGTATATTTTTGCAAAGATTTATGCTACAGAGGACCATAGCTGCTTTCACAAATCTGTTGTCTACAGGAGATAATAACATCCAACTTAGGAAGGGAAGTATGAGTACAAATAAGCAATGCAGAAAGGTGGAAGAAATGCAGGAGGCACTTGAGGAGAAGACAAAATTAATCATGTGAGACAAGTGAATGGAGAAAGTGTGCTATGAGGGCTCTTCTACTTTTAGTGAAAGAGTTATATAGCCTTGAAATGATGCATGGGTGGAGTGAAATCAAGAAGAGTCTCAGCTGCAAAGGAAGGGTTAGGAAAATATGATAGGGGCGACCATGAACAGCAACCTCAAGAATAGTGTGACAGGAGGCGACTTACTACAAACAAAAGATGGAATCTCCTCTCAGCTTTGAGAGTTCTGTAACAAGGTAATACAGAGGCACTATCTGAACTATCACTGAGACGGGCAAGTGTTAATTTTGGAACAATGAGGCTTCCTCAAGCATTTTATGGTACATCAGCTTTGGGAAAGAAGTTGACAAATCCAGTAATGGTAATCAAACCTTTTCATCTGCCACTTAGCAGCTCTGTAACAGCAGAGGAAATAAAAGTCTTGTGCTCAAACCCAGTACAGTATATAGGACTGACTCATATTAATAGTCACTCACATCCTGCATTTTGAACATTTCTTACCACTCAATTTCATTCAAGTAGCTCCGAAGCTGCTGGTAACAGAAGGAGTACAAAGATTTCAAGAAACTTGTGTGTGTGAAACTCTTTTCTACAGATCTATAACTTCTTGCTCAAAAGAGTTTACTAAGTATGAAGGTCATGAACCAGGTCTATCTGCTGTAAGCCCATCTATCCAGTCCTCAGATAAGCAGACAGTAGGATAAGCAGGATGACTGCTGCCAAGTATTTTCTTAATATGATACATAAGATGAATTTTTTCACATCTTTCTTAGAATCTTACAGGTACTCCAAAGTTGGAGACATGGACAGCCAATAGATCCTCAAAAATTTCTAGTAGGCCACTTTCATTAAAAAGAGAGAGATTACAATAAAGTTAAATATTCATGAGACACAAGGCTTCTCAAGAAGCCTCAATCTCATTCTGCTTTTCAGACTGCCAAAAGAACAATTTATCTAAAACACTCTCATAGCTTTCCAAACCTCCTCTGGTGTTTCTACTATTTGTTAAGCAAAATGTGCTGTTTCTCTCCAATTAAAGAGGTGAGATAAGACACAGCTCATTTAGTATGTAATTAACATACCAAACCCACTATTTTGGATGGAACTGAAGTGTGTGTTATAAGTGTTACATTACCTAAAGCACTATGACAATAGAATGTGTGTTCATATAAAACAGGATTACATTAATATTGTCACTAAATTTTTAGGTTTTACTCTTCCTGCAAGTAAATGAAGCTGATAACTTTCAAGGTGTCCCTAAGTTATCCGGAGGGAATTACACTAGCAGCAAGATGCACAATGTCCCCATCTTCCATATAAAATTAAATTCTGATTTTTTTTTTTTCCTCCTAAGAATTGTTAGGTCTTGAGTCCTGGCAGTTTATCTTATACAGAAAATAACATACTTGGGTTTTCAAGTCTGCTAGAGGGTGAAAAAGGACTGTGGTCATAAAATGATAAAAGCAAATGGTTCTAAAAGTAAAACCCCCCACAGAACATGAAATAAAAAAATTCAACCATGTTAGCTCTTTAAGAGACTCCATAAACTTGTGGGTAGAGATTTGAAAAATGCTATAATCATCTCCAATGAAAGCCTTCATACTTGAAAGCAGTGTTCCACAGTTGTTACTGTGCAACCAGAAATAGCTTTTCAAATCAATTGTCTCAAACTACCTCAGAGATAATGTTAAAACATTCTTCTGTGCTAGAAGGACCCTGAAATTCAAAAGATATAAAGAAGCTACTAATGTCAAAGACTGAAAGGAAACAAAACAGGTAATTTGCTATAAGTGAAATTACCTTGAGAGTCAATAACAACGTCTTGCTCTAACTATACTCCTTTTACTGACAACTAAGGCCACTATTAAATAAGGGTTGTTTCAGAAACTTCAGTCGAAGACACTCAAAGCATTATTACTAAGAAGAGATCAATTGTGTTTGCACTATTTAAAGAAAAAAATCACTATTTTCTGTTCCATGCAACAAGGACGTAGAAGAAAATATAGTGTCTTTCCTAATATACTTTGCCATACTTCTCACAGAAGTGACCTGGCAAAAATACCATCTTCTTAAACTTCATTATGGCGCTCAGATTTTCAATATCACTCAGCAAAAATGTTGTCATTTCTTCTGCATTCACTGCCTGAACTATGGTCAGGAAGATATTTCTATTTTTGTAATTTTTAAAAGTTGAAGAAATGAAATAAACATGCAAACCCTAAAGCATTGCAACAGGTTGGCCAGAGAGGCTGTGAAGTCTCTATCTCCACAACATTTAAAACCCGCCTAGACGTGTCCCTGTGCAACCTGCTGTGGCAGAGAGACTGGACTACATGATCTCCAGAGGTCCCTTCTTCCAACCTCTCTTATCCAGTGACACTGTTCCAGATGAGGCTATATTGCAATAAAGCTTTAGAATTCCAAGATCATCTTCTGTTTTCACTGAACTTGTGCAGTTTATTCTTGAAAGTGAACAGGTTTAAGTCCTCCTGTCATTTTCTAAGATATGTCTGGCATTTTTTATTAGTCCATATGTGCTTTCAAACATATAAAGAAACTGTTCAAAACCTTACTCTTTTTTTCAATCCTTTTTTTCTCATTAATCTTCGAGCTTGCAAAGTTTCAGAGCAACCTACTGTAGTGGGAATAAGAGCCTTGATCGTGACTGACAGTCACAGTCTGCAATACCTATAATGAAAAGGTTAAAACCGCTAAAATCTCCTCCTTTGACATCATGACTCAAATTGAGTCAGTGACCATGGCAGATTCACTGAGAAGCAGTGTGCCACTGAGTGATGATGTTTCTGGAAAGCTGTGCCATTGGTTCTAGCTCTAACTCGTAACAGAACTGGAAACATTTTTAAGAAGTACCTTAGAATAACCAAAGTTGGGCTGCATTACTGGGCTTTTTGATTATTACTATCATACTTAAAAATATGTTGCACTGTTACTATAGCCTGATCAATGCAGCCAGTCCTGGGCTCACAGAAGTAAGAATAGGTCCCTGTCTTGGATGCCTTATTCTGTTCTTACCTGCCCAAAGCTGAGAATCCCTTCTTCTTGTTACCCCTTGTACCTGAAAAGGCTGAGTATGCCAAAAAGACACTACAAGAGTGAAAAAACTGCAGGAAGAGCATGTTTGATTGCCAAGATTTATGTTTACCTTGCTGTATTCCCAACCTCCTTTAGACTAAAAATTCTGTGAGGAAAATTTATGGCTAGTTTGCTTCCACAAGAACTTTTTCCCATAGCCAAACTGTAACACACTGAAAAGGTCTGTTTCTTCTATATGCTTTAGACATGTCTTCCATGTCTAACTACCCCTTGGTGATTCAGTTATGGAAAGCTCCCTGAGACACCATAATTCCATGTTACAAAGACAAGTTTAAGTTTTTGAAAGTCATGGTGTGTTTCAGTTTCCATTGTTTAAAGCTATTTTGGAGAACATGAACAAATGCTCTCCTTTGCAAATCAGGATGACTGCTACAAGACATCTAGATATTACAAGAGTAAAGGTGTTAAGTTTATTTGTACTTCCTGCAATTCAATAGCCACGACAAAACTAATCACAGCTTAACACAGTTCAAAGGACAAAAAAAAAGTTACCAAGTCCCCCGAAATGCTCATGCAGCCTAGCATTAAACTAAGCTGTAGTCTTGCTGTTAATGTGGGATTCTACTCATGAGATCAAGGAAGATAATATCCCACCTCTTGCCTATCCTACAAAACAAAAATTATCCAAAGTAGTTATGGAGACAAAAACAGCAATCAAGAAAAATAAACTTCAATTTTGCTGGCTGGTTAGTCAGCTTATCTCCTATTTATAGAGTATCATTCTGATGTGAAGTAACTAAAATATGTAAAATAACAAAAGCCAAAACCCATGAGGATGAGACTGACACTCCTGCACAATTCCACCATTCAAAATATTTAAATCACTTAACGTGCAAGTAAAGAAGAAAAGGTTCCCTAGCTTTGCAGAGAAGACACCTACCTGGAAGCTGAAACACCAGTATTCCCACTGCTGCACCAGGAACTGTTTATATATGTGAATAGAATTGATCAATAGATAGACTTAGACAACTAAGATAGAGATAAGAGTTCAAGTTTCCTCAGGCAGAGGTGAGAACTAGTCTTTGGTCTTCTGCATTGCTGGATCAAACTACCACCTACAACTTCTTTCCACAACAAGCCCTTAATTTCTCATACTTTCCCACAGATGTTAAAAAATTAAATATTTAATTTGGGGCATAATGAAATAGCACTTCCTGCAGCCATCACCAGTTAATATTATTCCAAAGAAGCTAATACACTGTTGAAGAAACACAAGTCCGCCCCACAATGAAGTACCGCAACTGTATAACCGCATTTATATTAACAGATCATGCAGAAGAGTAGGGAGAGATGGCTAGCAGTGAGTGACTGGCCAGCAGAGCTAGACCACCACACTTCTGCACTCCAGAGGAAAACAGGTAAGTTCTCTGAAAGCTGCGAGACCAGAAATGCTGTTATAGTCCAGCAAAATTTTGATAGATTTGAGTTCTGTTTATTTTTTCAAGTGTGGTATAGTGGACTGGACTTCATGCTTGAGCCACAGGTCACCTAGTGTCTCTGTCCTTTGCCGCCCATGAATCATAGAATAGAATCATAGAATAGTTTGGGTTGGAAGGGACCTTAAAGATCATCGAGTTCCAACCCCCCTGCCATAGGCAGGGACACCTCCCACTAGACCAGGCTGCCCAGTGCCTTGTCCAGCCTAGTCTTGAACACCTCCAGAGGGAGGCATCCACAACCTCTCTGGGCAACCTGTTTCAGTGCTTCACCACCCTCACTGTAAAGAATTTCTTTCTTATGTCAAGTCTAAATCTACTCCTTTCCAATTTACATGCACTGTTTCTAGTCCTCCCATCCGATATCATATTAAAAAGTCCTTCCCCTGCCTTTCTGTATGACCCCCTCAGGTACTTATAAGTTACTATGAGGTCCCCTCTGAGCCTTCTCTTCTCCAGGCTGAACATCCCCAAGCTCATGGACAGTATTTGTTCATAGCTACACTGAGGTTGACCCATACTAATGCTATTGTCTTCTATTAAATTATTCTGAACTTGCTCCAAGTTTAATGCCACTCTATCACAGACTTAGTTGCAGAGGAAGAATTACAGATTTACATAAGCAAAACTTCAGCAGCTGAATCTCAGAGGGGCAAGGCCTAAACAGGGATAACAGCACTCAAATTACTAACCTCAAAGGACTCAAAAAAAGCTAGTTAATGTTTTTAAAGTGTTTCAAAGGTGCTACACAAAGGAGAAATAAATCTGTTTTGTTAGCTTCTGTGTAGGCTAGCAACCAAAGGCTCCAATTATGTGCCTTTCAATACTTAGAATCATAGAATAGTTTGGGTTGGAAGGGACCTTAAAGATCATCGAGTTCCAACCCCCCTGCCATAGGCAGGGACACCTCCCACTAGACCAGGCTGCCCAGTGCCTTGTCCAGCCTAGTCTTGAACACCTCCAGAGAGGGGGCATCCACAACCTCCCTGGGCAACCTGTTCCAGTGCTTCACTACCCTCACAGTAAAGAATTTCTTCCTTATGTCTAGTCTAAATCTATCCCCCTCTAATTTAACTAATTTAACTAATTTAACTAATTTAACTTAACTGCATGAACACAATAATTCTTCTTATTTGCATGACTTTCAGCACCTCCTACATGCTGCAAAACTTTAAAAGCTATCTCTTCGGTCAAAATGGGCTTGAACAGTGGTTTATCCTTTGGGGGGTATCAGAATTAAGAGAAACTTGAACAGGTCTATGGATGCTTCACGATGGAGAGCTAACTAAAGCCCAAACACATACCCCTTTATAGGTGAAGGGGAGATAAATTTCTTTCAGATGCTGTTTAATTTATCAGCATAGTTTGCCTTCAAAGGAAGCTGCCAAATTCTGATTTTTCTTTTACTAACTTTTTTATTTTCCCGATTTATCCATATGGCTNAAATGAAAATTTACCAGTATGTCTTTTACAAGGAACTTATGAATTCCAAATTTTTCTAATAATTTCAAGTCCTTCTTCCATTAATTTCTAATCAATGAGTGATTTTACTCATGTCCAGCAGCACAAGAAATTCAGCCCTCTCATAAGCAAATGAAATGGAATTCTTTTGCAAAATACAACCCATCCATTTCCATACCTGTATTTTATGGGATTACTGCCTTCTCCAACTCAATTTGTTTGAACAACCAAAAAAGACTTACAAATAGTAAAAATATGGATGTAGTAATCCTGAAGTATTTTGTTCCCTTATGCAATATATAGCTGCAATCTAAACTGCCAGGAAAAACTTAGATATACAAATCAAGTAGGATATGATCTAATGGAGTCAAGAAGAGGGGTTCCCAGCAGATAGCCATTCTTTTTTATTATTTTGTGCAAAATGGACTATCAATCACCAAAGAAATAGCATCTCTCCAAATTGCTCAAGTTCTTCCTCAAACACAAAGTTCACAGACCATCTTGTTTGAAGCAAAGCATTTCTACATGTGCTTCAGGTGACCCTGCTGAAACTGAGCTCAAAGAAAAGATAAAGCTTGGAGAGATCAAAGGGGAGCACCATCAGAATCTACATCATGAAGAGCTAGGGCCTGGCTAGCAAAACAAAACAAAGAAACCAACCCCTCTGAATTTGCAGAGGGAGGCTTGCCTTCCTCTGGGCATCTTTCTCAGATGACCATCTTTCTGCTGTGCAGAAACAGATGTTCCAAAGCACATCCAGATGTGCACAAACACTTGTGATGTGTTTCTCATTCTCAGCACAACATGCTTTTGATTTATTCTTGATTAAGACCCATTTGTTTTCCCTGATGACCTGCAAGGTCTTTACAGTTCTTACAAATGTGGTTTTTTGTATGCTTCACTACCTTCTGTTAGGAGCAATAACCTTGCTACTCCTGAGGACCTAGAGTAGTGTTCATCTAGTCAAGGACTCAGAAGTAGAGCAAGTAAATGCAACCATTACTTGCCATCTGAACTTGCCATCAGCTGTCTTCAGCACATAAATATAGACTGCAGAGCAGTGTCTGGGGGACAGAAGGAAGGTACACAAAGGCTGCATGGAGAGTCAGACTAAAGGAGGAGTAACTTAAGTACTGGAAATTACAGCTCATAGATTCATTCTTCCGGTGGTTTAGTTGTTACCACATTACAAAAGCCTGACACTGTTCTGATCACTTTTGCTGTACTTCCCAGAGTAAGGCCATTCAGCTTGGTATCCTGGAATTCTAGTAATATTTGAATGGCAAGCTGGGGCTGCACACCACAGAAACTGCCCACCATAGACTTTGGATGTTCTGATGGTTTCCTCTGTTTGTTGTTCATTTTGGGCTTTTCTGTTGTGTTTCTTTTTTTTTTTTTCCCCTCAGAGATGTACCTTCTTAAATGACACCTTAATTTGATTTCTTTTTTAAAGAATACTACTGCTTGCAAATAAATTCACCTAATGGTCCAGATAGTGTGATGTTGTACATTTCCATTTTTGCTGTAATTTTTAAATTCACAGGGGAGAAACAAAAACCAAACAAACAAAAACAACAACAAAAAAAACCACAAAAGGAGCTAAAGTTACTCAATCAATTCCTCCTGCTGCAGAGTCCTCAGGCTCCGATGAGATTAAATCACAGAGTTAATACAAATCTAGTCATTCAGTTCCAGCAGATATGCTCTGCTTCTAGGATAAAAGGACAACACAGTAGGAATATATTCCATTGATCTGAGGTTCAAAGAGTCCTGGTGATTGTAAAAGGACAAAAAAAATCACTACAGATAATGCTAAAAGATTAAGAAAAGCTAGAAAAGCATTCATAACACTGAGAATTTGTCTCCTCTGCAATTACTAGTCTGACTAACAGAAATGAGTTATCTTTTGTATTTATAGCATCAATATTTTATTCATAACATTTTTGCCAGTTTAGAAAAATAAGTTACCTTTGACAACATTTTGTTCCCAAAACAGTGACATCAGCAAAAATACAGTTTCAGAAGACCAGAAGAGTTAAACTGAAGAAAATGCTTCAAAAAACAAGGATCTTTCTAATGTTTTAAAGAAAGATAAGGTCATTAAAACAATAACTGCACAATCTACTAAGCCTCCAGCCTATCAAGTAGATATATAAATGGATTTTGCTTAAAAGACTATTCATAAATGGGCTTCCAATAAGACAGTGGTGAGACTGCAGATTATTAGCTTGTAGAAAGTTGAGAGATTTTTTTCTTAGCCTGTTAGTAAGTGAATTGTTCAAAAATGGTATTCACTTTGCTGTGTATAGAACAAGCACTGCTTTATTTTCATGCTTAATGCTAGCTCTGTATATAAATTCCTTTGCTGACTTGATGTGTGATACATGAGACACTAAAAATAGTCTGTCTGTACCAGAATTTCCATTGTGTCTACCTTTGAAAAGCTCCACTAATGATAAAAAGATGACTATGAATTTAACTTCTGAAGACAAAGCCTGAAATGTTGAGAGACTGAGCCTGCACACACAGTAAATTTCTATTATATATTTTTTCTATGTAAATATACTTTACGCATCTCATATTCAGCCAGCTCTTCCACTATTTCAAGCTATACTGGAGGAAAAAAAAAAAAAATGCTTGAAAGTTGATTACTTCTACTGCTACTTTTTCTTCTGTGTGTCTGCCTGATAAGGCCTGGAAATTCTCCAAAACTTAGGAAATCTTATCTGTGTGTTCTCCAGCTCTTTATTTGTGCTATAGATACTTGTTTAATCCAACTCAGATGTTGTTTATATTTTGGAGGGCCTCTTGCAGCCAGCAAGACAAAACAAAACAGTGGGATTCCGTTCCAGCAAGATACAGGTGTCCTCTCAGGACAAAGGTAAAGGCAGACAGTATTACATTTGCAAAACAGAGCTGATCATTTCACAGCAGGGAATAAACAGCCTATTTTAGAATCCTGTATGTAAGATATAAGAAGCAGCAGATATGGCTAGAGTCAGCCTGAGAGCAGACACAAAGATGGTCAGCATCGTAACTCCAATTTTGGTGGCAAACTTTCATGGAGATTTCTTAAATATACATAAATCACTAACTACAACAGTTCTGGATATTTTAGTTTTTCTCAGTGAAGGTTGGCTAAGTTCTCAAGGAGACTTATGATACTGCCAACTAGCAGCAACACATCAGCCCCATACACCTCTACAAAGGTTGAAGCTTAATTACTCTAACAGTCGAACTATGAATTATTATACATTTCACTTTTCCTCAACTTCACCTTGCTGAATGCATACCATTTATACATGATGGTATTATCTAGATGGTCAACTCCAACGAGATGGTCAACAACTGGACACTGAATATCTTTCAAAATCAGTAAAAACTTGAAGACTACATATACGTTGGGCAGCAAGGCAAGAAATTTATGTTGGTTTTACATTCATTTCTATTTTCTGACTTTGCACGTGTACATATACAGTACTTTAAAAAGACAAGGAAATAGGGAACTTAATCTGTAAAAAATATGCACTGCACTTAATCACCATGTATACATTTTGAATACATTCTCTTGACATACCAAAATGAATCAATGGATAAAAGGGGAAAAAGAGTGATAGTTGTGTGCCTTATAGTTTTCCAGTGGCATTCATTTTAAATTTGCATAATTTACAAGTCAAAAGATTAGTGAAACTTCTCAGTGCCACAACTGCTGCCGTCAGAGTCCATCAGAAAACACCAAGCTGTTCTTTGACTTCAAAATCATCAGACACAATACAGGCTTGGCAAACAGTTTGCTGGCTACTGCTCCGTATGGATGAGACAACAGAATGCAGTTTGTTCTTCCATGGCTATATCCATGCTGCCCTGCTGACAGGCAAAGCAAACCTGGTTTTATCAGCGAGCCAGGCAGATACATTCTCGAGTACACAAAGGAAGCACACAGAGGCATTAACAAGGTGTCATCCTCATAGTCACTTTTCTGGCTGTAACTGCATTCCAGCAGATGTCCAGCCTAATATTACTAGTGATAGATCCATTACAGGCCTGANTGACAGGCAAAGCAAACCTGGTTTTATCAGCGAGCCAGGCAGATACATTCTCGAGTACACAAAGGAAGCACACAGAGGCATTAACAAGGTGTCATCCTCATAGTCACTTTTCTGGCTGTAACTGCATTCCAGCAGATGTCCAGCCTAATATTACTAGTGATAGATCCATTACAGGCCTGAAAATCCTCTACATCTACTCTGACTGCAGTTTTTCCTCAGCCAAAAAACCACATGGAGCAGAGGACTAGGCCAAATGCTAGGAAACATGGGCAACTCCCATGCTGTTCACAAACATCAATGTCCAAACCCAAGCACATTCTCCATTACAAAAACAGAGGCAAAATTCCAAATGCAAATAAGCAGTTATTGTGGTTAGAGACAACTAACAATCCTTGACAGCAATACAATTTGGAAAATTACTTCATGCTCAGCTCCACCAGCAGCTACTATTTTGTTACAAGATATGCTGCTGTCCCAAACAATTTTAATAAGTAATTTTAAAAAAAATTCAACTCCACAGCAGGATATCCAGACTGAAATAACCATGGCCTGATAGGAAAGGTTGGAGAGCTGATTAGAAAATACAATCAAGTTATCAACACTGGCTGCCAAACAGCTTCAAAATATTTCAAAGTGTTCAGAAGCAGCAATAACCAGTCCATATTTCTGTCCTTCCAATGGAAGTGTTATAAAGGGCAACCTGGGCTGGGTAGCAATAAATCCATGTTCCTGGCATAGCACTGCCAGCTCAGGCACTTCTTTATCATTGCACTGATGCTGTGGATACAGCTGATCTGTGCAACTTTTAGAAGACACTCTGGCCTGTGAGGTGACCCGCTTTTTTTTTTTTTTTTAAGAGCATTCAGTAAAAAGTTTCAAGTCTAACTTCAGCTTTTTGTGATTGTGCTACATATTATTTTATCCACTCCTAATGCATTTGGAAGACAGCAAAAATCAAGGTGCAGTCTCGCAGCTCTATCACAGATGCCCATTACCTAATCTTTCATTATTACAAAATCTAGAAGTGTCTTCAAATATCTTTTATGAAATTTTTTTCCACAGGGACCTGTACCTTTGAGAAAGCTATCAGAAACTTTACTCCCCTGTTGCCTCATTCCTCATTTAGGACTGATCTTGGTGCAAGGGTTGGGTTTATCACATGGTAGCCTCTTCTCATGATTCAGTAACCTTCACTCCAGAGAAACCCTGTAAGTGTGCACTAATGCCACACACATATCATCTCTTTTCTAGCACTTTGTTAAAAGAGAGGGGAGAAGAGCACTGGGAAAGGGCCAGGGGAAGGAAGAGTATGAGCACAGCTCACCCCCAGCTCTGGCTCAATCCCACTGCTGGGAAGAGAGGGTATACAAACCACAGCTAGGGGAACAACATATGGCAGACCAAAGCCAGCCTAGACTGATAACCCAAGAATACTGATGCAATACTGAAGCTGCATATATTTTGCAATCTGGTGCATAGATTTTGCTATCATAGCACATCTGGGATGTGCTAGGAAACTGGGTTTTCCCCCAATGCTACTTCCCATTCACTACTCCAATAACTTGTGCAAATATACTACCTTTCCTCAAGCTATAAAGAGAGGAAAAACATCACAACAAATGTGTCACTCTTCTGTCTTCTATATTAGTACTTTTGCAGTCACTTCAGCATCTCTTATGTTTAAACCAACCCCTGCCTCTGCAGCAGATTATAAACAGACATACTTTTGTAGCACACTGAAAACACATTGCAGTCAACATGGCTGCTTCCTGCATCCATTGGTCAAGCCTGCTTTGTTGATGAGAGCAAGTTGCAGTTGCAGTCAGTGCTATTTGGATAATGTTGCTGTGTAAGGATCTACATGTTCACACGTTATCAGCAGAATGGCTGTCTGATGTCCAGAAACTGTAGTATAGTATTGACAGATGTAGCATAAAATTGAGCACCAATTTAATTTTCAATTGCAGTATCTTTTCTGTGACTAGACAGTTCAAGAAGTCATCATTGGACTAACTGCAGTGAGCAAACTCAGTAAGAGAACCACTAGAGAATAATCTCCATGATGTCTTTTCACGCAGACACTTTCTCTGACCATAGCTTCTCTTGGGCAGAATGAGCTTGCTGGTCTGTCTTGGGTTAGCTCACTTTAGCTATTTAAACTAGCATGAAGTTCTGCACCTTTGATGTGAGTAAATTAAGCTCACATGTCTTTCAACACTGCCAAAGTGGCTGCAGAAAGACAAGGGAGCCAAAGTAGACCCATCTGTTTAAATGGAAGGGAGTCCTCTCCTGCCATAAGGCACGCTTCATCACCCAGCAAAGGAGCTGCCTTCCAAGAATGCCAGGAAAGGAGATTTCACTGCTCCCAACAGCTACCCAGAATACCAGGTACGCTGAGCATGGGGGATTTCACAAGAACCACAATTCTGTGACTTCCTGCGTTTTGGAGTTACCACTTTCTTTAGACGAAAGCCTCAAGGGTCTGTCTTCAAAACAATTTCCTGCAATAAACTTCTGTTTTACACTTGGAACTTCTTAGCAGCAATAGATCTGCAAAACACATTTGATTTTTAAAAATTCATTTAAAAATAAAGAAGGAACTGGTAGAATTCAGTGGGGCAGCAAAGACAGTAGTTCTTAATTGCCATGTGTGGATTATCTCATAGAATACCAGGAAAAAATTAAAATTCACTCTGAAGACAATGAAGAAGTGCAACTGTTTGCACAGAGAGGCTGCAAAGCTTCCACCCTTTGAAGTCTTCAAACACAATCAGATAAAGCCCTGAGCAACCTGGTTTGAGTTCAGTGTTGACAATGCTTTGGGCCTAAGGTTGGATTAGAGAGCTTCTAAGATCCTCTCCAGCTTGAAGGACTGATTCAATGTGTCCCACTACAGGGTCTGTAACACATAATAATGGAAAGGCGTTCAGAAAACTCAAGACTGCTTACATTTGGAGCCTGAAACTAGTATTCACACCTTGGAGGTGTGAGAAGCAATGTTTTAAAAGCTTGTACACTGCAGCTGAAAACCAGCACACAGCTTTATTGTGCTAAACTGTGAACACCTTGAAACAAATGATGCTTTAATGAGACACTATCTTTCATCCAAGAATTGAGGTTTGCAAAGAGTGTGCTACAAAGGAACTAAGAAATGCAGATTCTGAGGCTTAACAAATCACAACAAATACACAGAAAAAAACCCTATCCAGCTAATATCCCCATCTTTGAGTTGGCTGAAATGTTGGTGTGCATGATGACACTCAGCTATAGTTATTTCCCCATGCAGAGATCTTGAAACTGAAGTACTAATTCATCTTCTGGGGTACGAATGGCAGTCATTTGTGAACAAAATGATAACTTCTCTACTTACCATATCAAGGTCTTGGGAAACCCTTCGTTTACGCAGTTCTTCCATCCTCTCACACACATCTGAAAAGCAGGTATTATAGTAGTCTGCATACTGCTGTGCCAGGTCATCAATATTTCCCAGTGATCCATCCTATGGTGAAGACAAAGAAGGGGGAAAAGAATAAAGAGATTAGTAAATTTTTAAATTATTTAAAAAGCAACAACATAAGTCTGAGGGAGACCCTCTCCCAGCAGCACATGTAGCACACAGCTCTCGGGTCACCCTCTCAATTCCTAGCCCAGGGCACACAAGAAGAGTAGGGAACTGCGGTACCACAGCTGCTCTTCAGAAACAGGTAGCTCCTTCTAGTTCCTTCAGAGACAGAGAAGGCAGAGACAGCAATGCACAGCAGAGGAACAACAGATTCCCAGGCACTATCTGCCTCAATTTCCTCCCACCCACATATACTTATTTTCCAACTCGTTCTCCCAAGCAGCTGCCCACTCATCCAAAACCCAGTCACTACATACATTTCACAGGCCTTCTTTACTGGGAAGTAGCCCTGCTTTCCTGGGCAATGACTAACAGAAATTTAAACCATCAAACTTCTTGTGCATAAGCACAACTGGCTTGCCTGCAAACAATCTGAGCCAAATGACTTTAACAGGTTAATTTTTACCACCCAGAAAGACACTCTGCCAGTTGTCTTCGGACAACTGGAGGTGGAAACATAGTTTGTTCAGTCCCAAATGGCTGCTCTGCTAGGCAGGATTGCTACCCTGTTAATGAAATGCCTATAGCCAGGAATATAATTGTAATAATCTCTTAACTGCATTTAAAATTCATACTTTTTAATTGACAAATAGGTAAGCAAAACCAAAATCAGAACTAGAAGCAGGCTGACAATAAGCTACAATGCATTAATATTACCCTAATAAAATTCAAGACATTTTTTTTTTACGTGTTACATCTAAAGAAAAAAAATTAAGAGATAATTTAAAAATAATTATCCTAATAATGTATAGAAGTTACAGTGCAAAGTTTTATCATATGAACTAGGAGGAAATCTTTTAATAAGCAACCACACCTTACTGAAGCTGTTGCCATTGGGAAATAAGGACTTGGTCCTGCTCTCGGGGTTGACTACACAGATCCATTGTAATGAAGTACCACTACCAGAGAATTGGAAAAGCATTCTAGTTTAAAACAAAGGCAAAGTCTACAGAATCTTAGATTTAATAAAACACACACCCTGCTTTTTAAAAAAAACAATTCTGTGCATTACAGGTATCTCAAACTCCCCAACAAGTTTACAAAAATCAGAACAGCTTGCTGTTTCTTAAAACTGCCATGTACAGTACAGGTAGAAAACAGTTTACACATCATTTGATAGTGGAGCAGAACCAAAACAACACTAAATATATAACTACACACAGATCCTCCTCTACACATAATTACGTATTTTTAACAGCATTTCCTTTCTTTTGAATTGCCAAAGATCTCAAATGGGAGGTGGCTTGAGAACTTCAGACAAACAACTTTCCACCTCACTAAGCAAACATGTAGTTTACAAGATCAAAACAATGTCAGCTTTGACCAGGCAACAGTGCTAAGCTGCCTTTCTACTAGCACAGCAGCACTACCCAGGCAGCAAGTCTTCCTCCAGCCACCTCCTTGCCATCCATCACTTCCCAACAAGAAACCCTTGGCCTGTGCAACTAGACACTCAGATGGTGGAGTAGGGTGTGCTTGCTGATCCCATGCACACAATGAGCTACTTTGCTAAGGTCTGTACAATCACGAGGGGTAAGTAGTGCTGCAGTGCTGGGAAAGAGAGCACCCACAAAACTTAAATCTTTCTTTGCTCTGTGTTGCAGGCAATACGAAAACCCATACAACTTCCAAAGAGATGGTATGATATCTGAATCTCAACCACACCATCACAATTAAACATCCCTTTCAGAAAGTTACCAAAAATTTCCACTTGAGTATTTTTTTCCCCAGAGTCTTTTTATTCCTTGATAAGCTCTGCCAGTTAGGAGTACAGGAGCTGGACATAGCAATGACAGAAGGGCAAGAGAGAAAACCACCATTTTATTGGAGCTATGTGCTTTATCAGACTATCTCCTCTTTTGATTTCTTTACATTTCATGTATTAAACCGGCTCAGAAATAGGTATAACCTGAAAAGGTGAAGTCATGACCCTGAAACTCAGCGATACACTCCAAATCCAAATATATCATGTGAAGTTCAGCTTTGCTGAGAGCTGTATGGAGCTGAGATGAGGACTGCAGCATACTCGAGTGTTCCTTTGCATACCTTCCCATACCCATGCAACTCAAGTCTACGGCATCACCTGCTTATGTGAGAGCAATGATGGTGCTCAACAGATCACACAAAGCCAAACAAATGCTCATGAATCACCAGTATTTAAGAA
>VZTY01020101.1:652-13986 GCA_013400935.1 Turnix velox
TTATTTGCCTCTTGTGCTCCCCCCCTCTTCCCGAAGTGGAAATGAAACAAAAGAGGACGGGGTGGGGGGTGCGAAGAAGGAAGCAACAGAGACAGAAGAAAACCCACCAAAACTGCACTCAAAAGTCGCCGAGACTGACGGAGCTCCAGCGTGCTGTGTCCTCGGGTATTTTTAACAGCATCCAAGGGTCTTTTCTCCTAACTCGCATCTACCGTTCAGTCTGGTTTTTTGTTTGGTTTTTTTTTGTTTGTTTTCTTTTTTAATAAAGGCATTGGGAGCCTACTCAGTGCCGTCTTCCCCAAGTGCAGTCTCTCGGCACAGCCCTGGTGTGGGCTAGTGGGGCTGAGCACCAGGAGCTGTTTCCTCCCGTGAAGAGCCTTTCAGATGGCATCCCTCTTCTCCAGGGTTGCCACTTTCCTCCCAGAGAGCCACACCACTGGATTAACTGAGACGAGTTAACTTCAGGGGATGGACCTGGAGCTTTTGGAAAGGAGGCACCTTCAAATGTAGTAGTCAAATGAAAGAGTATTGTTTAGCACGTCCTCAGTTCCTCTTCATGACTAGGACCACAGATGTGGGGCTGTAGGGGACCTTATCCAGGGGCAAATGGATATGAGCTTTTCAGGACAACACAGTGTTGGGAGCCCCAGTCCTGAGCCCTGCTGGGATCAGGTGCTCCAGGTGAGCACCCCAAAGTGAGTGGGATGAAATACTAGAAGTAAAGGGTACAATTCCAGCCAGGAGCAGACTTCTTCAACCCGCCAGCTGAAGCAGCAGAGGAATTACCCAGCACTTATTCCTCCAGGAAGGCTTTTAAGCACAGATTGCCTTTCTCCAGGACAGGCTCTGGGAGTGACTGTAAGGACTGGGGGGGAAGCAATTACTTGCTCGCTCAGCTCCTGTGAGGAGTTTACAGTCTCCTCAGGTACCAGGGGAGAAGCCACCTCAGAGTGACTTTGAGAACATCTCAGCCATACCACACATAAAACCTTCTCTCTTTAAGGTTATGAATTTTTTTTGTTACATCTAAGATTTTACTCTGGGCCAAAATGCAGCTACATGGTTTTAACTGATTTTTGTACAATGCTTTCAACTTGAGGTTTCTTCTGTTTTAATGACTTCTTGTCTTTTAAGGCAAAATAGGTAGCAAATTACATTAATCTCAATACTCCCGAACCAAGAGTTTGCTGTGACTACTTTAATGTCTTCTCAGCTTTCTCAAATCCTGCTTGGAAGTTCCCATTTAGGAAGGTGCTGGAGTACAAACTTCATATTAGTAGAGTACTCCAAGTCAGACGTGCACTTACAAGCATGGCTGAATCAGGAACTAAATTATTATTTATCAGTTCTGGATTCCTGACAGGAGTGGTCAGGGCTGTGGTGTGCCCAGTGCTATCAGAGGTTTAGGGTGGGAGAAGGTCACAGAGCCTTCAGCAAAGCAAGAGGAGCTGGATGGAGGGGCACCACCTTCACAAAGCCAAGCACCCAGCTGTGGTGGGCTGCCTTCCCCTTGAACTAGCAGGTGGAAATACAAATTGTCAACCAAGCCTTGATATTGCCTGGCCATAGCCTAGAAGAAAACCATGCTGCCTTTCCTGAAATTACCGTGACTCAGTTTTTTAGCTTGGAGGAGCCTTGGAAGCATGCTTACAGCACAGTCCCACCAACACCATTGCAAGGAACCACGTGTGGCACCGTCATGTGGCATCCTTGGGGCTGTCCCGTCTTTGGTGAGGCAGCCCAGGGACACTTCACTGGGAGGAGGCTGGTGTCCTTCCCCACACACCTGCTGGAGCAATGTTGCACATGCAGCCCGAGTGCTGCCATTACTCAACAGATAATAAAACTAACAAGATAATGGCACACAAACCTTTTTTGTAGGATCTTGTTTAATTTTCAGTATTACTTGGGTGTGGGAGAAAATCCAGTAAATTATTATTCTGTGCGTAAATAAAATTAAATGTACAATTAAATGTCCTGTAGGGTCAAAGCAAAATGGGACCCACCCTTATGGATTTGACGGCTAAAATGTCTTTTATTTGACTGGAATCATTTGGGAGCATGGAGGGAGAGATAGGATCTTGTAATGAATCAGACATGTGTTGTTGCCACAATTGCAGTCCCCTCTGTTCTGCATCCCCCAATCTCTGCGTAGGGGGCAGACTGATGGCCATGCATGAAGGGTATGTGGAGCTCGTCCCTACTGGGGGAGTCTCTGTTACCACCAGCCTCTCAACAGTTGATAAAGCACCTAGAAGGGAATGGGGAAAGCATGCTTGGGAACAAGGACCTGGGTAGAAGGAAAGAGCTGTTCTCGAAAGAGTGGAGGGGAAGAGTGGCTTGGTAAAGGAGGTGTAAACAAAGACATGTACCCACTGATCAGGGGATAACTTCTCTGTTTTATCTCTAATCAGGGAACATTTTAGCTGCCCAGTCACTCCAGGGAGCCGTGTCCTTTCTGCTTCTTGCCTGGGCTGCTTTTCACCTTGATCACCCCAACCGTCACCCCTCATGCACAGCAGCAGAGGAACAGCCCACAGTGCCCCTGCAAGACTTGCACCGTCCATGATGCTGAAAGCTCAGTCACCCATCCCCCCTTTGCAGTGTTTTCTCATGATTTTGAGCCAAACAGGGCTGGATGGAGATGAGAACCTGGCTGGTGCAGGAGCCAGTGCAACAGTGCAGCCTTTGGTTTTTGACTTCCAGCAGAGCTCAGGTGGAGGGATTTATCCAAGCTTAGTGACCATGCAAAAGAGGATGTGGGAACAAAGAATGGACGATTAGCAATAATGTAAACTGACCTTTAAGAATGGTTATGGGTAAAATAAAGCAGCATTGCAGAATGCCTGGTTCTGGTAAACAGATAATCTGAAGGTCAGTAAGATGTGGGAACAGAGTGATAATGTGGGACCACTTCTAATAAATTGGAGGCTGGCACAGCAGCATTTGCTTCTATCAATGCTCTCCCTTCTACGAATCTGAGAGTTGGTGCTTATTCAATGTGTCGCCCTGATCTGGCAGGACCAAGAGTGGCAGAGGCCACAGCTTCATATGTCAGTTAAGATGAACCTTCATCTTCTGGGGTCTATGTTGTGTTTGAAACACAGGGACATCTGGGCTTCTGTAAGTCACACAAAACACACCTCCAAGCTAGCAAATCCTTGTGCTGTTCCCAGGGTAGCATAATTTCAGGAAAGATGAGGAGGATGGTAGACATCAAAATACTGACATCCCAGTCCACCTGGCCTAAGTCCCCTTTCCTTGAAATGCTTCACATTTCCCTGCATGAAGTGGGACAGTGAGCATGCAGACAATGCCTGCACCCAGGAATGGACCCTGCAAGGCCACCAGGAGCCATGGACTCACATCCTTGCCACATTACAGGGAGGTAGGGTTTGTAGAAAGATGTTCCCATTGTAGCCAAGGCAAGCTGGGAACAAGTAAGGGTGTTTCTTCTGTAGTCTCTCCCAACCTCTGCTTCCATGGATTATCTGGTGGAGGTCCATTGGGTCTTGTGCCATTGGGCCTTCTCAATTGTGCCATTGGGTCTTCTCAAAAGGATCATGGGGACCATGGCTTGAAAGCCCAAAGTGGAACACAGAGGAAAAGTCTCCATGCATTAAGAAAACCTCTCTCCTGCAGCACATGCTGTTTCCAGCCCCAGCTTTCATTACACCTGGATGTCTGCCCTTGGTCTTGCTGCAAAGCATCAGCCTGTACAAAGCCAAAGTGCTCTCAGGGGATGCTCCACTCCCCTCCACCCCACCCCATGGCCCATTGCACACCTGCAGCACCAGGGGTGACTCAGCTGGGTTTCAGCAGCCGCCTGCACGCACACAACATGTGTTGCCAGAGGGGTTGCTATTGCCTCCAATAGTAGGTTCCCACCCAAAGCACGGCATCTACAGCAACAACATTTGGGCAAATACCACTGTCCCCCAGTGATCTTGGGATGGAGGAGTGAACATTACTAGAGATGGCATAGGCTGCCAGAGCAAAGGCACTGCCCTGGTCATGCCTGTGCAACACCCCCAGCCATGGGGCAAAGCCTCACTACTGGCAAGCTATGCTTCTAAGCTTGGTTTGGCAGCTCCCCTGGTTAGATGAGGAACCAGTTCACCACAGCGGATGGAGCCAGGGTGTCTCCAGGCCAGCGTTATCTCAGAAAGAGAAAGCAGCGGCTCCACAAGCTGCCCCGGTTTAGAGGGTGACCGGCTTTCCTTGCATGAGCAGGAAAGAAGGGATGGAGAAGGAGCCAGCTCAGAGAAGATGGCTCCTCTGGCTGTGGCAGAACCTGCCTTGCCTGTGCTTCCCTCCCGAATTTCAAAGCACCCCAGCAGGCTGACTCACCGGGCTGCTGTCTCCCTGCCTCCCACAGCCCCTGCCACTCCCAGCGTCTCCCTGTCTTTCTCCACCGATACCTCCACTTCCTTCCCACTCCCCACCGCCGGCTCGGCGCTGTCTCTACAGCCGCCCACTCGCTGCAGCTCTGCTCCCTTGGGGCGCCCGGCGTCACCCCAGGTTGCCTGGTCACTCCTCCACTGAGTCCCTTCGTCCTGTTCCCTGTGGAAACAGCACTCAGACACCTTGTGAAGCCCACAGTGAGTGTCAGGCCCCAGCTGCATCCCCTGAGCATCCTCTAAAGTAGTACCTGTGGCCATGAAGCTTAGACAACCCATGTCTCTATTTGTCCCCCACACATGATCCTGTACTGTTGTGAGAAGATGAGATGACCCCTTTGGAGAAGTGTCTGCTCTCATAAGGTGGTCAGCAGAGTCCTAAGCTTGAAGACTCCGCTGTAGAAGCATGATATGAGAGTCTGAGTCTGAAGACCCTCTGAAGCCCCTTCCCCACTGCACTACCTAAATTTTTTTTTGTTTCTTGGTTTCCTTTGATTCCACCATCTGCCCAGTGTTTCCTCCCTGTAAACTCTGTTGTGTTCTTACCAAGCCTGATACAGCAGCAGAGGTTGCAAAAATAGCGAAATCCCAGGAGTTTCCTGCAAACCAGTTGATAGAGTATAGAAAGCTACTCCCTCTTAATGTTCCTGCAGTATGTAAAAATACATTGAGCGCACAACTTCCATTACATACAGAAAATTCACATGGGCTCTAACCTCTGAAAGCCACAGCCACACAAATCACCAGCTCTCCAGACCTTGGTCCCCAAGGTTTCTCTGATACTATCACATCTCTCCATGCACCAAACCCACAGCTGCATCAACAGTGAAAAGACTGGGTGGCAGTCACTTGTCCTTTTTGACTAGTGGTTTGAATTTTGAGATCTCTCTGGCAGGAGGCTATGGAATGCTTTGGCCATGGGGGTCTGTCCAGAGCAGACATCAGTATCCATGAAGATCATTGAAGGATAGAATATTGCAAGGGATCACCAAAGACCAATTAGTCCAGCCCCCCTGTGGTGAGCAGGGACTTCCTGCACTAGATCAGGCTGCTCAGAGCCTCATCAAGCCTGGCCTTTAATGCCTCCAGGGATGGGGTCTCAACCACCTCTCTGGGCAAGATGTTCCAGTGTCTCACCACCCTCATAGTAAAAGATGAGTCCAATTCCAACTCCTGATGGGGCCCCAGCTCCTGCTGGAATGCAGAGAGAAGACCACCATGGGTGGTCTGCTGAAAACCCCAACCCTAGCTTTATCCTCCAAGAGAACATCCACACAAATGGAGGCATTACCATGGAAGATACATTTTCTCTGCTATTGAGATGTGCTGCAGGTTGAGATGTGCTGCCACTGGGATGTGCTGCTGTCAGACTCTATGTACCACACATTGGGATAGATTGCTATTGGGATGCGCTGCACATTGGGGTGCTGTTGGGATGTGCTGCTGTCAGGATGCACTGGGACATTCTCACAGAGGCTGAGTTCATGCAAGGAGTGTGAAGCCCATTTGCTGGGCAAGGCCTGATGGAGACGTTAGCTGACTGGGATCACAGCCTCTCTTGAGGGTTAGGGAGACAGCAGTCCCTCAGCTCCCTTGGGAAAGCCTTCCTTGAAAACCAGTGCATTAGCAGATGCTGGTGAAAAAAAGCTGGATGTGCTACAACTGGGGTCTGTGCTAATCAGTCCCTTCCCAGGGTCCTAAAAATAATGACAACACTTTCAAAACACCTTTAAAATCGCACTTCCCACGGCTGGCATAGGCTGAGCAGCTGCCACACCAGCCAGGGGAGCTGTGCTCCCCCCCTCCCGCTAGCTCTGCCACCCCTATCCAAGCTCAAACAGAAAACCCTCTGTCCCCTCCCCAATGAGAAACGGCACCTCTGGGGCCCCCGAGGCTTCCTCATTCTTCCTTGATGATCACCGCCATAAAGCCCATTGTATGCATATGGAGTTCATGCAATTCTTGACCATTAAAAAAAACTTCAAGAGGGGTCGCAGTGGCTGCTGTCCCTCTCCTTTTCAGGGTAGATGAAATAATAGCATGAAGAAACAGTGACAGGGCACAGAGGTTCAGTGACAAACTGGAGGAAGGAATAACAGTCTCACATTTGGTGCTTAGGGACAGTCCCACCAGTGGCCAAGCACCTTTACTGTGCAGCAGAGAGAGAAGATTAGGTCCATGTTTACTATCTGCCTCTCTCCAGTGAGAAGGACTACCAGGACAGCTTTGGCCATTGGCACTCCTGATGCCTGCCCAACTACAAGCCCGCTTCAAGCTGAGCCAGGAGACAGGTCAGGATGTCCCAACCTCTGTTAAAATGCTGCTGTACTAGAGATGGGCCTTTCCCACTCCCTGTTCTGATGCTGTGGGTGCAGGGGGACAGCTGGCTGCCAGTGGCGACCCACTGATGGAGAGCCCCTGCTTGTCCTGTCTGTGCTGTGGCAGAACTAGGGCTCCAACACGCCCAGGTTGGGCTAAGCATCAGGACACAAAATGCCCCAGGAAGCTCAGCAGTGCCACTTCCAGACAGGCTCCTTTGCCTGCAGCTGCAGTCTGACAGTCAGGAGGTACAGGGGCGTTCTTTCCCAGCTGCAGCACCCATGGGTGCCTCTGCCCCCTCCCCACTAACCCAGCGAAGACCAAATCCCAACATTTTCTATCCTCTCTCTGCTCCCTGCATTGCCACAACCCAAGGAGCCCTCATCGTCCTGCTGGGGGAGCCCTGGGAGGGTGGGAGCCAGGGGGTACAGCACTTCACAGGGCTCACCCCTCTTTGGAGGACAGGGACCCACACACCTCCTGCCTTGAATCATCCCCAGTGCTCGGGCAGGGTTCCATGTGCTGTGCAAGCTGAGGGGTGATTGCTACAAAATTACCTCACCATCATGTTGAGGTTTGGTTGTTTTTTTTCAGGAGGGTTTTTATCTCCCGGTGCTTTTACAATGTTTGCCAACAAAATAAAATAAAATAAAATAAATTTAAAAATAATAATCCCCCCCCCAACAGAAAATGCTGCCCCACTTCCCTAAGCGTCTCTGCCCTCGGCTCCCAGCAGCGCTGCCGCAATACCTGCTGCTGCCGGCCGCGGGCAAGGGTCTGTGCCATTGCCGCCAATATAATTATAAAGTGCTGGCTTTACACCCTCCCCTCGCCGCCCCACGGGTAGACTTTGGCCTCTGCCTGCTTTTCAACCGTCTTTCCCTGCTTGGGGGGGAAGCATGTGCAGGAGGCGGCTGGGGTGCAGCTCCCCAGGTGGGCAACATGCTGTGACACCCCGAAATGAAGAACAGGGACAAGCCGTGCCCCGGGAAAAACGGGGAGAGATGTGGCGGCGGGGGAGGAAGCATCCACCCCGCCCTCCTCGCTTCCTCCTGTCCTGGAGATACCAGGGAAGGAGCTCCAGGGTGTCTGGGGACACGTGAAGGGGGGCCCTTTACACCCTCTGGCTGAGGCGAAACGAGGCTGCAGTGGAGCAGGCAGCAAGAGTCCACACCTTAGTTTATTTACCTGGAGGTGACCCGCTAGTGTGGCCACCCCCCGAGCTGGGTGGCTAACGTGTAACCACATACGGCCCAGCTATAAAACAACCGGCAGAGCTCGCATAGCGGCTGCCCCGTGGTGTCTGCTCTCCCTGCTGGAAGGAGGAAGCACACAGGGCAATTAAAATCCAAAGTAACTGTTTAGCAGGCTGCCCTGCAAATGGAAGGCGACCTTCCTCACTCACCCTTGCACTCACAGAGTAGAAGATGGATTCCCCCTCAACGGTTTTCTCCATCGTTCCAGGAGGATCAGAGTCACTTCACTCTCTGAGAAGATCTGTTGGGATCCCAAGGGCTTGTCCACAGGGGACGAGAAGCAGAATTAATCTGAAGTGCTGGTGAGAGCAGTCAGAGGCTTGTGAAGACCACATACAGATCTCAAGGGAATGACCTATGGCCTTTCCTTCATTCATGTCTGTCAGAAAATAAAACTTGCCTGAGTCCAGCAAACCTCTGTCACCCTGGAGAGGAGGCTAAACTGGTCAAAATAAGGCATTTTTACATTTACAATGTAATACATACATTTCATTAATTTAAAATATTTTTTGAGAAGTCACCAGTGAGACTACCATTTAATTGCAGAGGAAGAGCACAAAAATCATATTTCAATTATTTCCTCTGCATCTTTCAAGGTTTTGAATACCAATATGATGCTCCCCTGCAAATGTGATAGAAACATTTACTGCCTGGCCAGGCGGGTTGCACCTGGACAATCAATGTCTATGCTGCCACAACTAGGTCTGACACTGCTGGCAGGAGGGAATAACTCCATTTGTCAAAGTGGAAAAGGCATCCCAGTGAGAAAAAAAGTGCCCACATTACACCAATCATGCTGCTATTATTAGCACTGCCATAGGAAGAAAATAAATGCCTGTAACAGAGCGAGCTCCCCTCCTCACTGGGCTCCCCTATGTGCTTAGCTCCACATCTCCCCCGAAATGCTGGCACAGGCACTGCCACACTCACCACATGCCTGGACACCCCTGAAAACCTGTGAAAGAGGGCGGCTAGGGACAGACTGGGCTGGGCTTCCCAGGTGAATTCCCAGTGGCAGCTCTGGCAAACTCCTCCAATGCCTTCAAGGAGCAGATGGGAATTTGAGGTTGGGTTGGGACCTTCCTTCTGTTTTGAGTTATCTCTCCAGTGGAGGTTTCTATAGTGTAACAGTAGAGTGGTCTGGGTGAATGCAAATGCAGGAGCACAAGCACACCCAGCCAGGAGGGAGGAAGAGCTGGTTCTGCAAAGAGGGAAGGACAGCTAGCTCACCAAAACCTCAGTTAAAAAAAAAAGCCCAACCCTGAAAGCCTTGTCAAAAGCTTTGTCACCTTCAGGCTTTTTTTTTTTTTATAAATTGTTTGTAGTGTGATAAGAGAAATTGGTTACCCAGTTTACACAGGAGAAATTGAGTGGGATGGGGGGTACAGTTCAGGCCGTGAACAGGAAAATAAGCTCAGTTCAAACTTTATCTCCATACTCTGGATGTATTTTACAGGGTTTTCCTTAAGCTAAGGCACTCTGTTTTGTGGATTCTCTGGTCGCCTACATAGGGTTGAGTTGACACTGCCACCCCTTCCCTTCATGAGACCATAGAATAATGGAATGCATTGAGTTGGAGGGGATCTTCCAAGGTCATTTAGTCCAACCTCCCTGCAGTGAGGGGGGACATCTTGCACTAGATCAGGCTGCTCATCATCAAGGCCAGGCTTGACGAGGCTCTGAGATCCTGCCCTGTTCATTTAACTACTCATTACATAAAGCTTAGCCAGAACTTTCCTCCACCTGTCAAAATAGTTAAAATGGGCAAATAAATGGGGAAGCCTCATTGAGGCAGGACCTGCAGTGCAGCCTCATCAAGGAGGTTGGCACATGCCCACGTAAGAGCTCAGAAGGGAGGGTGGGAGTGGATGTGGCACAGAAGTTGCACAAGCTTCACTTTCTTCAGAAATCAGGACAAAAATGCCCCCTAAGCTTTGACTTCAGACATGTTATCCAAGATTGCTCTAAAGATCTGAGCTCATTTGCCCAGGGGAAAAATGTCCTTTGGCTTTTCACAGTCTCCTCAACATGTGAGTCACCCCTTCTCTGACTGCTGTTCAGCCCCAACTCCATGAGAGGATGTGTGCTGCTATGCCCAGACCAGCAAAGGAGGAACTAAGGCACAGGAAAGGGGGCATCAAAGGAAGCTACAGGCATAACACATCAGGAAACAGATACTGGTAGCCAAGACATTTGTTTGAAGAAACCTGTCATGGAGAGCAACTAGCAGAGCCAGTGCAGTGCCTCCTGAACCACACACCCCTCAGCATAAGCTCGTTTTCTGCCTCACACTCTGTGTGAGAGCATCAGCCACATAACTCATCATGTTGCAAGGAGCTAACATCGCTCTGCCAGTACCATATATCCCTTTGCCAGTCCCATGCATCCCATGAGACATGTCTGCAATGGGCCTGGGGTGGCCAAGGTTGAGTTGGTTGTGGGAAAATCTGAAATCTCCTTTCTCTCTTGTCCTGACAACTGCCAGCTAAAAGTTTTCCCTAGCAGTGCAACCCAGCAGTGTTTTCCCCAGCAGTGTGGCAACCTCCTCCAGTGCCTTCACAGAGTAGATTGGACTTTGTTTGAGGTTGGGTTGGGACCATTCTGTTTTTTTGAGTTTTCACTGTCACCTTCCTGCCTCAGCAGCTTCTGGCTGAGCATACCCAGCCCAGTTGCAAAGCTGTCTCCGATAAAGGAAAACGGGCTTTTCTATATTGTAGCTGCTGCACGGTTTTAAGACAGACCCAGGTGCTAGTCTGTTGCCTGTGGCTGAGCTTTCTAGAAGGTTGTCCTCCATGAATGAGCTCACTCCCTTCAAGCACGATAAGGGGCCAACCACCCGAAGCAGAAGAGTGAGCCATGGGCAGGGAAGAGGAGTTCTTCAGGAAGCCCTTGAGAAGGAAGGAAGGAGAGTGGAAACATCTGAAGTGCCATGGAAGAAACTCAGACTGCAAAAGCACAGCCTGATAATTTCCTATCTGGGGCTTTAGCACCCTGGGGTGATTAATGGCAGGCTTGAGTAGAGGCACTCAGCTCCCAGCTGGGGTGAGCTGCACCCTTCTGTGGTGCCGAGGGCGCCACGCTGGCTTGCATCCGCCACGCACCTGGCTCAGCCCTGTTCTTGGCGCTCCAGTGGCCTTGGCCCCGTTACAAACACTTATGCATAAGTCTTAATAACAGTAAACACACTGATGTGAGCAAAACTATTAGACTCAATTGAAATGTTATCATTCCCGCTAATTTTGCCTTTCAATTTAATCACATACATTCAGCCAGGCAGATGGAAAAGATTGTAACCATGAAGGATTGACTTTGCACATTCAGTCTTCCTCTTCAACTCTGGATAGGGCCAGGGATTCAAACCCACCATTTCCTTGAAGCAACTGCTTGGAAATGCCTGGAAATATTCAAGTCTGGTTTTGAGATGGGGACTGTGATGCCTGCTGGGCCTGAGATTCCCTGTGCCCTACTATCCTACCTGGTAACAAGCTGTGGCAGAGACTTGGAGAAAAAAGTACAGGAAGAAGCCAGGAATAAGCCTACCTCCCACCTTCTCTCTCATTTGTGGTTTAAGGAGTTCACAAGACAAAAGCAGCACCTACATAGCCAGGGTAGTCCCAGAAATTCCTCCAGTTCCTTTCTGCATCCTTAGCTAAGTTCAGCTTCTGTGGTTCAGGAAGCGATGACTTCCACAACTTGCTCACAGATGATGACACTTTCTTTTTGCTTGGTTTAAGCTGGCAACTCCCGGTTGCCTGTGGATGGTAGGAAATGGTGCATGACTACTTCCTAACCTTCCTCAGGGTTTTATAGAACTCATAGCATATCCCACCTCTCCATATTTCCCACCTCCCCAGTAGACATCCTTCTGTTTGATAAATTTATTAAAGAGTCACTCTTCTGCAGTACTGATGAGCACATTTGGATGGTAATGCAGCAGATGATAGTGACTGCTGTTTTCACGGACAGTTTCCTTGATTTTCAGGACCATGACCCAAACCTCTGTCTGCTCCAGAAAAGTCAAGGAGCAGTCTGCTCTAGAGTGGAGTAAAAGTGCTTCAAAATGCCAAAGTCCTCCAGCTGAAGCCTAAAGTGTATCAGAACATGGTGGATCAAAGTCATTCACGATACACATCTGTTACCCTCACAGAGGAATGCTGGTAACATCAGTAATTTTTCATCTGTAAAACGCTGAGATACTTCAGTGAGAAGGTGCCAGGGAAAAGCCCCCAGGGAGAGAAATAATGCTGTCCTCAGCGCATGAAAAACTGCCAAAGATGAGGCCTGAGGCCATCCACTGAACAATGAGAAGAAACAAAAAAATTGAAGAGTTGTTTTCTCCAGCTGCTCATCCTGTGCAATTGGGGCAAGGAAAGTGCAGAACTGGAGGTCTTCATGCAGTAAAAGCTAAAAAAATCTTTCCTGAACTCAGAAGACATCTCCATTTGTTTGTTTTTCAGAGCTTCAACCACACTGGCAGTACAAGTGATGCCAACAGGAAGCGCCATAAAACATTCCCTCCTGAACGGCGCCGAGAGGCAGCAGCTGAGAGGTTCCAGCTGGTAGCAGTGTTCATGGGGGAAAGACCATTTTCCAGCTACCTGTGTAGGCACGTCTAGTCAGAAGGGAGTGAGAGCCCAACCATGGCAGGGACACAGCCCTCCTGTAAAGCCTCAGTGTGTGGTCCCCCAGTAAGGGCTATTGCCAGATGAAGGCAGGTTTAGATTAGACATTAGGATGAAGAACTTCACCGCGAGGGTGGTGAGACACTGGAACATGCTGCCCAGGGAGGTGGTGGAGCCCCCATCCCTGGAGATATTCAAGGTCAGGCTTGACGAGGCTGTGACCAACCTCATCTAGTGCAAGATGTCCCTGCTCACTGCCGGAGGGTTGGACTAGACAGCCTTTGAATGTCCCATCCAACGCAGCATCCTGATTCAATAATTCTAATTTAGGCCAACACCGGCTTTAGGATACTTTCTCCACTGCCGTCCCACCACGATGAGGCCGTGGTGCTGCGCTTCAGGCAGTCGCCACCAGGCCCGCTCCCTAGGGGTCTCAGCAAGGCGGCAGAGCACCGCAAATCCCGGTAGGCAAAGCGGGGAGCCCTGAAGTTCCACGTGCGAGGCAGGAGACCTGTGGCGATCATTTCCCCCGCCTCCTCCACTTCCCACCGCCTGGTGGGAGGGAGCCTGGCTAGGCCCAGCCCTCCCGTCTCGGCGTTCGGTTGCTCTGGCCTGGTGTCGACACGATCGGCTCTCTCTTCTCTCTTCTCCCGCCCCCCCTTCACCCCTCGCCCTCCCCCCGCACACGCCTCCGCCGCCGCCCGGCCCTTCCTTTCCCCCCGCGGCGAACAGGCGGC
>VZTY01020101.1:14209-81086 GCA_013400935.1 Turnix velox
GTTCGCTCCTGGCCCCGCCCCCCTCCACGTGCCTGTGCCTCCTGCCCGGCCGCTCTGCTACCGCCCGGCGCCCCTGTCCCGCCGTCACCTACCCCGTCCCCCCCTTTGCCACCTGCCCTATCCGTGCCGGCAGGTGCAGGGTAAGCCCGAATGGACTCAGTGGAAGCGGTTTCCCCGTCCTCCGCGGCAGCCGAGTGTCTCGGGTAGAAGGATGTAATCCCACACCCTGCGCGCCCAAGGGTACCCCGCCCCCGGCAGTGTTCCCTGGGCTCTCTACTCTCCCGGTGGTACCTCCTGCTTTCTACTTTCCCCGAGCTCCAGGAACACCTCGAGAGCAAACAGCACTGCTAATCTGCTCTCCGATCTCACCGGGCAGGCAGAGAGTGAGCAAACAGGAATACCATGTGGTGATAAAACGGGGAGGGTTTTTTTGTGCTATGTTTATATAATTCCCGGCAGGCAACCTGTGTGTCGAGAGAAGTGTCAAATCAGATGGTGTGCCTACCAGTACCTGAAAGGGGCCTGCTGGGGAGGAACTTTGCCAGAGCATGTAGCAACAGGACAAGGGACAATGATTTTAAACTAGAGCGGGGCAGAGTTAGGTCTGTCATTAGAAAGAAGTTCTTCACCATGAGAGGGTGGGGCACTGGAAAAAGTTACCCAGGGAGGTTGGTGGAGTCCTCATCCCTGGAGACATTCAAGGCCAGGCTTGATGAGGCTCTGAACTGCCTTATCTACTGCAAGATGTCTCTACCCAGGGCAGGGAGGTGGACTAGATGACCTTTGAGGGTCCATTCCAATTCTACAGAGAAATCCTACTGGAACTGGAAGTTGTGTGATTGCAGAACAGGTATGTTGCAGAAGTTTGGGCAATGAGTATGCAAGTTGCGACCCTGCTAATGAGGCAAATGGATACCAGTACGAGGGCACACATCTGATTTTCACTGCCTTCTTTACAAAAAAACCCAGAAGAGAGACACGAAAAAAAGTTAAATGACTGTTGTTAAAGGTCTGAAGTAAGCATAAGTTAGAAGACTGATCATAATTTAAGTTGCGGTTCTGTACCCCAACTCAGTTGCTTCTTGCATGGGCTTTACAATGCGCCCTCGAATTACAAGATCATATTTCTTCCCTTGGAAGATTGTTTCTGTTAGAGTGATGGATCTTGGAGGATGCTGAGAATAAGGGAAGAGGCACGTTAATTTGCTGCCAAAGTTGAAAAACGCATCAAAAAGTGGTGATAGATAAAGCCTCTGCATCAGATGGAGCTGACATAGATGCTGAGTAGGTAATTTAAATTCATATTTTTATAGCTGCTAGCTATTTCAGCCTTCCTGCCTTGTGCCACCGAGGGTCTGGCTGGAACATGTGCTGAAGACTCCCAAACTACAGTTGAAGTACACAGGAGCTGTACTTTGTGCTGCAGGACAATGTGTGCTCTGAAAAAAAATCATCCTTGGGTGTTTTAGTGAGACATCTAGCTGCAGTGGTTGTTTTTTACATTGATCTTTGGCTGATACCTCTTCTTCCTCTCATAGACTATGAAATTAAATTAGCATTTACAAAACATTCATATTCTGTAGAAATAACAGGCATGAAACAGTCCATAAACAAATGAGTAAGGCTGCCACCAGAGAAGGATCTGTGTATTAAGTTGCTTTGTGAAGGAAAGAAGAAGAGAGGTTTTTTTTGCTGTCTGACTGATTCTGGGGTGGAACAAGCAGTGCAAGGAACATGGAGCTGGCGGGATGGTTGGTGGCAACTACAGCAGTGGTTTTAGCTGGTTGAAGTTGCTAGAGAACTGTATCTCAGCTGTGCTCTATCACATGCACAGTGGATTAAATGCTTTTTGTGGTCCCCGTTTCTGTGCTGAATTAGTGTCAGCTTTGCTGTGATCTCCAACCCATGCCTGACCTCATAATTCTGCTCTTCACCTGTGTCCAGATCTGCACATCTGGAGCAGAGCAGTTGGTTGGCAGCTAGTCCCCACCTCCTTTTCCCTACCCTAATCCATGTCACCAGTTTTGTTTTCACTTGTTTTGCATTCCCACATTGAGAGATAAAGGTTAAATATTTCAACTAATTTACAGAGTGAAGAAAACCCCTTGTGGTTTACAGAGAGAGAGAAAAGCAAATGAAGGAAACAAGGAGAAGCTGGCATTTTTTAGAGCTTTTTACAGCCCTTGGGGGGGCTTGCCAGTTTGAAAACTACCTGGTCTGTGCTGCATGTTTTATTTATAATCAAAATGTTAGGTGAAAGGGATATTTATTTTAATCTAATGTCTTACATTCACTCCAAGCAGAGGAGAAGTTTGGGGAGATTAGTTTGATTTGGTAAAGATTTAGGGTGGAACTAACAATATTTTATAAGTCATGGGAATTAGGGTGTATAGTATTTATTTTCCCAATAACTTGGCCACTTAGTAAACCTGCTCATCTAAACTGACTATAAATAAAGTGTTATCTATCTTGGGTGTCAGCTGCTTTGATTTTAGATTCAAGCCACATTAGGTGTCTATAGCTATGGGTGGTGGCAGAGGACTTGCAAAAGCATAGTGAATAGCCCTGCAGAAGGAGTTACAGCTGTGTTGGGGGGTGATCGTATTCAATATCCAACAGGCTATGATAAACCCTGTCCCTTGTGTTTTCAGAGGCTGCACAGTGGAGTTCTGAGAGATCTGGAGCGTCAGCAGCACAAAAAGGAGAATATTCGCCTGCTAGAAGAGCAGATTGCTTTGACTAAGCAGCTTTTGGAAGAAAGAGACAAGGCACTAATGGAAAAAGGGTCCCAGCAGTCCTAGGCACAGAGCTGAGTCATTAGAGGTTTGATTAAAGACTTGGAAAATACTGGTATCTTAACTACTTGCAAGGGCTTCAGGTAACAGAGGAAATTGGAAAGACAGCTTCTTTTGTACAGTTTATAATCCAGTCACAAAAGTGGACATAAAACATTTGCTTTGCCATTGGTACATTGACTGTGAGATTGGCCAGCACATCCAGAGTGGATGGACTTGTCAGTGTAGGGAGGAATAGCTCCTTGTTATGTAGACACAATCAAGGATGGCTAATAATGTTCACATGAGTGGGCTGCTAAGCCGCCATGATGATGAAGCCACTAGGACCTCCACGTCAGAGGGCTTGGAGGAGGGTGAGGTGGAAGGAGAGACCCTCTTGATTGTTGAGTCTGAGGACCAGGCTTCGGTGGACTTATCACATGACCAGAGTGGAGACTCTCTGAACAGCGACGAAGGTGATGCATCCTGGATGGAGGAGATGTCCTATTACTGCGAGAAGTGCCAGAAGTGGATTCCAGCAAGTAAGCCTGCTGGTTGCCTTGTCTCTCATTTTCCTGGGTGGGGTTGTTGTTTGCAAGGTGATTGTGCTGTTCTGCGTGCTTGTTTTATGGGGCAGCCCTTGTTTAGCTGTATCCAATCCTGTGTTGGAGGAGAAAGGTAGTCTCGGCACCGTGGGGAGCCTGTTGCTGCTAGCCATGTGCTAGCCAGTTGCTTTGAACTACATGTCTGAAGCTGGCATTCCCTCTAGAGTCATGGGACTGTCTCCTTTAATTAGTAAAGAGCAAGGGTATGATTTTGGAAACACACACCCACCCTCCTGAGTCTTGCTGCTGGTGTGTTTAGGGGAATTAGCCCAAGCAACTTGGCCTATCTGCTCACACAGATAAAGACGACCCTTGCTATAAAGCTCTTCCTGTGGAGGAAAAGGACTTTGGGATAGCTTTATCTTTTTTTTTTTTTTCCCTGGTCAGTTTGGCATGTGTATGGAGCATATGGCTAAATCTCAACCTTCATGGTCTCATGGTAACATGAATTTAATTTAGCTTTCACAGAAGCTTGCCCAGCCTGTAGCAGCCAGCTCTGGGAGGTGTTAGGAGCAAGCTGCAGAACTTGGTCCCACAGCTGCTTGATTTAGGATATGTGCTGTTAGCAATGTAAAAGACTAGACCTTACCTTCTAAATTCTGGACTATTCTGTTATCAGATCTAAAAGCTAGATATCTCTAAACTGTGGTTACTTTATGGTTTAAGTTGTTTTGTTTGGTCACTTTGTGTTTTTGAAGTTTTTCTGTTTGAGACTTTTTGGTTTGTGTCTAGAAATAATAAACTCTTCAGGTAGCACCTGCCATGCAGATATGTCAGAGCTGCCTTTTTTGCCGTCTTAGAATTTGACAAAAGTTACACTAAAGAAAATTCCCCACCCTGTGTGTCAGTGAGTGTTTTGATATTAATGTGATGGAACCAGCATCTTACTGTTAAGGTAGTGTGCATTTGAAAAATCAGATCTTACTGGAAGTGGGTTAATAACAAAAGATCTGAGGGTTGAAGGTAGGGTGAGAGATCTCATCTTAAAGCATTTAGTTTAACACTCCATTTGTTTTATTTTACAAAGATGTTCATTTTTCTGGTTGCTGTGGAACAAATCCAAAGAGCAGAAAAAGCCAATAGCAGGGCAACAGTAACTAGATACAAATGTGCAAGGTAAATGAGCTGGAAAAGAGAAATACTGTTCTTTTTGCTAATTGTTCAGTTACATGGGTATCAGTTGTCACTTGTGAAAATCACCAACATGCTCAGACAAATTACCGCTTTTTACACTGAACTGCCGTGAAGAAATTCTAATAACCTATTAAATGTGTTTTTTCTCACCATCAGACATTGGTGTAGCTTTAATAGTTAGTTAGATTCTGCAATAGGCTATGGAAGCGGTGTACCCATATATTACAAATGTTTGATCTCTGAAAGATCTAAAAAAGATGTCATTCTTTTAGAGAAAGACCTTTCATGTTTGACTTCTCAGAAATGCTGTCATCTTAACTGTGTCCCTGTCCTGTGATGATGTTTTTTAACTTTTTGTATTTGTGTAAATTAAACCCTGGTGAGTTTTGAAGTCCTGATTCATAGGATTCTTTTTTTTTTTCTCTGCTACAGAAGCCCGAAATTAGAGACTGTAACTTCGATTGAGTGGAGTTTTACAGGTGGTTTTATCCCATCAGATGGCTTTTATTCAGACAATACTTTTATGCAGAGTTGGTGTTACAGAGCAAAGCATATGCTGAAGTGCTTTGCTGATTTGGGATACGTCCACTGCAGTACAGTAAAAGTGTTTCTTCACAATGTTGAGCTGTTCTTTTGTCTCGCAGTCTCAAAGAAAGAAAATCTTCCCCTGACAGGAGAAATAAGTACCTTAAAACTTCACACCAGGTCTCCTGCAGTGCATCCTAGAGGCTGCTGTAAACAGGGACTAGCAGTCTTGCTTTAGTAAGACTTTCTGGACAGAAAGAGAGAGTTGTAAAGACACGTAGCAGTGAGTGGTGAGATGATGTGGAAGAGAAGGTTTATGTATTCTGATAGCTTTTGTAGTAGCACACCTTTTTTTAACAAGTCAACTTTTTTTTTTTTTTTGAGTGCAACAGTTTTACTTCAATAAAAATATTTACTGAGGTATATAGGTTATCCTAGGGAAGCAAGAAGGAATGAGAAATGCAGTGGAAACAAGGGATTCCTTAGTTTTGTGTCTGCATTCAGATGTTAAGTAGAACGCCCCTTTTTTGTGCCTGTGCTTTTCAGTTGGTCCCTGGCTGCTGCTGCAATATGAATCCACCGCGCCTTCCATTGCAGCGAGTTCTGATACTTCCTGGGAACTGACCAGGCCTCTGAGCTCTGGAAAAAAAGCAAAAATTACTTTTCTGCCTGATGTCGTAAGGAACACAAAACTCTTTTGCCGGCATCTTTTCCTACAAAAGGATCAAGAAATTGATCGTTGCCTATTAATTTCAGGTCAACTGAGAGAACAGCTCAGCTACCTCAAAGGAGATAACTTTTTCAGATTTACTTGCTCTGATTGCTCAGAAGATGGGAAAGAGCAGTTTGAACGGCTGAGATTAACATGGCAGCAAGTGAGTACAATGTTTGTGCAATCAGAGTAACCTTTAAAATTGTTGTTTGTTTATGTGCTAGCTAAAAATGGAGGATCAGGTATGGGTAACCAACGAATATATGCATGAACTTCAGAAATTAATTAGCTAAGGACTGCCTGTATATTAGAACTTGGGCATTTGGCAGGTGAATTGAGAGTTAATCATCCAAACCACAGTCCTTTTTTGTCTTATTTTGAGTTTGGTATTTAGTTGTGCTGGTTCTTTTTTCTTCTTCTTCCCCTTATGTTGCTTGTGAATTTGTAGCTTCAGGCAGGTTTGGAAAAGCAAAATGAAAGCAATTTGGCTGCTAGATAAGAACAGGTTGTTGTGTTTATGAGCAAATGTAAAGCTATTGAGGTGGCAACATACAGAGAGCTTGCCAGTCCCTGAACACAAAGCTCCAACTTGGCTGTTTATTCCCTAGCAATAGGCCTTGCTGGAATCTGCTATTTCAGTCTCTTACATGCCTGAGAGATCAAAATAATTTGCATTATGCAGCAACCACTGTATGGGTAGACTGATGCACACCATCATCTCCAAGCTGGGGGCTGGAGGGGCAGGCAGGCATCGCTGGCTGTCTCTGCTTTAAATGAATTTGATCAAGCAATAGCTGCTGCTCAGTGTTCATAGTTTCCACATGCTGAGCATTGGGCAGTACATGTGAGACATCTATTTCTGCATCCTTTGAGCAGTGGTGGTGTGCTGTCTCATAACATGAATTAAAACATCAGTTGTAATTCCTGCAGTGCTGTCTCATGGTGCCAAATTCAGGGCTATGCAAGAGAAAATACTGGCATAGCAGACTGGTAAAGTGTCACCAAGTTATGGATCTGGAGACAAAAGGTTGCTAGCATTAACCCTGGGTCTCCTTTGAGTAGCGTGGGAAAGGGACAAGTGAGGAAAAAAGCTGACTAGTGACAGAACTTTATTTCCTTAGGCTTACAGCAGCGAGAGCTGCTGCTGCTTCTAAGTCAAATTCAGGGGAAAAATTCAGGGTCAAACTTAGCTGAAGTAGGAAAAATGGGGACAGTGATTTCTGGATTTTTTTTTTTTCATAGTATGTGGTCTCAACAGATCATTATATTTATCCAGTTGAAAAGAGAATGAGTTTTGAAGTCCTGAAGTGATGTCCCATCTGGCTTAAAAAATCCTAGATAAGTTGTTATCACGGTAAGAGGGTTTGTGAAGCAGAAATAGGGTACAGGTTATACTAAATTTGTCTGTAGTTTTGGCATCTTCAGTGCATTCCAGAAAGCTGTAGCCCATTGTGAAGAGACCCATCTCTCTAAGAAAAATACATCTCAAGCTTCTCTGACTGAAGAGTAAGTCCCTGCTGGAAATAGTATCCAGCAAGGGTGTGCCAGCCCAGCTGTACAATTTTAGTTGTATTCAAATGAATTGGATAAACATAATTAACAGTTGGTCACTTTGATATTATTTACAAAGAGGTGTCGTATTTTTCAAGCTTGCCCTGTAGTGTAGGCATTGGACTGAATTTGGTTGTGAACCATGTGAATGGGCTGTGAACGGACTGCCTTTAATGACGATCACCTGGAGACAAACCTAATTCTTGTATACCCAGAAAAATTAGTAGTTATCGTGTCATTTTGCAGGAAGTTCACAGCCTGTTTAGTTTGAAATGTAACAATAAATATTTAGAAGGACCATTGTCACTGGATGGTTTAGATCCTGGGATTGCTTGTGACCATTTTTTTAAAGACTTTTTCCTTGGGTTTAGGCCTCAGGCTTATACCCCAGTTGTGGTACAGTTAATTTATACAGCCATTACAAAAGCTTGTATTTCAGCATAAACCTGCATAACTAGGCAGCTTGTTATTCTCTGGGGATGGAGTGTTCTCTGGGAGAATGTGCATCTAACAATGGAAAGGCAAGAATGAGCAGTTTGAGAGCAGGAAGAGGACATATTGCAGAAGTTGCCTATGACATGTTGCAAAAATATTTACAAGGGAGTGAAGATTTGTGTGTGTGTGTGGTGGCTGTGGAGGGGCAGTTCAGCAGATGAAAAGACTCAATTATATCAAATGCTTTCTGTTCTAGGTTGTCATGCTGGCAATGTACAATTTGTCTCTGGAAGGAACGGGCCGTCAGGGGTACTTCAGGTGGAAAGAAGATATTTGTGCTTTTATTGAGAAACACTGGACTTTCTTATTAGGGAACAGGTAAAGACGTGATTTTTCCCTGGTCTGGTTGATGAACCAAAGGAATGAAAACTTACTATGGAGATACACAAGAATCCTGGTCAATTTGGTGAGGCCCCTTTTGAGCCTCACTAATGACAAAACTGGGCAATTTAGTACTGAGAACCTGAAGGAATTGAGTGTTTCTTAGTGGGGAAGAACCACCTCAAGAATGTCACAAGAACAATGTAAATGAACATATTTTGGGTTATTTCATATCTTTCTGTAGGTATTGCATGAACCCATAAAGTCTCTGAGTATTTGTACATAGACACAATGAATGAGATAGGGCTGATGTCACTGGCTTTGAAATAAAAAAGGAGCCCAGCAAAGTACTGTTTAACTTGATTTGCATTGATCCAGCTCTCCACAAAAGAAAGTTGTATCTAGTGAGTTAGCTTGTTCTGGATCTCAATAAAATAACTACGTAGCAGACCTTGCAAACCATTGAAATGGTGTGTGCGAGGAAAAGAGCTTTTGGAGTAAGAGCCCTTCTTGCAAAAAGCAGGCTTTGCAGTGCAGCGTGTGTGCTGTGTAGGCAAATGCCATGTTTTTTCCTGAGGGCTCTGAAGCTATCAAACCCAAGTCTTCCTGTTGATGCATCTGCTTTGGAGGCAGGAAAGGAACTGAGCAGGCTTTTGAATTTGTAGATTTGATTGACTTCATGGCTGCTTTTCTTCCACATAGATTTCTCTGTTGTAAGATCTGGCCTTTCTCCCTGACCAGATTTCCTCCTTGGCTTTGCTTTCACTGCTTCTCTGTGCCTCTTTGCTCTCCTCCAAAAGTCAGCATTTGTCTCCTCTGGAATCCATGTGGACCCTGACAGGAAGGGATCTGATGGCCCATTGTCCCTTCCTCGGGGAGCTATCACCTCCCATGGATGCTGCTGCCTCTTGAACTTGCCCTGGGAACTGAGCATACTGTGCTCTGACTGAATTCAGATGAAGGATTACTGGTCTTAGAAGTGGTCTCCGCACATGCCTGGACAAGCCACTGATGAGGCAGGGACAGATGAACCATGTGTGTAACGGTTCAAGGCGTGCCCACGCTTTACCTCCTTGGCATAGCTTATCCAGCCTTTTTGTAATGCTGCTGACTCAGATCTGGAGCATCTAACTTTAACTCCCTGCATTTGAGGCCAGTACCCTAAGATGTGTAGTTGGGCAGACTCATCAGTAAATAGCTGCTTGGCCAAGCATAGACCATGTACTGAAGATTTTGACAGTGGAGGTGTGCAAAGGCAAGGAAAATCACGAAGTCCTGTCTAAGAGAGGATTTAGACTCCACCATGAACCTGGTTCTCCAGTAGCCAAGGGAGCACCTCAGTTATTTGCTACAGGACCAGCTTTTTAAGATTACTTCTTCCCGAAACAACATTTTAGTTAGCTCTGTGACTAGTTCTTAGAGTAAAAAAAAGTGCTCAAATGCCTGGTAGAGTACTCTGCCCTGCAGAGTGAAAGGCTCATATCCCTGCCTCCAAGTGACTAAAAGTGCTTCAGAAATCATTCATTGAGTGTGGCTGACTAGTATGGTGACTAGTTGAGATTCTCTTTGCTGTACTGCAGGAAAAGTTTGATGGCGGAAATCTCCAAGCAGAGATTGGTCTCCAGTATATATTGCAGGGATGTGTTGGTGGGACAAATGTATGTAATCTGTTAATGCTTTGCTGCTTCTTGCAGCTCTGTTGTCCTTGCTGAGTTGTTTCTCTGACCCGTGATTCTCCTTCTCTGTAGTGCCTGATGAGGCTGCAGCTATGGAGAGCAGAGTGGTTGGATCCCAAGTGTATTTGTGAATTCAGTCTCAGGGGTTCTGTTGTCCTCCTGCTTTGGGAGTTTAATGAAACCTCAAAGTAGTCAAGGCAGGCATTTAAATTAAATTTATCTTTTCTGTTGTGTGAAGTGACACCTTTATCACTGCCTTTCCCTTGCCTCTTCCATTCTGGACACCCCTAGTCCTCTTTGTCCTGCAGTATGGCTCTGCCATATCAGGTCAGTACAGCTATCAGTAGGATCCTGTTCTTGCACCATCAGATTATTCACAGAGGTAGCAACATCAGCATTTAAAAGCTGGGTGTTCCAGCGTCAGGGCAGACCTCCACAGTCTGGGCTTGTGATAGCTCATTGACATCTTACTATGTTGTATTTGTCTGGAATTGGTGGAGCATCTGGTGTACAGGGTGCTTTGTGCGTCAGAGCCCACTGGTACATTGTAGCTTGCCCTTCTGAGTGGTTCTCTGAGAAGAAGTTAGTTCATCTTAGCTTCCTTGAAGATAGGAGTGTAGGGAGTACACCATGCCCCTGCATCAGTCCCAGTAGCACTCTGCTCTTTACATCCTGCAGAGGAAGGAGGCTTCAGGATGAAATAAAGGGGTGACCTAACACTTAGTTACCCCTCTCCCGTTTGTAGGAAAAAGACTTCAACATGGTGGAGCACAGTTGCTGGCTGCCTCTCTGTGGGGAGCCCCTTGTTTTTCCGCTCGGGGGCACAGGAATTTGGAGAACCAGGATGGTGGAAACTGGTTCATAATAAACCCCCGACTATGAAACCTGAAGGAGAGAAGTTGTCTGCATCTGCTCTAAAGGCAAAAGGTAACTTTTTCTCTGATAGTCTGTAGGTACTTAGCTGTGGCTAGAGCTGACAGAGCTGGAAGATATGGGAAAAGATTGTTTTAAACAATGTGGTTGTGTGCATGGATAATTACAGGGCATAATTTTTTTTTCTTAGTTTAGCTCTGCTGTAATTCTTAATTTGAGAGGACTGTGTTGCATATGCTGCAGTATGTGAAGTCTGCTATGTTTTATTGCCTTTTT
Organism: Turnix velox; assembly: GCA_013400935.1. NCBI lineage: Eukaryota > Metazoa > Chordata > Aves > Charadriiformes > Turnicidae > Turnix > Turnix velox. The sequence continues at coordinate 25,152 of VZTY01020101.1, forward strand.
TCATTGTGCTTACCAATTTAGAGACTTTTGAGAATTGTTCAGGGTTTCTGAAATTTGTCCAGGTTTATTGTAGCTGAGATCTACAATTTCTCTGCTCCTCTTTACCCCAGGGAGAATTTTTTTTTAATGTTATATCCACACTAGATGCAAATTCCCTTCTGTACAAAGGAGCAAAATTGGGGCTCAAATGAGGCTTTATGTCTAAATGTCTGGAGTAAATTTCTTATACATTTTGAAAATACTTCTTCTAAGATTTGCAGTCAGCTTGGGGGTTGGACTGTATAGTACATACCCAGTGACTGCACGAGCTTAGTGTCTGTTGGAATAAGCAAGCTACTTCTTCAGCAGCTTCAAAGCCACCTCTGGATCCTATCATTACTGTGGAAGGACTCAGGAAACGGGTAAGCCGCAATCCTGTTGAATCAGCTATGGAGCTGAAGGAGAAGAGATCTCGTACTCAGGAAGCCAAGGATATTCGGAGAGCCCAGAAGGAGGCAGCTGGCTTCCTAGACCGGAGTACTTCTTCCACTCCTGTTAAATTCACAAGTCGAGGCCGTCGTCCTGATATTGTGCTTGAGAAAGGAGAGGTGATTGACTTCTCATCCTTGAGCTCTTCAGATCGCACTCCTCTGACAAGTCCTTCTCCCTCCCCATCTCTGGACTTCTCTGCTCCTGGCACTCCAGCCTCCCATTCAGCTACTCCTAGCCTTCTGTCAGAAGCAGATCTCATCCCAGATGTCATGCCACCACAGGCTCTGTTTCATGGTAAGAGGTGCCATGTTCTTTAATATTAAGCCATACATAGTTGTCAAGGAAGATGTTTTTAAAACAAAGACAAAAAAACACAGAAGAAATTTCCAGTGAGCTGCAGAATCTTATCAGTATAAGATGGGAAGTAACTGGTATGCTTCTGTTTGTCTTTGTTGTATGTAAATCTTAATTACTGTTCAGTAATCAACGGCTTCTAAGGCCAGAGGAAACCATCGTTATGATAGAGAAGATTTCATTTAGCAGCTGCTGCACCACTCAGCATAAGCAACACTGTTGGAAAGCAACTCTAATTTTGCTTCAACTGTTTCTTGAATGGGAGAAATTTAATTCCCATGGTAAGGTTCCAGTTGTTCTAGAAGTTTGAACATCCCAGTTAAGAAATGTATTTCAGTCGGTTTGCAGAGCAGTGATGTCCACTAAATGCTTTTATGACCCAGACCTTGATCTAATTGGAGAAGTTGAGAGTAAATCCTTCCTTGCTGGAAGGAAGGACAGTCAAGCTCCTTAGAGGAACTAAGCCTCTAAGCCTGTGCTACTGTGTCTCCTAGCTGTTCCCTTAGTTGAAACAGAACTCCTCTGGAGTTTGCTGGCCAAAGATATAGCTCATTGGCTTGACTACTTGATCCCCAGTCTTGAGGAATTTTTCAAAAACATTATACTTGTCAAAAAGCATGAGTTTGCAGCTCAGAGGTGCTGTGTTTTTGAGTGTCAAAATGCAAAACACCTTAGGAGCAGGATTGATTCTGTGTCCCAAAAGTGGGCTTTCCTTATGATGTTTCCTGTCCAAAGTTAGAAAGTCCGGAAGTGTATAGAAAATGGAGCATGTTGGGTAAACCTATGTAATTTCTCCTTAGCAGGAAGGTCCTGTGATAACCCTTTCTGAAATGATGCTCTGATGTTCACTTTTTCCTTTTGTTTTTTTTGATCTCTTGAACAGATGATGAGGAGATGGAAGGAGATGGAGTTATAGACCCAGGAATAGAGTACGTACCCCCTCCTAGTGGGGCAGTTGGTGCTGGCAATGTGATAGCAAGTAGGAAAAAAGTGAAGACAGCTGAGCAGATCAAGCAAGAGGTTGAGAGTGAAGAAGAAAAAACAGAAAGGATGGAAGGTGATGGTGAAGATCCTGAAGAGTCAAACATAGCACTGCAGGTGAGGGGGCGAGACAAGAGGAAGCCACAGCTGGAGAAGGATGCTAAACCCAGAGCTCCCAAGCGTACCTCTGTTAGCATCTATGAGGAAAAACTGCTGCTGAAAAGACTGGAAGCCTGTCCCAATGCCATGAGCATGACCCCAGAGGCCCGGAGACTAAGGCGCAAGCTGATAGTCAGGCAGGCCAAGAGGGAAAGAGGATTGCCGCTCTTTGACTTGGATCAAGTTGTGAACGCAGCACTGCTCTTAGTCGATGGGATTTATGGAGGCAAGGAAGGAAGTGTTTCCAGATCCCCAGTAGGGCAAGCAACATATAGAACTACTAGCCAGGACTTCAGGATCTTGGACAGATATCAGGTGAGTGTTTCCAAATCATAGTGAGCTTTTGGCACTAGTTATTTTAGAGCTTTGCTGCAGACAGCAGTGTAATCTTGAAGTTTTCTTATTCCCAAAGTGAAAAGGATTATGTGAACAAGACTAATTTTGACTTTGCACTATATTTGCACAATGGCTCTCACAAGCCCATTTCTTCTTGGAGCATGCTTGTACAACATAGCTGTCTATCAGTGTCAGTACCACAAAGGTCTACGTATTTGTACTCCAGCCCTGCCCAAATGCTTATGGTGGAGGCTTAGAGGTCTGCAAACAGGTGTCTGCTCTTTCATTCTGTGTAGGAGGGAGATCACTTTTGGTGATTTTTGGAGTAACGTATGCAGCTCTGGGTGTTAAATCTGAGAGCACACGGCAGAGCCCTGTGAGGAGGTACCATTATGCTATGTGTCTAGTCTTCCCTTTCAGGTTGAAAGGCCCTAATTCTCCCTCCACTGATGGATCTTTGGTACAATTCCCCTTTGTTAAGTCATTGACTAATCTTCCTGAAACCTGCATTTTTTTATACATCTAGACAATGCTGCCTGCCATGAAGGGATATCGACAGCAGACAACAAAGTTTCTGTATCGACTAGTGGGCTCAGAAGACCTGTTGACAGACCACAGTATTGTCAGTCCTTACACATCCCGTGTCCTGAAACCTTACATCAGGTACAGATGGTCAGAAGTTGAATTTGCTTGTGGCTTGTGAACCATCAGCCCGTGGAGAGGGCACTTTCCTTGAGCAGTGCTCCTCGCTCATCCCTAGAGTGTAAACCTGAAAAGGTAGTGCTTAAATTATTTAGCTGAGTAGTTCAACTGGCTCTGCATTGGAAGGGGAATCTCCAAAAGAGGGCAGAGCAGAGAGGGAACAACTGTAATTGCACCTGCTCTTGGATCAGAACTGTGAATTCCTCCTTGCTTCTGCTGTAAGGAGAAGCTGGCTTGGTGTGCTGCAGATGTAGGAAGTGTCTGGCCTCTGACACAAGGATATTTTTTCTGAGCGGGGTGCCATTTGACCACATGAATGGAAGACTACTTTTGTTCCATGTTGAGCATGTCAGAAAATATTTTATGGGCAGTACCCATTCAGCTACAGTGGCAGTTATTGTTGCCTTTTGTGTTTGGTTTTCCACATGTTGCTGGCAGGCGTGACTATGAGACAAAGCCCCCAAAACTCAGGCTGCTGGCAGAAATCCGGGCGTATCCACATAGGAATGATTCCAACTGGAAGGCTGAACCTGAAGCACCCATTGATTACTGCTATGTTCGTCCTAATCACATCCCCACTATAAACTCCATGTGCCATGAGTTCTTCTGGCCTGGTAAGATTCTTTCAGTACTTGGTTGTTTAACAAGGAAGTGATTTTGTTCAGGAAACAAAATATTCTTGGGCCAGACTTTTCTTCAATCAGTATCTGTCTGGATTATTAGAAAACTAATATCTGATGCCATAGGAATGCAGATGAAATGAAGACATAGGTTTAGTGCCTTTGTCTTCAAGGTAATTTGGAAGTTGGCAATTAGGCCCTAATTAACACAGTATCTAAAGAAATAGGCTGGTTTGGGTGACACCGTTGGTGCCAATAGGAGTAGTCAGTTACTAAAATTAAACATGCAATAAAACATTTCACATCTGGCACCATAAAGGACTGGATTGAGTAGTACTAAGACAGAGATTCTAGGCTCATTAACTTCATCAGAAAGTTTCTTCCTAGCAGCTGGATATGTTGGAGTGAAATTGGAAGCTGCACTCACAACTTCAATATTCATTCTGAAGTCCTTTATTTCTAATACCTTTGATATTTGCAAGGTATGGGAAAGCTTGAGTATAGATTTTTATGTGTCATTTCTAGAACTCTTTGAGGCAGTGGGTACCCTTTATTAGGAACAGCTATGACAGTGTACTCTCTGGTTAGTCTGAAATAATAATTGTGATGTTCATCTACTGCACGCATCAGCTTCAAATCTATAAACAATGTGGCAGACTAATTTAGAAAATCCCAGTACGAACAGTACACACCTTGATTCCAAGTAACTGTTTGCTTTGCATTTTGATTTCAGATAGTGGTTCAACAAGGTCAACAATGTTTCTAGTTCAGCAGCATGCGTGTGCTACAGTCAGGATTGGAACTTTTTGTGCTACTTGTTGTCTAGATTGTATAACTAGGAGATAATGTGGCATACCTTCCCTTTCACAAGCTGTTTTGGAGCTCATGAAAGACACCCTCAATCCTAACAGAGGCTGAACTCCTTTGTCATTGTCTCTCTTCTGATAAAGTATTTGGAATTCTAGCCAAGTTGGGTCGCACCTTCATTAAGTTCTCCAGGACTCGCCCTGTTTTATTTAATATATGGAACTGGGTGTGTTCCACGCAACTGTGAACTGTTCATCATAAAATCAGAAAGCTGACACTCCTATCAGTCTCCTAACATGAATCAAAAATCTGTTCCATGGTGCACATTTTCTGAGACTGGGATGATATGATTATTGCGCCTTGGTTCTGTTTTAGCAGGGGAGGTAAGCTGTTATACTTCAGGAGATAAAGCAGGGTTTGTGGAGATGAAGGGTTTAACTTCACAGCAGGCTGGTGCAACTCTAGGTCTTGTGGGGTATGTGGCTGGGCAAGCATGGTTAAGCTAGCACTGTTGTTCGGACAAGCAGCTGTAATTCTGCCCAGGTTTAGGCATCTGAAGAATGTATGCTTGGGGGCTGCTATTGTCTTGGCATACATCTTAGGTGGGCTTAGTCACCTTGTAATAGTGATGCTCTCATTGACCGAGCTCTTAAGTACCAGGTGAAGTCAGCCCTGGTCTTAGTTCTATCACCTCTCCATATCCTTCTCAGCAGAGCTCTTGTTTCTCACAAAGAAGAAATAAGTTTGTAGGTAGTTACTGCAAATGAGCTGATGTGAAGCAAGATTCCCCCTTGTCTCTCACGGTAGCTTGTGTCTTCATGTCCTAATGGGAAACATGTCCTGAGCAGACAAGCGGCAAACTGTCCTGAGCTAAGCATCTTCCTACAGGAATAACTGTGTGCTGAGGGGACGGCACCACTTCATCGACGCCAGTGTGCTCAGAGCAATGTAGCTTTCCTGTACAGACATGCTGTGAGGTGCTTCACAGTCATTTGCAGCCTTGAGATAATTAACATGGCTACCTATTGCCAATCAATTCCTCCCACGTCTTACTCCACCCAGCTTACTCTCGAGCAAGAACATAATTCACCCACTTTTTTGGTGCCTGGCGCCTTATGAAGTCTTGCGTCTCATCAAGAGTGATAAACATTACTGGAAAACCTACTCTGTTATTTTGTTATCCCACAGTCCAAATATATCTGCCATTGCCAATCTGAGGCTGAAACTAACATTTATGACACAGCTCCGTTATGTGTTGCACCTCATTTGGGGCTTGTCTGCACAAATTGCCAGTCTTCTATGCTTGCACCACTTGGCCCTGACATGCTGTGTGGATGTTTTCCAGCTGCAGCAGCAGTGTAATTAGTCAAACTCATGAACTCCATTCAGAAGTCACCAGCTTCAAGTGTTTCAGTCCAACCTCTGACTCAAAGTAGCACTACTGCCTAAGAGGCTACTTCATGTCCCAGATTAGTGAATTTGCTTGCTAAAAGCAAGTGTTTTGGTAGCCTTGAAAGCTGTAGTCATATTCACAGTGCAGCTCTGCAAACAGCTGAGTACAGACAACAGATGTAGCAGCAGGAGCTAAAGGCTGGAGAAAAGAGATAGGAACCTTAGGCAGGTAATACTAGCAATGCTGAATGCCAGTTTTGTCTGCTAAGAGTTTGTAGGCAGAACAGGATGGTTCACTCTATGTATCTACTTGAAACACTCTCCCCTTTGCTTGTTTGCAGGCAAGTACTTCACCAGTTGCTGACTGGAATAGGAATGGTGTACACCAGCCTTGTGCTGGCCTGGTGTTCCTAGGTGGAGTGAAGCAGCAAACTGTTATCCATTAGTGTTACTATAGCCCTTAGCTGCCCTAGGCAAAGGGCACAAACTTACTAGGATCCCTTCCAGCAAAAATTTGAACACAAGTATCTTTATTCACAGGCATATTTAGAATGGGCTCCTTAGCAGAACCTGCTGTTATGGCTGAGAATACAAGCCATGGAAAGATTAGTTGGGTGCTGATATAGTGTGATTATTAAAATTTTTTTATTATTTTATTTTTAAAACCAGTCTGGTTTAAAGAACCCACTTTTTGAGTTCTAGTTTCATCTTCGGATCAGCTTTGCTAATTTCTTTGTGTGCCAATCCCCATTTGTAGATCGGTCTTGTTTTATTTGGTTGGTTAAAACTGACTCTGTTCAATCTCATAGCTTTGAAATTAAAGTGAAAGGAAGGGACCAAAGGTGAAAGAATTTAAACCTCTGAATTTCTGTGTGATGCAGAATAGTCTGCTTTTCTTCTGGTTTTCAGTGCTTTCAGCCATGGTTTCTCTTTTTCCATAGGAATCGATTTGTCAGAATGCCTGCAGTATCCAGACTTCAGCGTTGTCGTCCTTTATAAGAAAGTTATCATTGCCTTTGGCTTTATGGTGCCAGATGTGAAATACAATGAAGCCTACATCTCTTTTCTGTTAGTTCACCCTGAATGGAGAAGAGCGGGGATTGCAACCTTCATGATTTACCATCTTATCCAGGTAAAGAAGATGTCTCGTGTCTTTGCTAAAGAGCTCTCTTTTCCCCTAGTCCTTTCTCTGCTCACATTGAAAGGGAGAAAGTGGCATCAAAAGCAGAAACTAAAATGTATTTAGAAGAATAACCATACTGGTCAGGTTCTTGGAATTAGTGAGATGCTTTAGAATTTGTCTGTCTCAGGATGAACTTTGTGTTCTTGAGTAGTCAATAAACAATACCATAAATTTGGGGATTAAAGGAGAAGATGAGATAATAAAGGGGAGGTTCAGAAAAAATCTATAGCAGCTTTCTCAGCTACACCTTGAGGTTTATTCTGTGACCAGAGCTGTTGCATTAAATCATTCACTGATCTTAATCACTCTCACTTCTAGTGTGTTGGTTCAAATCCAGCTGAGCTAAAGATAAAGAAAAAAGTGCTTGCAATCTCATTCGAATTTTTTCAAACTAGTTTGTACTGGGCTTTGTTCCACAGGGACTCTTGGTAAAATTAATCTCAGCTAACTGAACGAGTGGTATTAAGGTAGTTAAATTTCATTAAATCTCAGAATGAATAGTGTTACGGTGGCCTTAGTTCCATTCACTTTCTTTTATTAAATAGTAGGAAAGCCAGCTTATTTTTGGGGGAGGGTGCAGACAGATGGCACTATGCCTCACCAAGGCCCATGCTTTTACCACTCCCTAAACTCTGTTGGCAGAGTTGGTGATGTGAAACATTCCTTAACTTATTTTAGTCAAGATGAGCTACACTAGCAAAAACTAACCATTGAAACTGTCTAGCCTTGTACTTATTTTGCTGAAGAGAGGCAGGGAGTGCTGTCAGAGCTTTGGAAACTATGTACCTTGGAAAAGCAGTTTCCACTGAGCTCTGTTCCTCTTCTGGGCCACCTGAGGTTAACTCTTGTATCTGCATAGCTCTCTGCGGTGTCCACCTCTCTCAACTCTACATGTTGACACAGGCTGCTAACCAGTCTATTTTAAATTCATCCCTTACATTTCCCAAGCAGCTCTGGGTAAAGCATTTAGATAAATTGCTCTCAACTGTGATCTGTTGATGTGAGATGTCATCACCTAGTGAGAACAGGTACGAGTGATGTGCCAAGGTTTGCAGGGATTCAGCAGCTGGGCTTATATCTCTCTAGCAGAGTTGGGATTTGTTGGCAAGTCCTCTGTGGAAAATCACAGGCTCATATAGGATGTATCACAGCCAATTAACCTAGTTCTGCTTGCAGGTAGACTAGTGTAAAGCTATCATTTTGAGGAAAGCCAGGCAGTTTTGAGGCTGATTAGGTTCATTAGCGAAGAGATGTCATCACTGTATGTCTGGCTTCCATTTGATTCTTTTTTTCATAGTTGATTGTCATATAGAAGAGGAAAGGGTAGTTGTCAGCTTCTGTTCCTCAGTAGCCAGATTGCTTGGGGTGACAGTAGGGTCTGCTCTCTGTAGCAAGAGACACTTTCATACCCTGTTTGTATTAAGGGTAATTCCGTGTCTCTTGGATTAGTGTGCAGAATTTGGGGGTGGATTATTGGAAATGCTGTAATCTAACAAAGTGTAGTGATGCAAAGGGTGTCTTGATGATGGCTTTGTTGTCAGAAGTTACCATCTGATGCATTGAACCCTTAAGACCAAACTGCACCTTAATACTTCATTCCAACTGCTGCTAACCAAAATTCATTATCGTTATTTGTTTTTTGTTGGTTGGATGGTTAGTTTGTTTTTCTTAAATCCCTGTGAGAACTTTCCCTTTGAATGATCTACCTTGGAAATTTCCTGAAGGGTGTTACTGTTCTCACTCAAGAATTACAATGTATTCAGCATACATAGAATGCTATTAATACACTAGATGAAAGCAAGAAAACGTTATTATACTGGTATCTTTATCAAAGAGCTACTGGTTAGAATATACTGGGATCTTTAAGGTTACTTCAGCCATGCTATTTGCTGTCTGAACTGACTTCCCTGCCTTCTCAGGAGGGGAGTGCTGTGCCCTAGAGGATGGGAGAGGATCTGGGTGGGATAGAGAGGAATTCAAACTTGACAGCACAGAGGTATTCTGGGGCTGTTTCTTGGTCCTAGAGAGCCCAACTCTGTTTGCTGATGGGGAGGAGCTCAGTCCCTGATCCTCTGGCATGCTTATTCTTTTCTTCAGGCCATTGTTAATAAGTATTTGAGATCAGTGCTGTACACCCAGATTATTTTTAATTAACAATTACTTAGCAATTGACAATGGAAAGATGACAAATTATAATCCAAGACCTGCTTCCATTGTCAGAGAGTCTGTGTTTCCCAGAAACAAAGGCTCTGAGTGAGCACAGCATTCTCTTCCCCCTTCAGCTGTTGCTATGTGTGGAAACTTCTGTGTCTAGGCCTGTGATTTTCTCACATTTTCTCAGGAACTTGAGTACCTGAACTGATGAATCTCTTCACCTCCGCATTCCCCCAGAGGCTCTCTCATTCTCTTGCTGTAATTCTTTCTTTTTTCTTCTCCCCCCTCCCTTGGCAGACCTGCATGGGCAAAGATGTAACCCTTCACGTCTCTGCAAGCAATCCTGCTATGCTGCTCTACCAAAAATTTGGATTTAAGACTGAGGAATACATCCTGGATTTTTATGACAAGTACTATCCCTTGGACAGCAAGGAGTGCAAGCACGCCTTCTTCCTCAGACTGCGACGCTGACCACTCACAGCTGTCTTTGGTGTCTGCAAACAGCTCCTTCTGTCAAACAAAGAACCACCATGGCTTTCAGCTAAGGACATCAGATGCCACGTGAGAGCTGTAATGCACCAATGCCCTTATCCCTAGGACTTCAAATGTACTGTGTTGTGTGCTGAAAGTACAATCCAAGAGGCTCCATTTCTCCACTCCAAGGGCAGAGGCATGGAAATGCCAACTGGGACATGCTGAAACCATTGGAAGACTGTACTGTAACTTTTATGAGGAGTTTTCCTGCCACTGTTGCTTTGGAGAGCCTCATTGACAAAAAAACAAAAAAACATACCTTATCAATTCATCGGTGCCCCATGGATTTCTTCTTTCAAAACCTATCCATGAAAAGTTGCAGGGTTTTTTTTTCTGTTTTTGTTTCTGAGAAATGAACGTCTAAGTTAAATCATCTACAGTGTTTCTGTGATTAATTGCTTTGTTACGAACGGTGTCTTAAATCCAATACTGGTGCATCTAGCTGAAAGCTAACTTTAGCAAGCTCTGCATGTGCCAGCAATACTGGGACAATGTTTTAGGCGTAATGAAGAGTGTGTGAACTAATCTGAACCTGAATGCAAGGCTCAGAGGAGATGTTCTTCTACTCCTTCCTTACTGCCTTCCCTTCCCCTTGTTGACCTTGTGCCTGATGTGAAGTTGTTGTAGTGTGCAGTGTCTTGTGATCAAAACCAAATGTAAGCAAGTTTGTAGATAGGCAAGGTAGGACACAACAGCTGCCAAATCATCTCTTTGAGATCTAAAAACCTATCTGCCAGTTGCTGATCTTGCAGATCAGCCCCTTGGGCACTCCTTTAACTACAGAGGCAGCCTTGCTGGCTCCAGCATCCACCTCTTCTTGCTACAGACTCTTTGGCTAGAATAAAAACAGAACAAAAGTCTGTGGTGGCATTTGCAGGTTCTGGTTTGTAGAAGCAATCTGCTTGCACTTTGGAGGGAAGGGATGGAAGAATTGGGCCAGTTCCACTTCTTGGAACTACGTAGGCTGGGATTTTGTGACTGTGCAACAAAAGTGCAACAAAAGAGGAGAGCAAAGGACAAATAGAAATAATGAAGAATTTTTTAAAAATACAACCCCCAACCAGTTTCTCTTGTAATGGGGTCTTGTCTTTTCCCTTTCTCCCTCACCTGTATTTCAGATGAACAGTTAAGTTGTCAGCTTGTTCTGCTGCCTGACTAAAAGGGCATTTTAAAGAAGAATCACACCCACTGTGCTGTTTCTTTCACAGCCAGGCCCACAGAGAGATACAAAAAAGAAGTGACTGTGTTCTCAATCCACTATGCTATACCTGTTGGGTACTTGGCTGTAAGTAGTTGTTCCTGTAATGGAGTTTTCATTTTGGTTAAAGCAGGGAAATGGGCACAAAGTATGTTTTTTGTGCAGCTAATCCACATTGTAACCAAAACAAAGAGTTTAGTATGAGCAAAAAAAGAGCCCTCAAGCGCATTGTGTGCCCTAACATCTGTGCACATTTCTGCCTGCTTTATGACTCTGAAAGTTTTCATTGTTACTGATGTTATGATTTAGCTGTACTTGGAAAGGGAAATAAATAAATAAATCTGTCTTTCAGTGGAATTAAAGGCCTACCCTTGGAAAATCCTGTCTGCAGACATGCTGTTTAAGCTATCTCTCCATCACCTCAATTCATTGAAATCTAGTAATGTTGAGTATGAGTGATAGCAAATGCAGAGCATTGTCTGGGGGCAGTGGAGCAAGGTGAGAAACTCCTTTCTCTACTGGGCATCCACACAGAAAATGCATGTCTGCAGGCTCTAGCAGCCTGGCTCCTTGCCAGCCAGAATTAGGAGATAAATGCAAGCTGAAGATGACTAGTTCTGTCCCATGTTCTCAGAAGTGACCATATAGAATTTGAGGAGCCACTTGTTCTGTGCTTCCTCCTCTTTGTCCTGTGAAGTGAGGATGCCATGTGAAGAAGCCTGGGATTCCCAAGTGTGTTGCAGATCCATTCTTTTATCCAGGCAGTTAATTTACCCCAGATCCACAAAGGCAAGGAGTGCCTTTGAGCATTTGCATTTGAACCATTTTGGATCTATCTGTCACGTGGAAAAATACAAATATCAATGTTTGCCTTCTTCAGGGAGACTGGCAAGAATGAGCTCATGAAAGGTTACAGGGGATAGTTACTAGAGATCAATATTGCTACTCTGCAGGAATACCAAAGCACCTTATATTCATGTGGACTTGGCTTGTTTCTTGTTAATTTCCTCAGATTTCTTGGAAAACCAGCCAGTTATCTGCTATGCCTATTATGTCCCACACTCCTGGCTTAAGTATTGATTTCTTGGTGTTATCTTATGAGGAGAACACTCCCCTGTCTGTGAAAATCAGGCATGGCTGTGAACTGCTTACCATGGCCCTTCCCTGTTGATCTTAATGGCTTTGATGAGAACAAAGTGCAAGTGGGGGTGTCTCAAGCATCCCTTGTGTGGTCTGTCACCCAGATGGCCCTTTCTGACTTGCAGAGGGATCACAGCAACCAGATCTCAAGGAGACTGGTGAAGCCTGCAGTATCTCTGCCTTATTTCCTCTCATCAACTCAAGACTGCCCCCAGCTGCCTTCAGGAGACCGTTTCTTTTACTCCCCAGGCTGTATGGGTGGGCATAGCATGGAGGCACTGCTTGGTGAGCAGGAACTCAGCTCCTGCTTACAGCAAGTCTTCTGAGGACAGGAGGTTGAGACTGGCCTCCCAACACTGCATGAAATCAGGTGTGCAATCTGATACAAAGCTGGCAGCCCTGGAGAAAACACGCCAGGGTTGCCAAGGGAGTTCTATCTGCCCTTACAAGGTCAGTGCCAGCCTTTGAGTAGCTATAAAATGGCTGCTGTGCCTTCATCTCTCCCTTCCAGCCTCCTCTCAAGAGAACATTTCCTCCTCAATATAGTAAATACTAATAAGAGCAAACAGCTCTTAAGCTTAGCAGCTCGAGGCCACAGATTGAACTTTCACATCCGTGCAAGGGATGAGGGTCCTCTGAGGCTTGCAATGAAACAGCTTGTTTGCTCTTAGCCCTCTGCTTGCCTCTTTGTGCCTCAAGGACCAGCATGGTGAGTTACCTTACCTGTGATTAGAACTCCAGCATTCACCCCACTTAATGACACAGTTACTCCATGCTTCCCTGAGCTGTGCAGTGACTGTAGCGGTGATCGTAGTTGCCAAACATGGCAACCCGGTTTAACAGAACAAAGTTTTCCTGGTGAATAAAGGTGGGACCTCACCCTTTCCTAACAGGGCAGCAAAGCCTGAAGTTTTACACGTGCTAGCCTGAGCTTTGATACTTCACAACCAGGAAACTGCCCTTTGTGGTCAGCTTATCACGTCTGTTGATCCACAGTGGCTCTTCTGGGTAAATACTGAGATCATTCTACATAGTAGTTGATAATTTCATAGAAATAATACTTTGTAGTTTACTTTGAAAGAGGATTCTCTTTTCAGAGAACTCTGATGTTTCACGTGTAAGCCCTGAACACTTTTTTTTGAGGTTTCATGTCAAGCCCTAAGGAGGAAGAAAAAGTGTGCCTGGTTCATTCATCGCCACCTCTGGTATGAGGATGAGTTTATTTGCAGGCACATGAATGTGTGGTGAAAGCCTCTGAGTGAGTGGTTGAGCTAAGCCACCTTAATCTCTTGCTTTTGCTTCCTTCACTTCTGCTTTGCTTAATTCAGTTGCTCCAGGATGTAACCTAGTCCACAGACCAGGTTGCTTCCCGCTAGTCCTTTGAGATTTTTCTGGAGGTCCAGCTCTCTGAGTAAGACACTGAGATGGAGGAGTTCTTCCCCACAAAAACAGCAGCCTCCTGTGGCAGTGAGACAGATACCTGGATCCTGGGTCCTACACCAGGCAGCCTTAGCCAGGCAGAGAAGGAGAATTCAGACGCTACTGCAGCGGCAACAGGCAGGGGGTGCTTCATTGCCCTGGTCCTTTCTCAAGGATACCCTTCCCAGTACATTTCTGGCTGCATTTTAAAAAGAGAGGGGGGGGAAGAGGTCAAACTTTTTTTCCATTGACAAGATTTCTGCTGGAAGCTTCAAAAAAAACCATCCTTTTTTTATGGTACCAAAATGGCTAGGGACCTCAAAGATGATCTTGTTCCAGCCCCCTGCCCTGGGCAGGGACACCTCCCACTAGATCAGGCTGCTCATAACCCACCACATCCAGCCTGGCTTTGAACACCTCCAGGGCCAGCGAATCCACAATTTTGCTGAGCAACCTGTTCTATTGCCTCAGTGCCCTCACTGTGAAAAAATTTCTTATAGAATCATGGAATGGTTTGGGTTGGAAGGGACCTTAAAGATCATCTAGTTCNCTTGCTGCCATTACTCCCTAGTCCTCCCATCCTGTGCCCTATTAGAAAGTCCTTCCCCTGCCTTTCTGTAGGCCCCCTTCAGGTACTGATAAGCTACTATGAGGTTCCCCCAGAGCCTTCACTTCTCCAGGCTGAACAACCCCAGCTCCTTCAGCATGTCCTCCTAAGGGAGGTGCTCCAACCCTTTCATCCATCTTCATGGCTCCCATCTGCACCCGCTCACACAGCTCAATGTCCTTCTTATGTTGAAGGCTCCCCTTGGGGTCTCACCAGAGCCGTGCAGAGGGGAAAAATCACCTCCCTTGACCTACTGAACACACTTCTTATCAAACCTACATCTACCCTTTTTTAATTTGAAGCCATTGAACCTTTTCCTGTCGCTACGTGTCCTTGTAAAGAGCCACCATCCTCTCACCCCTCTTCTTGTAGGCCCCCTTCAGGTAGTGGCAGGCCGCTCTAAGATCTCCCGGCAGCGGAGGGGAGGGCAAGTCCTGGCAGGACTACTGCTCCCGGCTGCCCTAGCGGCCGTCCGCCTCCCGTCCTGCCCCGCGCGCCCAACCGCCACAGTTCGAACCCAGCCATGGCGGCCGAGGAGCTTGCGGCGGCGTCGTTGCCCGAGGAATGGTGTCTCTACTTCGTCCCCACCCGCGCTAACACCTTTCGCAGTTGGCCCTTCACCGAGGGCTGCGCTTGCACGCCCGAGCAGGTGATCCCGGCGGGGGAGCGCGTCTCGAGGGAGCGGGGCAAGGTCCGGGCGGAGAGGGGCCGGCGCTAACGGGTTCTTCCCGCTCTTCCTCGGCCCGCAGATGGCGGCGGTGGGTTTCCTGCACTGCCCCAGCGAGAACAGCCCCGACGTGGCGCAGTGCTTCTTTTGCCTCAAGGAGCTGGAGGGATGGGAGCCCGACGACGACCCCCTGTGAGTATCGGGGGGTCCCCCTAGACCTCGCCCTGGTCTGCGCCTCCCGTGTCAGCTCTCCCAGGGAGCGTCGGCTGCCTGTGCCTGAGTGTTAACTTGGTTTCTTTTTTTCCTACTGTCTTTCCCTTCCACCCTTCTCGCTTCTTCCTTCTATGCACGCCACTTTCCCCCTCCCTCTTTTTCCCTTTTCAGAAAGGAACACAAAAAACACTCCGTGCGCTGTGCTTTCCTCTCCCTTCAAAAAGTTCCCACTGAGCTGACGCTACAGGAGTTCCTGAAGCTGGACAAGGAGCGAGCGAAAAATGTTCTGGTATGTCCGTGCATGTCGGCACCACGATGCCAGAAGAGTTACTTGATTTCTATTTTGGGGATCGTTTTGTTGTCTTCTTGGTTCCTCACCACAGTGCTGCCGTAGTGGTCAGTTGCAGCCTGTCTTGTGCTGGATCAGATGGATTTGCCCTTTCCTGGTTCTTAGCTTTGCCTTGGGGGAAATGTAATCTTGAGACTGAACACCTGTTTAGTAGGAGAGTTACAGAATGCATTAAGTTGGAAGGGACCTTCAAAGGCCATATAGTCCAAACACTGTAAAAGCTGTCCTTGCTTATTGCACAGTCATACTGTGGTGAGGAACCAAGAAGCCAACTACATGATCTCAAAATTGTGTCCTGGATGGCTGCAGGGAGGCATTTGTGTGGGAGGCATTCTGGCTGAGGTGGGAGAGCCCAGTCCTCTGCCGAGTGGAAACCATCCTTAACTGGGTAACTCCTTCCAAGAGGGTGACCATAGCCTTTGTTGAGATGATTACAAGTGACACCCAGCTGTTGCCTATTTACTTGCCCAGCAACCTGGTTGTTGCACTCTCAAAAGGCTGCTCTTGTGTGTGCCAGGGAGGAGGGGGACATGGTCTGAGGCAACGCAGGTTAAATCCACTGCTGTGGGAGTGGTTCCACACCACACTCTCAGGTGGTACCATCCCCAGAACTGCTGGTACTGTACTGGCCTCACTGCTCTTCTCCAGGCTTCCAAAAGCCTTGGGAATGAGTTTTTTGACAGCTCTTTTTGCTAAGATTCCTTTCCCCAGCACAGACTTATATATGCTGGAGTTAGTCCCCTCAGTGACAGTCATGTTTGTTCTTCGCAGAGAAAGGAAATTGCTCAGAAGAGTACGGAGTTTGAAGATGTCGCCAAGACTGTGCGCCGTCATATAGAGAATCTAGGCTCCTAGGCTGCTGTAGCTTCTCACTGCCAGTGATGTCTGTCTTGTACATGTGCTCTTTGACTGAAGGACAGCGTTCCTTGAGATAGCTCTAGGAATGGCTGTCACTGTGAGCATTGGACTGAATTCTCCACCTGCCAGGGTCTGTTGGGGAAGTAACAGAGGTTTGATCCACAGTGCATATATTATCTTCCTGCTGGGATTCTCCTTTTCTTCATGTTGCTTTTGTTAAGGATAAATAAATCAACTTGTGGGTTTATTTGTTTTGAGTGTTTTTAGCTCATGTGTTTCCATTTTGGAGATACTAATAGCTCTGTGTCTTGCACAGGCTGGCAGGTGCTTCTGTTTTTATACTGAGTATACCAGTGCTTTTGGATACTTTTGGAAATTAAAAGAGGAAGGAGTTATAAAACAAATCCTTTAGTGACTTAGATTAAGTTAATAATAATAATATTAAGTTAATAATATTGTCCTGGTTTTGGTGGGAGCAGGGTTAATTCTCCCCAGGGTGTGGCAGGGACTCTGATAACCATTTTCATCTAAGCCATGCCCAGCCTGTAGCTGGAGCTGGCCAGGAAGCTGGGAGCTGCTGGGAAGGAATGGGAGAATCTAGTACCAGGTAGTTGGCTGTTGCAGGTTGGTTGTGTGAGGCTGCAAAATCTGCAGACAGAATTGGACATGTGTGCTTAGGTGCTCCCAGACTCAAACAGCAGCTCTGGTTTGGGGAAACAGAATCATAGAATAGTTTGGGTTGGAAGGGACCTTAAAGATCATCAAGTTCCAACCCCCCTGCCATAGGTAGAGACACCTCCCACTAGATCGGCTGCTCAGTGCCATGTCCAGCCTGGCCTTGAACACCTCCAGAGAGGGGGCATCCACAACCTCTCTGGGCAACCTGTTCCAGTGTTTCGCCACCCTCACTGTAAAGAATTTCTTTCTTATGTCAAGCCTGAATCTACCCCCTTCCAATTTACATCCATTGTTTCTGGTCCTCCCATCAGATATCTTATTAAAAAGTCCTTCCCCTGCCTTTCTGTAGAACCCCATCAGGTATTGATAAGTTACTTGTGAGGTCCCCTCTGAGCCTTCTCCAGGCTGAACAACCCCAACTCCTTCAGCCTGTAAGAGGAGGCAGTTGCAATCACATATGGATAATCCCAATGCTCCTAGGTTTTGTAAATCTGTCCAACATTACCTCTCTGAAATTACTTGCAAACAACAAAATAAAGGTTGTTTTAGGCTCCTTAGATTTATTCCAAGTTATTTGAAGTAGTGAAGGTAGTGTAGGTAACTGTTGATGCACAGTCACTGCAGTATTTCTGGATGCCTCTGGCTGCAGGGACAGAACTGTAGGACAAGAGCTCTGGCTCTTCAGAACTGCAGCCTAGGTTTGTGCAGGCAGATTGTGATGCCTGCAGGACCTACTGTAACAGGACCTGGGCACACGCATCTTCCCTTCAACCCAAGTAGAAGTGTCTTGTGGAGAGCAGTGTTTAAGGTTTGGCCCAATAGGCCACTCCAAATGACAGATGGGCCCCCCTCCTCTCAGAAGAGAAGAGAGGAAGGAATAGAGAGATCAATTAGTTTTGAAAAAATCTAAATAGAATTAAAACTAATTATTAGAACTAATAAATAATGAAATTATAAACAAAATCAAGATATAATGAGGTATATGATGTATATAAAACTATATCAAGCTTCCAGGATGAAGATTGAGGCCCCAGCAGATATGGAAGATCCCAGACCTTCTGTCAGCAACTGTCAGGAGCTGCATTCCAGATCTGGAGTCAGGAGTACTCAGATTGGGATAAAAAGTAGATGAACAGGGTCTTTCCTTGGCTGCTGGCCATTGAAGAAACAGAGCTGATCCTTTGATCCCTCAGCTTTTATACTGACCATGGAGCAGATGGAATCAAATGCTACTGTTGGTCAATTTTGGGTCACCCGTCCTGTCCACTCTTCCCTGCAGGTGGGACCCCTTTGTGTCTTTCCACTTCCAACCCACTGATGGGTGGGTTGATGAATTTGCTGACCTTGACTGCCATAAGTAATAAATGTAAATAGAACCTATTGCATACCATTCCTTGCTATAATCAGGTCTTATCAGTCTGAGAGCGAACAGTTTCTGAACAATGCCTTCAGTTATACTTCACGTAGTGAAAATTCAAGTATTTGGGGCCATGTGCTGCATTTGAGTAAAAGTGGGAAACGTACACAGTGGTGTGAATGTAGTTGAGGGAAGACTGCAATGTAGCTGAGCCTCAGCATTACTAACCCATGACCTTTCTGTGAGAATTTCTTTCTGAATATGAGCAACTGTTGAATAATCCAGACAAATGTCTCATTGCTGAGGTCGCAATTCAGCAAATGTGCCTGTAAGTGACTGACAGTAACACTGCTGTAAAAACAATGCAGTTCCCCAGGACTACACAAAGATCTATTCACCTCATTAAATGGATCTCGGGGCTCAAATTCTTTGCCATAAAACTGAAGTTTGAAGCTTTCTGAACTTGTGAAAGTATTTTACTTAGAAAATGTGTATTTTTTGAATTGCAGGAATTTGATGACTAAATCTTGATACCAAACAAGTAGCCCACCAAAGAAAAAAAATCTTACCTTTCCACCTCCTTCCTTTCCCCTTTTGAAAACTCAGTCACTTGCCCAAGCATTTTTATCTCAGGGCTTATATAATAAAGCTCTGTATCCTCTTCCACCCATTGTGTTGGCTAAGTGATCCAGCCTGAGATTATTGCACCTTTCCCTTTTGAAGTTTTTCCATGCTATTACTGATGACTGATGATCCCTTTAGTAGTCACAGCTTCTAGGATATTTTTCTAGTGGCAATAAAGCCTTGCTTCCTGCATTGAGTCTGCCCTCAGTTGTACTGAAATCTCAGCTTTTTGGAAAAACTGAGTTAAAAGATCATTGTGTAGATGATCTTCCCCTACCTAGTTTGCAGTATGACTGTGCAAAGAGTAGTTCTAGCACAGCCAAGCATGTCCTATGGAGTCAAACTAGGTAGCAAGGGGCAGTGGAGGACAGTGATGCCTCTGATGTTGCTTGTTAGAAAAAGCATGTGACAGAATCAATCTGCAAGAGTTATTTCTAGTTTTGCTACAATTTTTCAGGTTTTATTTTAAGTTGGACTTTTGTCTCCTTTCCTCCTTCCAACCCTAGTCAACATTAAATTTTTCTGGTTTTACCTTTGGATGCCCTCCTTCATGTTAGAGCTGCTGTATCTGAAGATAAGCATGAGGAGTTTATCTTCTTCTTCTGTAAGTGTTGTTGACTTTGTTCTCTTTATTTTGCCTCTTGAATGGAAAACGTTGCAGTCATTTTTTGCCTACCAGAAAGGAAAAAAGTATTAATTCAAAGCAAATTCAGTATCCTAACGAGAACTTGGGGGAAAGATCTGGAAATAATTTATCCACAAAAATATTTTATTTCATGCTGAAATGAAAGCAATATTTATCAGTTTTCTACAAGAGAAAGTGATGAAATATTTGTTGCAGATCAGACTGGTTTTAACAAAAGGTTTACACTCAGGCAGATTTAAAATATTTCTATTTTGAAATGAAGATGCAATAAATGTGGAGTTTAGGGGCTTTAGGTCTTTTTTTTAACTTGGTGTATCTATTCAAAAGGCTTGGCTTGGACTCATGAATTGTTTTGACCAAAAGCTTTACAACTTTTCAGTGCTGTTTAGCTCCCAAATACTGAAGAGTGAGACTAGAGGACATTGAGTAGATACATATGTTCATTACTTTTAAGAGATGTAATCTACCAGTGTGCAGGAGAGTTGCTAAGGAAATTATGCAGCCCATGCGGACATTTTGAGCTGCTGCTATCAGAGTACCTGGAATCACAGCCACATTATTGACACTCTAGAAAACCAATGTCTATTGCTGTAGCTGACACTTGTCAAGTCTCATACTTGAAGCACAAATTTGAATTTAAGTAGGTCAAATTGTATGACCTGAATACAATAGAATCATAGAATAGTTTGGGTTGGAAGGGACCTCAAAAATCATCGAGTTCCAACCCCCATGCCATAGGCAGGGACACCTCCCACTATATCCGGCCGCTCAGTGCCTTGTCCAGCCTGGTCTTGAACACCTCCAGAGAGGGGGCATCCACAACCTCTCTAGGCAACCCATTCCAGTGCCTCACCACCCTCACTGTAAAGAATTTCTTTCTTATGTCAAGTCTAAATCTACCCCCCTCCAATTTACATCCATTGTTTCTGGTCCTCCCATCCGATATCATATTAAAAAGTCCTTCTCCTGCCTTTCTGTAGGACCCCCTCAGGTACTGATAAGTTACTATGAGGTCCCCTCTGAGCCTTCTCTAGGCTGAACAACCCCAACTCCTCCAGCCTGTCTTCATAGGGCAGTTGCTCCAGCCCTTTGACCATCTTCGTGGCCCTCCTCTGGACCTGCTCNCGACCCAGGTGCAGGACCTTGCACTTGGCCTTGTTGAACTTCATGAGGTTGGCTTGGGCCCACCTCTCAAGCCTGTCAAGGTCCCTCTGGATGGCATCCCTTCCTTCAGGTGTATCAACTGCACCACACAGCTTGGTGTCGTCTGCAAACTTGCTGAGGGTGCACTGGATCCCACTGTCCATATCTCCTACAATACGCAATGCCTAAAATCCTGAGCATTTACTGACACCAATGGAAGATGAAAGTTAAACATCCCCGAAAATTACGTCTAGAATTAATGTATTTCATAATTTCTTTGTCAAGTATGCTGAAGCTGAAGTCCCTGGCAGATCTCAAAAGTGGAGATAATATTAACATTTGTAGCTCCTGTGTGAAAAGGATATACAAAGCATATCACAGTAAGACACTGCTATGACGTGTGGCTACAGTTCACTGGCCTCTCCAGCTGTGCTCTAGGGATGAAGCATTCCCATGAGCTTTTGACAGATTCTGTGTGTTCAAATCGCAATGTGGCCACTTTTTGAGACTCAGATTAAACAGAATGTGCCAGTCTATTNTCACTGGCCTCTGCTTCAGTATTGACTGTTTGAGGCATGTTATTTAACTTTTGACAGATTCTGTGTGTTGTTCAAATCGCAATGTGGCCACTTTTTGAGACTCAGATTAAACAGAATGTGCCAGTCTATTCATTTGCCTGTGTCATTGTCTAACCTCCCAGGCACTACTTCTGTATCCTTGAATACTGTATTTATGGTCTATCATAAAGACAGGAAAAAAATACCAAAACTAGTCTGACCGCCATTCTGTCCACCTGTGACTTCTGTTGCAGTATTCGGGTAATGACTGTTGAACTTCACTGGTTTGTCAGGATGAATATCCTGTAGAATCATCAAAATGCAAGCAGTTACTCAGATTACCATGTAATGCTATTATAATCTCAGTAGCACAAAACAGTGGTGTGGCATATAAAAATGTGTAGGCTTTTAATATCAGTCCTAAATCAGCACAAGACAAATTATTCTAAGTAATTAAACTCTGTTCTGTCAAAATAACATAACATTTTTTCCCTAACCATTGTATTATGCATTTGTTTTTATTTAAAAATAAAAAAGTCACCTAATGAAATGAAGATTCTCACTTCCAAATGGAAGTGTGCCTGCCACTTCAGAGATCTGATAAACATCTCACTTATGAAATAATGTGATACACCTTTTCAGGCACCTCTTGGCAAGGTAAGCTTTTAAATATTCTACTGAAGAAATACAGATTGAATCTTTGAAATGGTAGATTTTAATATTTGAAACACTGGAAATGAATATGTGGGTGTGTTTTGGAATACCGTTATCCTGGAGATCAGGATTGTGAGTGTTTGAATGCAGTTAACAGGAGCTCTGGCAAACATTATCTCCAAACTATTGAAAAGTACAAAGTTTATTTCTTAAGAGCACGATGTGCAGAGTGAAGGAGGTTCTAAGATCAAGGCCTAAAGGGCACTAGCACGATCAAACATCATCAGCTGAAAGAAGCAAACTAATCAAATGCAATACAACCAGGAAGTATGGCTTAATCAGATAACCTTTCAGCTAGCTCCAACAGGAAAAGATTCCTTTCTCTTAAATGATGAGTTAACACCACAAAAGAATTTCTTGCTTAGACCTGAGTTAAAAACATATCAGCCTTATGCTGACTGGTCTAATGACAGCTTCAGACCAGCTGCCTAAAAATGGGACTTATCCTCCGAACTGACCTTGTTAATAGCAAGAGCATAATTCACTGTAATGGTAACTTGATAGTCGTCCTCATGGATGGTAGCAGAATTAATCTAGAGGGAAAGAGCAACCATTAGTATTCTCTCTAGGATTAGTATTCTAGAGAAATAGTCTTAGAAATAAGTCTTGCTGATGTTTACTGGGGAGCCAGTACACAAAATCACATGTGGCCTTTCCCTACTGTGATATTGCACAAACTCTTCCCATCTAATGGGGCAAGTGGTATTTTAAGAATGGTGGTATTTTATCAGAATGACTGAAATACCAAATGAATCCAAAAGATACAGTAAGACTACTTTTCATGAAATCTCATTCTTCACCCATATTTTGCACCCGCATGAAAGGGTGTCCTTAGGACACCCTTCTCCATTAGAACTGAGTATTTAGTTGTACCCGTCAGTGGAAGCACAGATCATAGGAAAACACATGGATAACTTTCTGGATTAATTTGTTGAGACAGTACTGCTGACAAGGCTGTTGAAGTTATACATATAACTAAGTGCATGGGGGACTATAATGAAGTGGAATGAAGCTATCAAGGTTGTACTGCAGCAGGTTGAGAATTCTGAGATAAGGTAGATTATATTTCTGACCCACATGAAAACTGACAAAGAGGTACTATGTCCAGATAACTGGCATCTACTTTGAATCAATTTTATAACTTCTAGGGACAGTGGTTTCAAGACAATAGGATAACAAAAGGCCAAGATGCAGCAGGAATAGGCCTTCTCTAGGCAATTTAATATTTTTCAGGCATATTCTTTTGAATCTTCTAGCAAAGGAAACAAGTCGCAGTGGACTTATACTTCCTCCCCCCAGGAAGGTATCTTTTATATGACTTTTGAACATTCTGGTGGACCAATAGGTCTCAGTGAGTATGGAATTTAGAGGCAAAATATCTGGTGCAATGTCATACCTCACAAAAATATAACATGAAAAATGACAGATTTCTGAACCCAAGTATTCATAATCTTTTCTGTAGTTTTTTTCTATGTGATAAAATTAGGAGTCTGTTTACTGTTGCATTGTGACAGGCTATGAAATAGTGAACCTGAACAAGGGAGACTTAGGTCAGACACTGGGGAAAAGCTTCCCAGTAGCTGTGCCAATTCAAGAAGTTCCCAACCCTCCTTCTGCCTCCATCCCACTTCCAGCTGCTCACTGCCACCCAAATTTTGTACTAGCACTGATGCCCTTTTTTGACCCACAGAGCTATTTTTAGCTTGAGTCAGTCCCTGATACAGTCCACAGGACATTGCCACAAGCAGTTGTGCTGACAGCACAGAGGAGGCAGGGTGAGAGGATGCAAGTCCTTTATCCAGCAGAGCTGCCAAAGAAAGCAATATAGTACTGCAGCTGAACAGCAAGGATAATGGAGCACAGAAATTGACTGCCTGGGGCAATTGTGAAATCTCCATTGTTGGTGAGTTTGGGAAACTTCAGGACAAACATCTGTCAGAAACTGTTTAAGAGTTGATTCTCCCTCGGGATAGGGACCAAATGATCTCTGTCACACCAGCCCTATCTTCTAGGACTTTTTAGGAAGAACCTCCAGTTTCCACTTCCTTGCTATCACCCCTTTAATAATTTTGATGCAGTTTGGTGACAACCTGAAGATCGCATCTCCAGTAGGAAAAACAATACCTTTTCCCTGTAATATTTGTGTAGGTTATACTAGAAATAGACTATGCATGTAGCTACCTGCTGGTATCATCCAGCCCAGAGCAGAGGCAAGGATATCATTACATCCCATTTCTAGCAGGGCTGTTTAACTGACCAACTACCTAGATGTCAGTGATCTCTTTTTTTTTTCTTGATTGCCTGCTGTGGGATACTATGAAAGCAGCTGAGCAAGGTCTTTCTGGCTTCTGTCAGTTCTCTTCTAGCTGTGATGTGAGGGACAATAGAAACTGCCAGACGAAAGCAGAAAAAAAAATCTTTAGTAAAAGACTGACCAAAAAAGGGAACAACAAAAGAAAACAAATAACACACACAAAATAGTTCAAGGTACAAAGAAAAGGGAGATAGCTAGTGTTCATCTAGCAGCCACAGTAATCTTTTCACAAGTCTGCATAAAAAGATATTACAAACTTCATCCTACCTTTCCCATTCGAGGTTCTCCAATCAGAGCTCTGAATTCAAGATTGTTCTGAGCATAACTTCTAAGGTGAGCACAGACATGATCCAGCTGTTTTCTCCAGTAACCTGATTAGAGAGTTAAGCACAGGAAAATCCTTGAGATTGTGATTAATATTTCTTCTACTCATGGGATGGATTATTTAAAAGGCAGCATGCTTTCACTAAAACAAAACAAAAAAAATTTCTGAATTTTGCTCCAGAAAATTCATCTGATGAGGACAAAGAAAGCAAGATATACCCTACAGAGAGGTAAAATGCGTCTTTATCCATAGGTTATAATTCTTTCTTAGGGCAATTATGTTCCCTCCAAAACTGTGTTTTAGAATTGTCCTGTGCAATCAAAACTGGCTCTGTGTAAAGGAAAATCTCATGCTATTCTAGACCATTAAAAAAACCCTGTGATATTCCAGCAAAGCAATTGTGCATTATTGAACTGACTTTTAGTTGGTTTGAGACAACTGACAGAAAACACAAGCCAAGCCTGAAAACTGCAGATTTTGTAACTGAACCCATACTCAATTCTGATTTATGTAAATATATGGGAAAACATATTAAAAGCTTAGTCATTCCTGCTCCTTTGCCTGTCAGGATCTGCAGGAGAGAATCATAATTCCTTTATGTTGGTCTAGAATGTGAAACATGTGGGGCTGAGTGTGCCTAGATTCAAAACTCAAAACATTTAGAACTTTCGCAGTATTTCCAAGCATTCTGAAGGAATGATTTGTTTTCATCAGAGGAAGAAACAAAAGGACTTTTTCTCATTCTTAATCAATTGGTATCGGGATCTGGCTAATTTGGTTTTGAGCTTTCTTACAGAAAATACAGAGTAAGATTTATTTTGTTGGAAATGAATCATGTAGGTTTGGTAGCCTTGTTCAACTTACATATTGAAGTTACTCTGTCCTTATCCTTCCTTTCATGTGAAGCTCAAAAGAGCAAAAAGAAGGCAGATCAGAAGAAAAGGGCTGCTCTAACTTTTAAAGAAAAAGGCAAGTGCAGGATTTTCATTCTTGGAGAACTCTTCCAAGACAGAACTGGTAGAAACTATGACAAACTAAAACCGCAAATCTTATTGTCAGGCAACTTTAAAGGAATACGAATGGTTCCACAGAGCAACATGAATTGTTCCTTGCCACGATCTCTCACATGCAAAACGTAATACAAGTTGAAAAGAGTAATTATGAAAAATCTATGCTAGAGTACCACTTGATGAGTGATGCTTCCAGAGAAGTCAGTATTATTTGCAATAAACTGGTTTGTAACTAGCCTGGATGCCCATATTTTATTTTTAAAAAATCCAGATGTCATATTCTTGCATGTTTGACATTTTATTACATCTAAAATGATCTTTGGCAGCAGTGATGGAACACTTGAATTTATGCTGTCAGTAGTTGATTATACCTAAATCACTCTGATTTACTGTATTAGAAAAGCAGAGGCTTCTTTGCAAAATTTACTTGGGAAATTACTTGGTTACTGTTCAAAACAGACTGAAAGTACATCAAAAAACCAAACACAGCACACATTGGAGGATTAGCATAAATAACAGGCACTGCTGTTACTTACCCATGTCCTAACTGGCATCTTTTTTTCATCTTCACAAAAGAAAAGAAGGTTAGTTAATCATAGAATAGTTTGGGTTGGAAGGGACCTTAAAGATCATCAAGTTCCAACACCCCTGCCATAGGCAGGAACACTTCTCACTGGATCAGGCTGCTTAGTACCTTGTCCAGCCTAGCCTTAAACACCTCCAGAGAGGAGGCATCCACAACCTCTCTGGGCAACCTGTTCCAGTGTTTCACTGCCATCACCATCAAGAAAAGTTTCAGGAAATGGAAAAATAACCCACACCAAACTTACTTAATCACTCGTACTAAATATGATTAAAATACTTTAATATCAAATGATTGATACTATTGGAATTTAAGAAAGAATGGACATATTTGCCATATATAAAGAAGAATTTCCTGGGTGATAGTCTTGTTGCCACATGTAATTTCAAGCCATATATACAGCTCAGCATCATAATTCATTTATACAATGAATTATGTTCCTCAGTCCTTGGCAGGGTCAGAAAAAGAATACATTACACAGTGTAATTTCCACAGTTACCTCTCCTAAATGAATAAAAATTAACACAATTCAAAAGTAGTTCACAATTTATTCCCACCCTTTCCTAGTAAAAGAAGTTCTCACTCACAAGTCAAGAGCTGTTCTTCAGATAGAGATATATGAATGTTCAGTTAATTTTCTTTTTCTTTCTCTCAGAACTATTCCATGCCAATCTTTTATTATCTCCGACTAAATTAAGCTCCCCAATGTGTTAAGAGTTATATTTCCTACATTGATGTCTAAGAGAATGTGTCACATTTCAGAGCAAAGGAGTAGGAAAACAGATTTCTCTAGAGATAATTTTAAAAACAAAGGTATATCATCTGGACACTTATATACTGAGTCAAAACACAAAGTTCTAACATTAATTAATTACTTTTTCTGCCCTCTGATAATTAGTAACTCTGGTAATGACCTGAAAGGTTGGCTCTCTGATTGTAGAAAGGGCTAGAGATGGGAAAGTGGGTCAGAGGAACAGAGTTCAGTAACCATTATTGACATTGCTGACAGGCCTTCTTTTAGCTTTTGATGGAGATCAGTGATCTGAATTCTAAGGCACTGCATTTACAAGTGACTGATGCTACATTCCATGGACTTTAATATTTTGAAGAAAAAGTAAGGCTTAGGAAAAATAAAACACCTTTCCTAACCTTTTCCAGGACTAATTGCTGTCAGGAGAGGCTTATGATCACTCATCATTTCCAGTTGTTCTGCCTGTGAAGTCAGCTTAAGGTTCTTCATTTCCAGCATTTTGTTAGATGGGTAAAAAATTCCAATGGTTTGGGTTCCTTTATCTTCTCTTTCTGTTAGTTCTGCCTTTGATTTGGGCACATAAATAGGAAGAGACTGCCAGGCAACATGAGCTTGAAATTGTTTTGCCTGTGGGGAGTGGAAGGAATAGTGTAAGTATAATGAAATGTAATTAAATGGCTTACAGAAAGAAATTAACTGGAACATAAAACAAAATTGTGAATGAATGAAAAAGCTAGGGGGAAGAAGCTAGGGAAGAACCAAAAACAATTCTTGATTTTCATTATTATTCTGCAACAATGAAGCAACTTATCACAAATATTCAAGCAAAAGCAAAACTTTTCACAACTGCCAGCAGAATAGCACGTATGCTTTTGTAGGACAAAAGCTGGCCTAGCTAAGTATCACATGTAATAAGATAAAAGGACTTGAAATCTAAGACTTTAGAAAAGCTGGCTGTTTCACGCTTTCCTATTTAGAATAAGGCCTAGATTAAGGCAGAAAATAGTTGTCAGAATAAAAATGTCCTTGGTTTTTCCCATCGCATGCTCACACCACAGTGTTGTCTCCAAGTGGAAATGAATGGAGTTGTTCTGATCTATACCCACAGTGAGCTAGCCTTTTTCAAGCCTAGTTTTGTAATACTTGTGTATCTGAGCTCAGGAAACCCCAGCAAGTCCACAGCATCCATGAGACTCCCATTGTGGGAACCCACCCTTGATGGAGGCTCTATGTAAACACCGCAGGACACACAGAAGCGAGCATATGGACGGTTGCTTGTGCCACACTTCAAACATGTAAAGTAGGATGGAGGAGGTCCAGGCTGGAAAGTTGAATAAAAAACATCACTACTGCATGATTCAGGAGAGATAAAAGCAGTGAGACAAATTAAAAGGAAATAATATAGCACTATCTACAGCTATTAGATCAGAAATTAAATAAGATACCAGACTGTAACACACTGTCAGTTGCCAAACAGTAAATCTTTAGCTCTCTCAGCACTGTGCTACAGAGACAAGCATTTTTTTCAGAGAGATCTAGCATTTTGGTATGTTAATTTTTTAATATACACTTTCAAAAAGGCTTTTTTTTGAGGCTCTCAGCAACCTGATCTAACGCAGGATGTACCTGCTCACTGCATGGGGATTGGAGTAGATGACCTTTAAAGGTTCCTTCCAACTCTGTGATTCCATGATTCTAAAAAAGCATTTCTTTTCTTTGACAAACCATTGTCATTTCCAGTATGAGCTCTGATATTGAGTATTGACTGGAATTCTTTCCTATTCAATTCTAAAATTACTTCCACCACCTTAGAGACCTCTGTTATGGTATAAAACCTATGATTCTGTATGCATACAGGGGAGTGTTTCAAATTTTATGTAGACTCAATTCACAGGAAAAAAAATTCCCCCTAGTTTTCCTCATCTTATATTGAAACACTACACTTGTAAAAGGGAATGGTTTATGTTAATTGCACCATGTGAAAGCAGCAGTTAAGAGGAGGTACTTGTCTTCAGTGGAGTTAGTGAGGCCTTTAGCCAAAAATAATTGCATGCATCCTTTCATCTCTGGTGATTACCTATATAGGTGATCATAGCCCAAAGCATGCAGAGGGAAACTTGCACTTGGTTATCCAATATTTTAGCCTTTACCAGAGTACATGGCTATTGCTCACTGATGTATGGTAATTGGTTTATGTCTCCCAACCATTAAGTCACTGACTAACATGGGGTCAGGATGTCATCTGTTTGACTTTTTTTTATATAACCCTATGTTCTCTAAGCAAGTATTTTGATAATAATTAGCTATATTCTAGCTGACAAGAGTTATGCAAAGATAAACTTGAAATTGTTGCAGGTTACAGATGAGTAAAAACACTGAGAACACGTGCCTTGGCTCCACACCAGTCACAGAAACAAGCATCACATGGGTTAATACGTTTGCATTTTGTGCATGAAACTGTCTTCATCTGATGGCTGGGATAAGGTGGGGGAGTGTCTCCTCCAAACATGACCTGAAAAACCAAAGCATTAGGAAGAAAATACTTCTTATGAAGAAAAGTTCCCAAGATATATCAGGGGAAAGAAGAAAGCAAGCTACTTTGATAATATCAAGTAAGACTCAGCTTAAAACAATTACTTCAACTTCGAATAAGCAACAGACTGACTTGGATCTACCTTGGGATTTTTATTTTCAATATAAAACCACAGAAAAATGTAGCATGAATTAACTTTAAAATATTTTCAGCAGAACTGAGAGCAAAAAAAAAAATTATTCTTAATTGTATCCTTCCACACTGCATATTTATTAATATGGCCCCATACATAAGTACCCTTGAAGTTAAGAGGTAGATTTCTCTGCTGATAAACTTGTATTTTCAAATCCAGAACAGCTGTTTTTCTTCATACTATTTTTTGTAGAAGTATGGCAGGGAGAGTAAGTTCAGACAATTATTAGTTTTGTCTTAGTTTGGTATTTACTACGTACACACTTTTTTGCACTCTTTTACCACACAGAAGTTACATATTACCCAGCTTCCCTGCTACAATTAACTCGTAAGGGTATGCAAAAGAAATCAGATTTTTCAGCTGAAACTTATAGGAGTAGATCCTAGTTAGGACAAATAAGTCTTCAAATGTTTTGACAGGTTTTGTGTCAGGGCTCATGCAGTGTATTTACTCTGCAAGTCAGGAATATCGATAAGGAACAGAACCAGAGAAAAATTATTTTAATTACAGCCACCACAACAGCAAGTAAGCAAATCTGAAATAGCCCTATTTACACCTGTGGCCTGCATTGTGATTTGAATGATGTAACTTAAAGGTTCATTTGGAAGATAAAATTTACAAAAGCACGAGTAAAAAAATATTCTAAATCTAAATTATTTCATAACCATTAATTGCAACATAGTTCTAATGTTAATTATTAATTATTCAGGAATTACTATTATTACAACCGCATCACTATTATTAGTAAACTATCTGATTACTATTAATAATAACTCAGTAAAGATTGAAGACCTTTTCTTAGCTACTACAGGTTTCACCATTCAAGTCACATATGCAGATTAATATGCATAATTGCATAAATGCATATTAATATCTACAGGCAATGTAGCAGTTAAATATATTTACCTTGGATAAATACAGATTTCTTCTGAAATTCACTCTAAAATAACTCATTAGTGGCTACTCAAGAGACCTTTGCCTCTAGCTACCAGCAGTTTTAGAACTCAGGATGTTGCCAATATAACTAAAAGATTTTATCTAGCAAACCAGTATTATTCTCTCATTTCTGTATTTATCACAAAATGAAGAAGTGAAATGTGCCACAAGGTTTTCATACAAGACTCTCCTCTTCTTCTTCTAAGGAACCAAATGAGCTAAATGGGGAGTTGTAACAGCCAACCATTTTAAAGGGAACATTTATTGTCACTTTTCTCACCTCTCTGCAGAGTCACAGCCAAATACAAGCATAGTAGCTGTATGCACGTAGGCAAAGCAGCAAGGGGAGGTAAGAAAAATAAGGTAAAAGACTATATTTTTTTCACACAATAATTGAAATCAAAGAGAATGATCTATTTGATGCATACTCATATTTTCTATTGCAATGAAGAATAACCTGAACACAAATAAGACTTCTTTGGAACCAAGACCAACCATTTTCTACGAACCCTCTGAGTTTTCACAACTGCATTTGCAATCCTGACCTCCACAGGGGAAATGTACAATACGCTTGTGTACATTTGTGATAGAGCATCTGAGGGAGTGCTGGGTTTGAATATGGGCTTGAATGTTAAGCTTTGATTAGATTAACCCTTATGGGATAGACGCTTCTGCCTTACCTTCCATATTTCAGGCAATTTGCTTTCACAAGTCACACAGTGCTTATGGTGAAGAGGGTTTCCTGTGCCACACCCCTGACAAATCACTTTACCCTTTGAAAAAGAGAAAGAACATATTTCACATGGTATTTGATAACTGTGAACAACAATATAAGGAGAGAACTTGATCTTACAGTGTCCTGTGGTTAATCAGCCCTGCAGATAGAGGACAGCCTTAATTTATGTGGTATGGAATTCATATTTGTTAGGTCATATTATCTGACTATATATTTTGGTGACTTTTTTTATTTTTTTAACTATAGTACAGTTCCCTCAGGAGATCCAGAATCAATACTTCCATATCTTTTCTTGTATTACTGTCAGCTTGCTTAGTTACTGTACTCACACAAAACAGATCATCTAGTATCTGCAAAGAATCTTAATAATGCTATACTATGAGGGTGCCCTAAAAGGTTTTAGCATGGTCACTATCTACAAGTGAGTTTCTACCAGCACTAAGAATGATGAGTCTGATACTTTGATTGTAGATATCAATTATTTCAGGTTTGTCTTTGCACCTACATGAAGGCTGTAATAAAATATTAATTTGAGGCCAAATTTAATTGTCTATAATCTACTTTGACACTAAGCTGAGAACTGCCTCAAATTATGAAACTCCTTTGTTACTGACAGTTTTAAGTCAATAGTTTAATTTCAGCATTCTTCTCTGTTCAAAAATGATTCCTTGAAACCAGAACCATAGAATGGTTGAGTTTGGAAGTGAACCACTAGATGTCCTGTTCCACCGTGCCACTCAGAGATGGTTGCACAGGACTGTATCGAAACAGCTTTTGAATATCTCCAAGGTAGAGACTCCAAAACCTCTCTAGGCAACTACTGCTAGTGCTCAGTTACCCACATAGTAAAAAACTGTTTACTGATGTTCAGAGGGAACCTCCTCTGTTCCATCTTGTTCCCAGTGCCTCTGGTCTTGTCATTGGGCACCACTGAAAAAGCCTGGCTCTGTCTTCTTTACAATCTCTCTTCAGATATGTATTATTGAGATTACCCAAAGCCTTCTCCTCCCTAAACTAAACAGTCTTAGCTCTCTCAGTCTTAGCTCCAGAAGCTCCACATCCTTAATCATCTTAGAGGCTCTCTGTTGGACTATCTCTAGTACCTCCACATCTCTCTTGTATTGGAAAGCGCAGAACTGGACACTGTATTATGAATACAACCTCACTAGTGCTGAGAAGAGAGGAAGGATCACCTCCCTTTATCTGCTGACAACACACCTCCTAAGGACAGCCCAGGATATTAGACCTTTGCAAGCAAATTCCTAGAGAAGCCAAAGTCTGCTCTCCTAATGTCCAGCCCTCTGATCTTGGTTTTTCCCTCCGCTCTTTCCTCTCAGGGTCCTAAACTCCACAATCTCATGGTCATTGTAGCCAGGGCTTCCTATCCCCAAGAAGCACTGATAAGTACAAGACCCAGCAGAGCACCCTTCCTCACTGTCATTTTCTTTATCGTTTGCCTCAAGCAGCTGTTGTTCCTCAAACAGGGTCTCACAATGATAGAAAATAAAACCTTGCTGTGAACACCAACTCAGCAACAAATTATGAATGTGTGCTATGAATCTTATCCTTCTCTCACCCTTTCTGTTGACCAGGGAAACAAGAAGGCACCCCACGTGGGTCCCCATGCTCCTGGATAGGAAGTATTTGTAGGATAAATTTTGTCTAGTTAAAACCATTAGCACTTCTGGATCACTGATCAAGATTACACTCTAATGTTTTGCACATATGCCCACTGCCCCAGTTGTGCCACCCCATCTATGATAAGCACTTACAATGGAGTTAAGCAGAGTGATGAGGATATATTTAATAAAATTAAAATGGTTAGTAATACTAAAGACATAAATCATAGAATTACATAATATCTTTCTACTGAATCCAAGTTCATGCATTCCTGTGATTCAGACTGCTTCATCACATGCTCCTCAGCATGTTTTGCTGAGCTTACGGAGTTTGCTTTAATGATTATTTTTATTCAAAGTGGTTTTAATCCTACTAATTCTTAAGGCTGTTGTCATGTAATTACACAAACCCAAGTTTGATCAAAATTTCTGTAATAAAATAATCTGTTACAAAAATGCATGTCAGGAGATAAATTGATATTCTGTTATATTTATCCTTAAGTACCTTTATGAATTTGCTTGTTTGGGGCTGCAGCTGTGGAGCTATTGGCGACTCACATACAATGCAAATAGGTACATTCATTGGCACAAGATGACCGCATTCAAGACATGGTGCCATCTGACAAAAAAACATACATCACATCACATTAAGGATTCTAAAGAGGTCATTAAGATTATAATGAGATTTCCAATTTTTTCCTGGTTAGAGTCTACATCAGCAGCAGGGTCACTGTAAGCATAGCAACTGACAGCAACAGATGCTGATATTTATCTTTAAAGATCAAAGGTTATTGAGAAAATATGGAGACAACTGGAAAGAGAATGTTTTATCAGCTAGTAAAAATAAACCAGAAAGCTACCAAGTTAATTTTCAGTAAATTAAAAATACTACTGTAAAACATGGGCAGGGCATTCAAATCCTCCTAATTATGCACTTAATCTAAAGAGATGCTGAATAGTCTCAGTCATCACTGGAAATTACAGCATTGTCCCATACAAGTCAAATTTCTGATGATACACCATTCACTTGGTAGATCAGGTGATTGTCTCTTGGGAAGAGCTTAGAGAAGCTAGTTAAAGGCACTGCTGTAAAACCTCAGTGCTCTTACATTCAATATGCCTGAAACCTTACACAGTATTATGTTTTTTTTACAGACGTGATAATGGAGCTACTTACTAACTAACTGCATGAGTTAGCACTGTATAATAAGATGCATAATGCTGGTTCTGAAGATGTAGTGGTTGCTATTGCAGGATGAGGAGGAATCTCAATCTGGTGATGCTTCTTGACATGAGTGAAGAAACCACAATTTATTTTCATTGTTACCCTTATTAAAATACATTGCATTAGAATCAACCTATAGTTAAATTTACACATCCTTTAAGAATTATGTGGAGTCCGCTCCTAAAGGTACAGAACAAAATAAAACCATCAGAACAGAGCTTTCTGAATGAAAGTGTGAGTAATAAGGGCTTTATCAGCATTGAATGCGTAATTTGCTAAGGAAGTTAGTTACTCTGTTGATTGTTGTGATGTTATGCTGACCTGCTCTCCTTCAGGGGATGGTAAGCGACGTACTGGCAGAGGGGGGACTGGAGATCCACACTCCTGACAGAAGTGAGCCAAGGGGTTAGACAGGCGAGGTGCATAACAGTGTGCACATCTGAAAGTAAGAGCAAACAGGCTGAGCTTGTTTTGGTACTGTACTGTACGGCTGCATAATAATGATTAATCTAGAACCCGCTGTGATAAAACTTAGGCTGCTGATTTCTCAGCTGTGGTTTCCAAGCTATGGTGAACCACCAGACCATGTCCCAGTGTCCATAATATGAGGTTCTGAACACTAAACAGCTTTGCAATGTAGAAAGCACTCTGGTTACTATGGGGTTTCACGCTTTCTTCTCCACCACAGCAGGTAAATGAGCCTCTAGTCATGCAATCTGTACCAGGCCTCACTGCTGCAATGTGGGGAACCACTGATGTAGATCACATAACCCTTACAAATATCAGTAAGCACTAAGTTCTGTGAGACTAATCCATCAAGCAGTTTTCACTTACAGCAGGGTGGGCTGTACTCTAATTTTAAAAAGTCAGCTTTTTCCTCTGATCCTGCAGGTGTTAAGAATTTTTTTAAGAAGATAAGATAGTTGATAACTGTGTGTGGTGAGATGTAAACAAAACTGTAAGTAAGGAAAATAATTTTCAAAGCTCTGCCTACATAGCATTCTCCAGTTACAAGCCAGTGTCTGACTTTTCTTGTTTTTATACAGTTACACAGTATTATCAACTTGGCTGCTAAAGGCATTTGCTCATTTACTTTCCAAGAATAAATATGTTAAAATGAGAAGCCACTTACTTGAGGAAACCTGTTTCCCTCTGGACCTTTGGCACCTGTGTACTTGCTAACATCTTCTGGCTAGAAGAAATATCAAACTAAAATAAAGGTAACTTATTTAATAAAGTAAATATTTGAAAAACGCATGTAAGAATAGCAACTACAACAGAAGATGTTGAGACAAACTGCACTGAAATTCATTGCTTGAAGGAGTATCTACTACACTAGATTCCCCCATTAGTTGCATTAAGGATCCACAGCTTCTCACAATAAAAATAAATCAGCCTTGCTGTTTACTTCCAAGATAGCATAACTGAATATTAAGTTTTAAATATCAACTTATTGACCTAGAGCAATAATGCTCTGCTAATTGTGGATTCAGTAATGTATTAGAAGAGAAATAGTAGGAATGCAGGCATTGTTAATTTACTTTGCTTGCTTTTGTCCTTACTGATAACTGTGTTTTGCTTTGGGCATTCCTGTTACAATGTGCCATTACCAGTACATTTAAATTAGTACTGCATAACACAGATAAAGGCATTGATTTCTGAGAGATTATATGAGAATCATCACAAGTCTTCATACCTTGGTTTTTCCAGACCTAAGTTTTGATGACAGGCATTTACAGTTTCCCTCAACCCCCCTTTGCTTACCTCTAATGATTCTATGGGTAATGTTGAGATGGATTCCTCTCTGTCTTCTGTAGTTTCTAAATGACTGACCAGGAGCTGTGATCCTTGCAGGGACCTCTGAGCAGTCTTTCTTTCTGCTTCCAAGTCTAAAATTACAAACTCATCATTCCATATTCATTAAACTAATATCCCATTTTTGGGTTCAAATAAACTGCATGGCATTACAAGCACTTAAACTAGAAGAAATGTCATTCCTCTATGAAAGAGCTCACTTTTGTATTTTTCTCTATTCAGTTTTCTTCTTCCCACCCTCAGCTCTAAGAGTAAATTACAGAGTAAACATTAATATGATTTCCTACTACTAAACAGTTCCATTACCGCTTTATAAAATCTTTGTTAAGCTTTCATTTCTGCATTGTGTATTTATTTTGGAACCTCATGTTCCACAAACCTCACAAGCAAAGGTCAGTAAAGAACTGCATACATTATTTGTAGTTCTACCAGTTTAACAGTGTTTTCTGGCACAAAGGGAAATATAGGCTAGGGCAGGCCTTGTTATGTTTCTGAGAAATTAGTAACATTTTAATATGTTTTAAAGTGGTAATGTAAAACATATAGAATGTAATTTTTGTTCTCTAGTTGCAGCACTGAGCAATGGAAATTGGAATTCACAGAGGATGTTCAGTCTTCTGAGATGATTTAAAAATTGCTCATATTTTACTAGTGGATTAAGTGGAAAGTTTTGCACTAATTTCAACTAAGAGAGAGAACTCCATTTTTATGAAGTAATTTCATACCTTGAGAATCTTGGTGTGCTTCACTCCAGGCAGGCTTGATTTCCATGTTCATTCCATTCTTTTTTGGTTTTGGAGAAAGCATTCCCCCTCGCCTCTCCTGAAAAGTACATAATTTGAACTCCAAAATAAATTTTTGGTTTCTTGTTATAGTTGTTATGTTTTATAAGTACTTGGTTAATGTATTTAATTTTAATTAAGCATTCAAAAAGCTTAAAATATAAATGTATATTTAAAATTTTTAACCTGAATTGGTCATAAAAGACAGTATAAAGAAGAAAAAAAAGAATATATCCCCTTGAAATTTGGATCTTACAGAAGGACTAAGGCAGCAAAGAGAGAAAATAAAACATATTAAAAGCACAGGCAATCAAGGTTTAATTTCTAAATAATATGATACATATAAACATTTTATATTCACACAAGGGGTTGCAACTGCTAAAACTTACTGGTGTGGCAATATCTTTCAGGAAATTCTTATCAGCTTCTTCAACAGAGAGGAGGTTGTTTGGTTGTTTGTACTCTACCTGAAACATCTTTGTTACAACTGTACTCATTCTGCAGTCCCTGAAAATCAACATTTACAGAGTTATATACAATACATGAACAACAACAAGTTCAGCAACAAGTAAACCACTGACAAACATGGCTTGTTTTCTGGAATGTCTCTTAGACACTTAAACACAGCCTCTATGTAAAACTGACCTACAGCCTCAACCCAGGAGATAAACATCCAAGAGATAATCCAATTGCACAAACACTTTGGGAAAAAATTATTCTGAGAGAGTGAAGTCAGTGCAACCCATTAAGATCACTTAGATTGAAAAAGGGCTGGGGAAAGGGAACATCTCTCATTTGCGAGGTATGGAGTGCTTTAAACAACATGGCTCCAAGCTATGACTGGAATATCCATCCCTTGTCAAAATACCAGTGAAATAAAACAGGATACTTGCTTTGTAACTGCCAGTGCCTTCACCATTATTTTCCCCACTGGTAACATGATAGGACTCTCATACTTGAAAGTGTTATGCTTTCCATAGGAGGGTTTTCTAATGAGCTCTGGTTTACTTCCATCTAAAGTGTAATAAATGGAGACATCAGGTGTATCTAAAAGACACAGAAAAAGTAATTAGTCAAACTGTATTCAACCTGTGAAAAACAAGCTCTAAACTTCAAAGTACTCACTACTATACTATATTTTTCTAACACAAAATAAAATAGTTCCATAAATGACTGAATTTTTGAAAACAAAACTGAATCCCATGAAACTTTATTTAACAAATACCATTTCATTATACGCAGTACCTGTGCAATGGTTTTATATTAAAAAATTGCAACACTGATGATAGAGAAGATATTTTCTCCCATGGTAAAAGTTGGCATTTCAAAAACCATAAGGAAAAACTTTGCAGCAAGCCTGGCACATTATACTTTCAAGCACTGGTTTTGCAGTGAAAGTGAAACACAGCACCTTAAGAGCTAGATCATAGAGGCAATTAAGACATATGAAATAACTCATGTCAATAATATTGCCTGAATGCTGAAAATTAAATGCAAATATACTTGGTATATCAAAACATGTAGCTTAATTTTTAACATTCCCTAAGAAAATGGGTACTCATAGAAACCATAATGAAATGGAAACAAAAGTGTAGAGGCTAAAAGTTTCAAGTGAACACATAGGTATATACATATATACAGAGTCAAAGCTCTTGTTCATACCTGATTTTATTTCTATGAGAGTCTTTGTGTCTATTTTTTGTTTAGCCTTTCCTAGAAGAGGGGTTCGCAGTGGTATGACTTGAGGAACTGATACAGAGCCAGCTGTCATTTTTCTTAGCAGTGATCTTTAAAAAAAAAACAAACCAAAAAGACAATAATTTTTCTAAACAGAAGAATGCATTGAAAAATAGAGTCTTTTAATGTGATTTATTGATTTCATTTTTTCCTCTTAAAAAAGAGAACACCAGATTCCTTAAACTATTAGTTCTAATTAACATTTCGATGATTTTCACATTGAAAAGGATCAAGGCTTTAACCACCACCACATTTCCAACTTAGTCTCCTGTTTCAGAACTGTGAGCCAGGCTTGAGATCAGCACTTCCATTTCACTTCTTCCTTGCTTAAGTCTGATTTCTGTGTATTCAAGTGAAACAGTTTTAGCATCATATATCAGTGACACATGATAAAAATTAATTACAGCAAGGTATCTCAACCCTAGTTATGACAGATGTTTGGTCATTTTCTCTGCAGGAAGAACCAGCCTCATTTTCATAGTTGCCATCTGAATATATGCAAAATGTCTTGAAACAGACTAAAGCAAGACAGCTGTTCCCAAAGCTTATCTCAGCCATTGCATGCATTAAGAATGTACCTATAAAACAGGTGCCAGACATGATTTATCATAACTTAGTCATTATGATGTCACACAATTCAAGAGTGAAAAACTGCATTTGGATATAAGAATTTATGATACAAAAACATGTACTGCACATCTTGGGAATTGTTACTCAGGGCCAGGAAACATGTCTACACTAGAAGGACTTGGTTTTGTAACCAAGTCTTCAGTCCTCCAGAAATGTTTCTTACTCTACTCATCAACACAGACAGCAATGATTCAGCACGAGAGACTGAATTGTTACTGCTCTTCACTGAGGCTACAGTGCTGTCCATACCGCAGCACTATACCACAGTGCTGTCTGCAGTGCCCATCTCCTTGGCTGGGTTGCCCAAAACAGTGGTTAAGGTGTGCAGACAGTCCTCAGACAGACTCTCTTGGGCCCAATGATGAGTCAATCTGACCTTCACCTGACATGAGGCAGCAGCCCTTTTCTTGAAGGACTCATCTGCTCTTGGCACACATGGACCAAAAGTGCAGTGCTCCACTGCACCACGCAAGCTCCATCCCCACCCCACATGGTCCCATAGCAATCCTTTGCCCACACACTCAGCACCCCTTCATACAGCCCCTGCTCATACAACTCGGATCCATCCCACACCTTCATCGGATCCCTGCCACCGAGTCCCTGTCCACCCTGCTTGATCCCACTTCACCCCACAGCCCTTCCAACCCAAACTGCAGCCCGCCCACTCCACTCGGCCCCTGCTTTAGAGCTCTGCCCAGCCCACCAGATGGGCTCGATCCTTCGGAGCATGATCAGAAATCTCACAAGAAATAGCCCACTCCACTCGATCCCTGCTACTGAGCACCGTCCCAGCCAGCTCAAACACAACCACAGCCCTGCCCGCCTCACTCTATCCCACTCCACCCCACAGCCCTTCCCATCCTACTCGACCCCTGCTACTGAGACACCTGCCCATCACGCTTCATCCCGGTCACAGCCCTGGCCACGCTACTCGATCCCTGCGACAGAGCCATGTCCCCATTACAGAGTCCTGCCCACCCCGCCGCATTCAACCGACCCACTCGATCCCCGGCTGTTTCCCCGATGGCCGCCCGTACCACAGTGGCCCTGTCAGTGCGTCCCGCTGCTTAGCAACCGACCTCGCCGCCACCTCGCCACGTCGTTGTGACGTCATATCTCCCCGCCACCGGTCGCGCCGGGGCTTGGTAGCTTCTGTGGCCGTGGGTAGGGGCCCGTCGCGCCATGGCGGAGGTGAAGGTGAAACCGGAGGTCCCTGACCCCATGGAGATAGAGAACAGGTCCGCTGCTGCGGCGGGAGGGGCGCCCCGGTGGGAGGCGGGGCGGCAATGTGTGTTTGTGTGCGCGCAGTCGGGGGAGGCTGTTGGGCGTATGGGAGCTGGAAGGGAGGGCAGGAGGAAGGGCAGGGAAGCGTCCTGATGGGCCGGGTGTGGAGAGGGTGTCGGCAGGGCACAGGGTGGTGAGGAGATGTGTCCTGCAGGAGGTTTGCGGCCGTCGTGGGCACCACGTGCGTAGTGCGGGCTGAGGCAGCAGTTAGGGGTGAGGGCGGGTTCCTTCGGCTGCCCTTGGTGCCTTCCAGCTCCTGGGAAAGAGTCTGCATGAAGTCGTTATTTTTCCCAAAAGGTATTTCACCGGGGTTTGCATCCTCTGACTAATTAGCAATTCCTTCCTATCAGAATCTTTTCTACAATGAAATGTACACGATGCTCTAAATCTGTGTTGTTAATTATGAGAGCAGCATGAAAGTAAAAAGGAGCACCATGTTATCACAAAGAGCAGAGGCAGAAGCACATTTGTCAGCACAGGAAGTAGATGCTGAGTTCCCTCAATAGATATGGCAGTTTGTGGGCACTTCTCACCTGAGTTATTACTTTCCATCTGTTCTGACTCTCTTACTGTTTGGATTTGGTTTTGCATGCTACAGAATGTGATTTTAAACTTGCTTATCTCCTCCCCCAGGATTATTGAGCTGTGTCATCAGTTCCCTCATGGTATCACAGACCAGGTAATTCAGAATGACATGCCTCACATGGAAGCCCAGCAGCGGGCCATGGCGATCAACAGGCTGCTCTCAATGGTAGGATGATCTCACCTTCCTTGTGTTCGTTCAACCTCCCCAGAGCAGGCTTCATACACATAGACTGGAGGGTAGCAGCCAGCAGGGCTGGCTGGCAAATTAATCCCGGCACTTGCCATAATGTGCAATTATCATTAATTAGTTATGATTGCCATGACAATCCCAGAAAGCTTACTCTTTCTACTCTGTAATATGGAGTTAATGTGAATGTATATATCCATGGGGATTTCTAGGTGAAGAAGCTACTGCTGATGAGCTCAGTGTTTGATTTTTATTTCTCTGAAGTTTTTTGATCTTTTTTGTGCTGTTTCTTTGTAAAGGGTGTGATACAGTGGTTTGATACAAATTTCTCACATCTCACTAAGCATTTCCATTTACTATATCGGCAGTCAGTCTAAGATAGGAGCAAGGATCACTGTTTGCTACTACTACTACTGACACATGTTGTTTCAGGTTGGCATAGACTTGAGTATTGGCTAAATGTTTGAGGTCCTTAAAGATAAATGGGGATACAGAGGGCAGAGCTGTTAAGTTCTGCAAGTGAGGATAGACCTTGGGAGAAAGATATGATGTTACTTGTTGGAATGAAGCCATGGACGCAGTGAACAGCACTGGGAACAAGATCTAACAGAAACAAGATGGAGGACACCTGGTATTTGTGTGGACAGTGGGTGTCTTTGGTCAGTAGGCCCTAGGATGGAAAATTGCTGCTTGCTAACAAGCTGCTATATAAACCTCACTGTAGCTCAATAAAGGGACTGATACTCTTTACCATCCTTGTGTGTCAGTTGTGTCCCCATTGTCAAATGGCATTCAAGCAGGGACATTAGGATCCATGCTTTGGTGTACCGTAAGTGCAGCTCTGGATAAGAGCCTGATAATGCCACAGTCAGATAAGCTGCTTGTGAAGCAGGCACAAGCATTAAGAGCAGGATATGTGAGAGGTGTCAGTAATTTGCTTCTGAGAGGCACCATGAATCCTGGCTGGCATTTTTCCAGCAATCACTATTTAGTAAAAAAATCAAACATTGGTACTGAAACTGAATGTTATTCAGAGCTTGTCCAGTAGCACTCCAAGGGGATTTTTGGGTAGACGTGCAAATGACTGCATTGATGCAAAGCAAGAGTAAGATATATCAGACCTTGACATCCTTTGTCTCATGGTGAAAGTTAGAAAAAATTATAGGAAGTGCATAGATGTGTGAAAGATTAGTAA
Source organism: Turnix velox (assembly GCA_013400935.1). NCBI lineage: Eukaryota > Metazoa > Chordata > Aves > Charadriiformes > Turnicidae > Turnix > Turnix velox. The sequence goes on from VZTY01020101.1 coordinate 67,455, forward strand.
CTGCATTTGTTATTTCTGATAAATGATCATTTGTAGGGGAAAATATATCTTCAAGGGTATAATTGTTTCCAGTGGTTAGAAATGTTATTTACCTTTAGCTTTATTCAGTTGATGTGAAACAAGGTTTTAATTTTAGAATGTTAGAAGATTCTTGCTACATTCTGAAAGAAGTTGTTTGAAGGCAAGTAAATTAATTCTGCTCATCTCCTTTAGGGGCAACTGGATATTCTCAGGAGCAATGCAGGCCTCTTGTATAGGATCAAAGAGTCCCAAAATGCAAGGTATGCATTATGTTTGCTGGATAAATATATTTGGAATACAGTTCTGCAACTTGCATGCAGCATTCTGTAACATGGATTTTACAGAATGTAAAACCTGCTTATTTCTGGACGGTACACTTAAATTCCCTCAGATGATTCTGAAAATTCTCTGTGTGTTAGTTATAATGGCTTCTACTGAACAGAGTGTGCCATGGGACTTTACCTCTAATGTGGTAGCAGAGTTCCTGCCAGCAAGTGATAACAGCAAAGTGATCTGTGCAAATGTGTGTATATGCTCAGGTGATCCTGCTGAAGCCCATCTGTACCATCTGCATGCTGTGGTTCTGTTTTCCTCCTCCCTGCTCAGGGCTCATACACACAGCTGTTCCAGGAGGTCACTTGAATTTGTGTTCTTCATTAAAAAGTATCTTCAAACCACACCTTGTGATGTTATGTAAATCTGAGCAAAAGATGCCTAGACATACTTCAGGAAAGAATGAGCCTTCAAATTTATCCTCTTTGCAGGCATGTCTTTCAGATGCTTTAAAAAAAGATTGCTTTCTTAGGCTGGTGAAAAGGCACGTCTTAGAGTTGAGAGCATGCTACTATTGCTTTTAAGACATTCTTTAGAGACAGGTTATCCTAAATTATGCTCCATGTTATGTTTGTGTTAATATGTGACTATTGTTAGGACAAGTGGAATGAGTCCTGCTGAATCACTTCTCTTTTATACTGTGCTCTTTTTTTGTTTTGCTGTGGCTTTCCACTGTCAAGCTTGGCTTGATTGAGAGGTTTAGTGTCATGCATTACATTTGCCAATGGCTGGCTTATTGTGTAGTTTTTTTTTTTTTTCCTTTGTGCATTTTTTTAATAGTTCTTGTTTTCAGTTTAGATAAAACTCTACTTCTTTGAAATTCTGGACTTTTCAAAAATCATGATGTCTGTCTTATTTTACAGTAAGATGAAAGGCTCTGACAATCAAGAGAAACTGGTTTACCAAATTATAGAAGATGCAGGCAACAAAGGTAGTTTAAATAAACTATAATTGTGAATGGTGCTAACTTTGTCTGCTTCTCTGACTGTTCCTGTCCCAACTTATAAATGCTTGTCCAGGCAGTACAAATGTAAAATCTGGACTTCACATACCACCCTTGTAACTAATATTCCATGTGCCTACTCTTTAAAAAGAAAACAGAAGATGACATATTTCTCTATTAATTTATTAGTAATTGTCTTTTGAAGGGGGGCTCTTTCTAAGTATTTGCAATATGAGCTAAGAGTTATCTTTGGGGCTATTAAGCTGAGGAATCCATAGATTCTCACTACTTAAAGGAAAACATGGTATCTATACTGAATTTAACAATTATACTGCCAGCAGAAACCACTGCTAGTAACCAGATTTTCAGCAGTCCCTGTACATATTGTGGTTAATAGATGACAGGTAGAACTGGGTGTCATATTTTTGTTGAAGCAAACACAGTTATGTAAGAATGCAGGAACATTTCTATGATCTTTTCATATTAGAAATAAAATGGCATCCACCTGTAAGAGCTCTTGGAGGAAAGATGAAGCACAGAAGGACAGTGTTGCAATTGTGGAATGTGTTTCTTGTTTCTGTCAGTTGTGGTGGTGTGTTTAGTTTTCTCTCCCTTCACTCCCTTTTGCTGTGAGAGATGGGGTTGAGGATACATCCTGTGGTTGGAAAGTGAATCAAGAAATGTTGTGATGTGATTTTTGGTTTATGAGTACATGTAGAAATTATTTCTTCTATTAATTTCCATTCACTTCACTTCACTGTTTTTAAACAGGTATCTGGAGCAGGGACATTAGATACAAAAGTAATTTGCCTTTAACGGAGATAAACAAGATACTGAAAAACCTGGAAAGCAAGAAACTAATTAAAGCAGTTAAATCTGTGGCAGTGAGTATTTTGTAACTCCCTTTTTTTAACCATTTCAGACATTTGCTGCATGCTTTGTATGTCAGAATAGGCAACTGGGAACTGAGAAACCTCGTTCTGTCTCCAGCTCTCTTGCTGACTGTGCACCAGCATTTGATTTGCCTTTACTTTGCAGGCTTGATGTGCAACATTTACGAGAGACTATGATGTTTGTTAAATAATCAACTAACAAGCTGATTAATAATATAGGTAGTAAACTTACCACTGGCAATATGCACCCACCACTACTAATTAAATACTACTGCTACCAAATTGAAGTTTTAGTTCTTGATTCTTTATTGTGCACAGCTGTTGTTGCAGTACAAGCTCTCATGATGCTTACTGCTAACCTGCAGTTGTGACATAAAGGACATAAAGCTAGGGAAGAGTCTGATGGGTTTCCCTCCAGCATCCAATGGGTTTGAGCCCAAAGGTCCGCTTATCTGCCTTCTGTAGGCATCTACATGGCTGCTCTCTGCAGATCCTCTTTTGTTCCCTGACTGATTTTTATATTTTATTCCTCTTTCTTATTTCTTAACTCTCATTTCTACCACCCTTTTCTCTACTCAATCTCCAAGTAAGAAACCTGCTTACAATTACTTTTCCTCCAGTGGCCCCAATGTTGCTGTACCCCATTTTGGTATTTGTGATACAGAAGCAGTGTTATCTTTTTATATGTGACTGATTACATGGTTACTTAGCTGCAAGTGGCCTTACAAGGTTCTTCTCATCTGGAAATCCTGAAACTCCCTTCAGTCACAGAATCACAGGGATTGAAAGTGACCTCAAGCAGTTCACAGAATCACAGAATGACCCGGGTTGGAAGGGACCTCAAGGATCATGTAGTTCCAACCCCCCTGCCTAGCAGGGCCACCAAACAAACACATTTACTAGATCAGGTTGCCCAAGGCCTCGTCCAACCTGGCCTTGAACACCTCCAAGGACGGGGCATCCACAACCTCCCTCGGCAGCCTGTTCCAGGACCTAACCACTCTCCTAGTAAAGAACTTCCCCCTAACATCCAACCTAAATCTTCCCTCCTTCAACTTGGATCCATTTCCCCTAGTCCTGCTATTGTCAGCCCTTTCAAAGAGTTTACTCCCTTCCTGGGTGTAGGTTCCCTTCAGGTATTGAAAGGCTGCAGTGAGGTCACCCCACAGCCTTCTCTTCTCCAGGCTGAACAAGCCTAACTCCCTCAGCCTGTCCTCATAGGGGAGGTGCTCCAGCCCCCTGATCGTCTTCGTGGCCCTCCTCTGGACCCTTTGCAAAATCTCTATGTCTTTTTTGTACTGAGGGCTCGAGGGCCCTAGAACTGGACACAATACTCCAGATGTGGTCTCACCAGGACAGTTATCTTTTCCATGCTGGTTTTGCTTTGTCATTCCTAAGTCATTCATTTCTATTTTAGTTTTGTTTACTTTGTTCCAGTTACCCAAGTACTTTCTTACCTTATGTGCAAACAGTCCATGTACTGAAATAATAGAACAGGGTTTATTCTTTTCAGTACTTTTCTTCACGCTGTTACAATGCTCATGCAGTGTACAGCTCTTCCTAACCTGCTTCATTGCAAATCATTTGCTTTAGCATGTTCTTAGAACATTCTTCTGGTTTCCAGATGAGGTTCTGTTTTGTTTTGGCCTGATACAGCAGGAAGACCACTTGATTACAAATTCTTTGAATTTTTATGGTATCACACATTTTCTATGTGCTAGTCTCATGTGCACCATGGAAGAAATATGTTGCCTTGCTTGTGTGCATTGTTTGGGGAGGTCATGGTGATTTCCTTCACCAAAATAAAGCAAAGATGAAGAAGCTGGATGTAGAAAAGCATGAGATATGCTAATTTCATCTTACCTTTCAGGGGATTTAACTCTGCTAAAATTGCTTTAGTGGTTGCTTAGTACCCCTTTGTCTGACCATTGCCCTTGCACTGACTACAAATACCAGAACTGGAGCAATGTTCAGTCTTCCTACCTTTGGCAGTGAGGAGTGGACTCCCAAGGGATAACTTCAGTTGCACCGTTTAATTATGTTAGGGCCCTCCCATCATCAGTATATGGGTTGAATGTTGCTGAAACAGTTGAACATCCTTCTGAAGATGGATTAGGGAATAGGTTAACATTAAACTCTGAGATCATGCTCAGTGAGGTATGTATTGTGTGCACATCATTATTAGGCTTCTCTTCCCTAACACTGTTAGAAAGTGATTAGGAATCTAAATGTATTGATCTTCTCTATCTCTGTGTAATCTGAGAGTCAAACATTAAGGATAGCTGGATTGCCATGCCCCAGATTTTAGGAGTAATAAACTATTTTTTCAGCAGATACCTTCTTAATTCTTCCTTTCCTAGATAATGTTTTCAATGTTTTCAGCTGTTAAGAGGTTTGTGCTTTTCTCTGACAGGCATCCAAGAAGAAGGTGTATATGCTTTATAATCTGCAGCCTGACCGATCAGTGACTGGTGGGGCATGGTACAGTGACCAAGACTTTGAATCCGAATTTGTGGAGGTGTTAAATCAACAGTGTTTTAAATTTCTACAGAGCAAGGTGAGTGCCAATACTAAAACAACACTTTTGTGCAAGTAATTACTTTCTTGATAAAACTGGAGACAAGTGAGTCATGACTTTTCTGTAGTGTTATCTGCAAATGTTGGATATTGTTATGAATGGTTTGTCAGATCTGCACTGTCAGATCTGTTTGACACAGCAAGTATGATGGTGTTGTATTTTAATAATACATATTTTCACACTCTGTATATGGAGTGATGCTTTCAGTCTCCAAAGTCCAGGCAATGTAGAACACAGGACCAAAAAACCCTAACAGAAGTAACTGGTTTCTCTGAAGTGTTCCTAATTGTTGAGAGAGTGAAAGGCATAAGTCAGTCAACTCTGCCTAGATGATTTTCTCTAGTATGAATGCAGTAGAAACATGCTTTCCATTAAATAAGTCCTATGCAAATCACATTTCTCTCTTCCACTGAAATGTATTTTAATTGTCACTAGGTAGAGAGAGCAGAAACTTCTTTGGTGTCAAAACTCAGCTAGATGCTGACATTCCTTCATACTAATCTAAGTCACTGTGTGCATTTAGTGTTATTGTTAGTGAAAAATTTTGTTTGGTTGTATACTTCATTGTCTCGTGTACATCAGTCTTAAGGACATAGCTTTATGTTTGGTGTGGAAATCAACTTTTGTACTTCAGTCTGCCTTTGCAGTGAGTACTGACTGTAACTCATCTTTGCTTCTTTTTCCTCAGGCAGAAGCAGCACGAGAGAGCAAACAGAACCCCATGATACAGAGGAACAGCTCATTTGCCTCATCCCATGAAGTGTGGAAATACATCTGTGAACTGGGTATCAGTAAGGTCAGAATAGATTGATCTTACTATTCTCAAAGTTTTCAGTGCGTGACTAGCTGCAGGAGTTGGGTCTTGTAAATTTGGTGAGAGTCCAATAAGTTTTTTAATACCCTACCCAGTTACTCTACTGGAAATTGGCTTTGCCACTTCATTGCTTTTTGAGAAGGGCATGAGATGCCAGAATAGTTTGTGCATATGGATTTTCAAAGATGTATAAAAATTTGTATCTCTTCTTGATGTGAGCTGGAGTAAGTTTTCCTTTAGCGATCTTAACTGGTTTATACTTGATAATTTCTCTCAGGTTGGCCTACACACTTCAAGCTGGTTTAGGGGAGGGGAGAAAAAAAGGGAGGAAAAATCCCCTGCAATTATTCCTCACCATCAACAACCATCTTCTGTAGTTTTATCTGTTGTCTTTCACAATTGCTTTCCTGTGAACCTGGAAATAATGTGTGCTAGGATAATGTGGAAACTTGAGATGTGTGGGGAAGCCAGTGCTAGTACAATCAAAAAGTACTTAAGTACTTTGAAGACAGGAGGTATTTGCTTTTCTTTTTGTATCCTACAACCCTATTAAGTGCCCAGTGAGAGCGCCTCCTTTGTCTGGGATAGGTTAGAATTCTAAGAATTTGTTACTTACGGTGTTTGCTCATTTCCTCCTTTAAGGACTTTTTGTCACTCGTCTTTAGTAATATTTATTTACTAATTTCTTAGGTCGAGTTGTCAATGGAAGACATTGAAACCATTTTAAATACACTAATATATGATGGTAAAGTGGAGATGACTATTATTGCCGCAAAAGAAGGGACGGTTGGCAGTGTGGATGGACAGATGAAGTTGTACAGAGCTGTTAGTCCTCTCATTCAACCTACTGGATTAGTCATGACACCTTGTGGACTCTGTCCTGTAAGTAACTAATTCTGTATATGAATATGTTGATGCACATAGATTTTTGAATACAAACCTGAAAATGGCCAGCCTACACATTGCAAGGTTGTGCCTTTGAGTGATCTTTGTGACTTTCTAAGCCAACTATGGCTGTGACTGTTACCTGTGATGACTTAGCTGTGGAATAAGAGGTGAGTTCTTTAGTTTAGAATGAGATATTTCCCACTTATATATTGTCTGTTTACTGTACTGTACCTGAAAGGGTGCTATCAAGTTAGTCTATTCCAAATAATACTATGTTTTCTGATCCCAAGTTTGCTTGTTTATGGATTTTAACAAGCTGATTTACTTCTGCCTAGCTTTTGGTCTCTCCTGCTTGGATTGTAAACTGATAATATGTGGATAAAACTTGTCAGTGTGCCCATTTACATCATTTATTGCCGTGTAATCTGTTTTGTTTTGTTGTGCTCACACTACTCTTTCTGAGAGCTGGCACTGGACCTCCTAGATTTTGGCTTCTGTTAGATTTCTGTTCCCTGCCCATTAGAACAGTAGAAAACATGCCAAGCATGTTATTTCCAGTTAGATTGTGCTTGCTGTCCATTATTGCTCTACTGACCCAGGGTTTGCTTTTGCAGGTTTTTGATGACTGCCATGAAGGTGGTGAGATTTCTCCATCAAACTGTATTTATATGACAGAATGGCTGGAGTTTTAAAGAGAACTGTAACTGAATTTGTGCTTCACAGCCAAAGTGACAAAGCAGCTTTATTTTTTAAAAGTGGACTTCTACATTTGTGAGCAACTTCAGGACACAGAGTGACTGTTTTAAACGAAACATAAAGCAACAACACATCAGTTGCATGATTAATGCTGTGAGTGGACTGGAAATTGAGCCAGCACTGAAGATCAAGGCTGAAGTAGAAATATGGATCCATTCTTGTACCCAAAGATTTATTGTGGGACTTGAAGAGGGTCATAGAACAGCTGGGTAGTGATGCATTTCTTCCAAGGATTATGTCAAGTACTTCACAGATGCTTATTGTGAATGAGAGAAGGAAAAGTCGTTAGCTGATAAGAAAAACTTGCTAATGGACATTTTGGGACAAGATCCGCAATTCTGCTTTCAGGCAAATGCTAATGGAGGTTGCTTGAGTCCTAAAGCTGACACTTTTCTCTCATCATAGCTACCATCTAAAGACTAAGACTGATGTGGTAAAGATCCTAAATATGTCAAACAAAAAATCACTGATTCTTTGTTATTTTTCCTACCTGCTAATTTATAATTAAAACTCTGGTTTTTCTCATGTACACCTGTGGTTCACTTCCTGCATTGTTGCCTGGTGATATTTCAATTGTATTTATTCCTTCGTGACAGCTACAGGATTATGATTAAATCTGTTTTGGTGTATTTTGGTGGCTGTATCATGTACACGGACATGTCAGCTGAAATTTTGATCAGTAGTATTCTGTTAAGGATGCCTTTCCCAGATGATGAGAGTTTCCCTGGCCTGATGGTTCAGGAAAATTATTTTGACAGATTATCTGAGTACCCTCAAAGTTGAAAAAGATTCCAATGAGAGTTGTTTGTATGTAAATATGGCCTCTGGCTTTAATACGTGATCTGATAAAGGCATGATGCCAGCATGTCATCAAAAGGTACAATCTTCTTTCCCCGTGATTTGGAAACAATTTGTTTCTCTTAAGCATGACCTTCCTGGCTCCTTTTCTGTGTGATTCTAAAGTGACGATTTGGCAATACCATATAGACTGTAAATCTCATGCACATTGTATACTGGACCATGGACCACTTGAGAACTGTTCTAGTTTTCACTGGCTGTTGCTGTCCATCTGGTAATATTAGAGGAGCAATGCTGCCTTTGGGAAATGTAGGTTCAAATCTCACTTGGGAAGCAAACTGATTTTTGTACCAACTAATTAATTATTGCACCTCTTCCTTACCATATAATCAATCAACCTCTAGAGGCAAAAATGCCCCAAGTGGGGTCCTTTTTCATAAATGAGAATATTGTGTGGATACAGTACAATCAGAATAATGCAGAACTGAGGAGTATGACCAGGCAGAAGAGTGCAGATAGTAGGGGTCAGTGTGGTCCATAGCACCACTGCTGGCTGCCTGTTGCTTAATCTTGCTATATCCAGGATGGATCTGTATGCATTTTATCTTCAGGATAGCCTCCCAGCACTGGGAAACTGTCAAGCGCAACACTGGACCTGTCACAAACAGGCAATTTTGAAATTGATCTGCAACCCCTGCTGGACACTGTTGGGAGGGCAATGGTCAAGCACTTCTATAACTGAGTTACCAGCCCACAAGTTAATCTGACCATGACTAGTAAATGGTGAGCTAACAGAGCTTTTTGGAAGAGGTTTACCGAGGAAGGATAGGGAACACTATAATGGCTGTTTCAGCACTGTCCAGAAATTTGTACCTTCTCAAAGCAATTTGGATCCTGTAAAATTTCTCTTAATTCTCTACTTATGGTGCGGTTTGTGGACAGAAGGCTAACAGTGGCAAGTGGTGTACAAAGAATTTAAAAAACACAAACAATCAAAAAAACATAGTTTCTGTCCTGTGCAGGAACAGTTCACATGCTAAGGCAAGGGCTCCCTGTCTCTGAGTGGGGCAAACATCTAGTACTGATAAGCTGGCCTGTGCATGGATGCAGTTTGTGTTAGCTACAGGGAGCACCCGCAGCTGTCTCTCTGTCTACTTGAGGTGAGAGAGATGCATATCTCTATGGAGGCAGAAGAGCTCTTACAAAGCTACGTGGGGGTGAAATTATTATGTTTGCTCTTTTTCTGGCCCCTTTAACCACTTGGCACGCTTGAGGAAGCTGCTTACTTTGCTGGAGGGAGGTTTCAGACATCCATTATATGGCCAAAGGTGATTAGAGGTGTGGGGCTGGCATTGCCTTTGTCTTCCTGCCTTCAAAGAGAACCTAACACAAAAGGCCCCTGAATCCTGCTGCTGCAGAGATAACACATTGTTTGTACTCAGCTGCTACTGAAAGATACCTTTCAGGGAAACAATATAGCTTTATCATGCAGGTATGTAACTTTTTATAGTATTACCATATTCATCGGCAGTAAGAAGAAGAAGAAAGAATCATCACTGAACTGCTTTAGAAAGAAGAGAACTGGTTTATTAATCTCTCAAAATTCTGGATTGTTACTATTGGATTTATCTGGTTTAGGTGACCATTGTGGTCTCTGAAGGTTCTCTACTGCAGCTGTTCAAGTTCAATAAAAAACAGGCCTCTATAGAAAAGCAAAGCATTTTTACTTTCCTGTTTATAAAATAGCAGTCTGTCTGATCTATTTCTAAATGAATAGGAAGAATGATCTGTCACTCTGGTTCTTTGTGAGCCTGACTAATCTTTCAGCCTGTAATGAGGAAATGCTAAATGATAACAGACTTAATTTTTCCCTCCACGAGTTCCATCAGTTGTCTCTTCTACCTAGCAAGGCTATCCCCTTTACAAACCCGCATGAAATTTAATTTTTTGAGGAAACTGCAAGATGCAAGCAATAGTTAACCCTCAAATCATGGACAACCACGTGGAAGCATGATCTACCCATTCCTTTAATCAAGCTTCATATGAGAGACTGCTGCAAAATAACAAGGTACATCCCTGTTTTCACGATCCCTAGGGCTTGCAGCCCCTACTGTGAACCCACCAGACTGTCCTGAGTAGCTTCCCCAGTAGTGGTAACCGACTGTGATGAATCAGTTTAGGGGGTGGTCACACCCAAGTGCCATTTTCATATGCATGATTGCTTTTTATTTCCAGAAGAAACATTAATCACAGTACCAGGCTGTATTGTCACCCAAGGAAAAGCACAGCTAGCAGGTGCCTTTTAACGTGCCTAGCATTTACAGTCCAAAGTTTAAAACACGAACATTAAGGGCAAACTGGAAGCTTTGATAATGAAAACGTTTCTCCTGTGGCTTAGTAGCTCTTCGGTTTTTCCTGGTTTTGGTAGTTGGGGTTTTTTGTTGCTGTTTATTTTGTTGGTTTTAAAATTTTATATTTATTCCTCCCCCCGCCCTTAGTTACGCTGATTGTAACTCCAGCTCATGTTGGAGGTGTCTGACCAGATATCTGGTGGTGTTGGACCGCCAGCTTCTGTCCCGCCCTAGTAACTGCTATCCTGGGGTTCCAGAAAGAAAAAAGATCTTAAATCCCGCTCTGGTGGTTTCCTGTTATGCTTCTACGGTCAGAGCAGTTTTTGTTAACTAACAACAGCGAGTGGGAACACCTGAATCTCCTACTGCTTCCAAGCACTTCCAATGCTTTGAAACGGTACAGACGCCTTAAACAAGGCTGTCCTCCACCACACACAGACCATCTTCCCCTCTTGCTTCCCATGGCTGGGACCTTCTGAAGTTTAATTATTGAGAAAGGATTATCCAGGCCCTCAGCTACACTGACTTTGGCTTAGCCTGAGGCCTGGAAGGGACAAAACAGATGTCTACCAAATTCTTGTTGAAAAATGGTCACTTTCCCGAAGAAAGTTAATTATTGCACTTTTCACAGTCTTCAGGAAATCCTGGAAGAGTGAGGAGAAAGGGAAGCACAGCCCAAAGCATCCTTCTTTTTCAGCGGTTATACATAAAACAAGTTGGGGCTTATGAAAGTAGCCTGTGCTTCTCCCCTCTCACTTTTTAAGCGCACTTATGATTCCTCCAGGAAAACAAAAGAATGTGAAAGTTTTATTTTGGTATAGAAACACGGGGCTTTAGGATTTTGCTCCTCCTACACACTTGCATGAGTTGCTCAATGCTTTAAGTTAATGCTAGCAAGGTGGGCACGGCACGGCCTTGAAGTGCTGGGTCACAGTAAGGTGCTGTGCTTTGCTTTTGAGACACGGTAGTGTGACAGTGACAGAACACAGGACAAACTAGCAATTCCGGTTGAGCTGATTTGCTTTGCCTCTTACTGAGACCGCTTGGAGAGCAAGTCCTGGGTCTGAAGACGTTAACAATAGTAGTAATTTGAATTTTATACACTTTAGCATATAAACACAGATAGCATTCTTCTTCTTTTTTATTCACACTGAACTTGTGATTTTTCTGCTCATCCTCAGATCTTACAGAAGAAATTTTACCCCCCACAGAGCACAAAACTTGTCTTATGTTAACAAGGGGGAAGACAACATCTCATTTGGCTTTGTTTCAGACCTGAAATATTGCTCTCCATTGTTTGATGCTTCAGTAGTAAATACCCTTTTCTGCCCCGGAAAGAAGGAATGAATGGCTCTTGGTTAAAGCAGTTGACTCAAGCATTCCCTGAATTATCCCAATCTTCCTGTGGAATTCAGTGTTGAGAAAATGGCTTCTATATGTGTATTTTCATGGTTCTGGTCCATTCAGCCAAATGCTTCTGTGCTTCCCATAGAAAAGAAGAAGGACTGCTGATGGATTTAAACTCTACAATAGCCTAATTCATGTTTCACAGATCTTCCACTGCCAGCATCTGTTGAATTACACTGTAAGGTATAGCATTGAAAACTTCTTCCTTCTTCCCTCAATCGTTTGTTTAATTTCTTGCTGTTTCTAGTACAAACAAACTCTCAGCACAGGCTGCAAACTTGAAGTTGTTGTAGATTTTTACAGGTGCTTGAAGGTCAAGAAGAGATTGTCCCTTCCATTGTAGATTGTGCAGTAATGTTTAAAACATATTTATATTCCTAATTGCTCATTGGATATCAAAGTTGGCCACATCTCTTGCACATGTTTTTACCAAAACTTTCATGTAGCTAAGAAATGTTTAAGTTGTGTCATGTGTAGCTCATAGAGAAAAAAGTACGAACATCACTTTATGGCAAGTCAAACACAGAGTCTCTACAGGCAACCTAAGCTCTACAGTTTAGCCAGCTTTTATGTTTCTTGTGGTAGTTTGTTGTATCTTGTTCTAACTGATAGGAGCCAACGTCACCTGTATCCGCAGATCTCTTGTATTTTTTTCAGCTGATGTATTGGAGGTATAGGTAGACCATTGACATGATAACTGTGTGAGTTTTAACACACCTGAGAAAAACAGAAGCCTGGTGATCAAACCTGAATGGAGGATCACACTGCTGCACAGCATTTCGATCATGCTGCTCCTGTTGTTTTAAGCTGAGTGTTACCATGTAACTTCAGAATGAAGTACAGGCTTTCTTCTACTCTCTTTAAGGAAAATACTAAATATTCATCACAGAGATTTCTGTTGCATTTCAAATAGAGAAAACAGAAAAAATCCAAAGCCTGACAGTGCATAGATAAGCAAATTTGATGGCAGGGTATCAATTTCCTTTAAGCAAAGAAAGAGTGATGTTTGCAGAGAAGCCTGTGGCATATTTGCAGGCTGATCACTACATGAATTTAAGGCAAACACTAAGATGTTTCACTAAGATGCCTTTTCCCCTAGAAGTATATGTGAAAGTTTGCAGTGTTCAGTGATGGATTTATGTGCATGCATTAAGATAAGACAAATCCCACTCACATGGTATTGCACAAAGCTGTTGTGGATTCATGCCATTGGTCTCACTAGGCACAGGCTTTGCCCCTTTGTCATCAGGTGGAACACTGAGAAGAACCATGAGAGGGAGGCAAAGAAAGAGAAAATATATTTGCCCAGATTCAAGGCACAGACAAGTTTTTGAGGCAAGTCAGACTTGGTGAAACCTCCACCATATGCCCACAGACAGCATACTGCATATCTGGATATTGTGACCACCCCTGTATTTCTACTCACCAAAGGGCCTGGGCATTGGGGTTTTCCAAGTGGCTGAGGTGTAGGTTTGCTCACAAGCTGATGAACTGCTGTGCTCAGACCACAAACTATGAGGGTAAAGCTGACTCCCACATCTCCTCTGAGACCAGTAAGGGAGGAAAATCTAATCTACCTGACTCAGGCACGTTTAAAAGCAAATGGTAGCAATGAGGTATGTGATTTCTGGAAGATCTGCCATTGTAGAGTGTGGGTGCGTGTTAAGGTCTAAAAAACAAACAATATTTTTCATTTTCCAGACATGCTTAGTCCTGGCCCTGCTTTGTTGCCACCTTTGGTGGTCTCAGGGCTTGGCCTGCAGAGAGCCGTCGTGCCTGGGGAAGGTGACTCTGCCCTGACGAGCGGAACCAGGAGCTGAGGCAAAGGTGAAGTCTCTTGGGGATTTCAG
>VZTY01020101.1:81140-115145 GCA_013400935.1 Turnix velox
TTTTTTTTTACATAAAGACTATCTGCATTATTAGCAACTTGTTACTGAAAATCTATAAGTCTATGCTTACAAAGACGACCCCTTCCTGCTGAACACGACAGCACCTCCCAAACTGCCGATTGCCCGGAGGGAAGAACCGCCTTCCTCACTACGTGGATGACCGGCTTGCCCCTGTGCATGAAGGCGACGCCTCCCCCTCCATATTTAGTAGGGGCACCTCGCATGTCTCAATTCCAACGTTGCACCTGGCACCCTTAGTCAAGATGGCCTCCCTGACGCCGCTGCCTCGCCATGTTTAGTAGGGTCAAACAGCTTCCCCTCCTTCAGAAAGGCACGTCGGCTGCTCTTAGCCAAGATGTCGGCGGAGCCTCGCCGGCGGAGGGCGGGGAGTGCTGCCGCCGCCATCTTGCCTGCGGGCAGCTGATACCGCTGAGCTGGCCTTGCCGGCCGCGCGGGGGCTGCTGGGAGACGGCGGTGGCGGGGCGCGGCGCGGCTGAGGCAGGTGGGTGCTGCGGTAGGTCTCCGGTGCTTCCGTGCCTGGTACTTGGGGACTGCGGAAGGTGCTGTCGCCTGTAGCAGGGACTGTGGGAGTCAATGGCGTTCCCCGCGCATGAGGGGAGCTGGGAGGGATCCGTGATGGCCCCTGTGAGGAAGGCCTGGGGGGGTGGAGATCAGTGGCGTCCTCTGTGAGGGCAGTCTGGCCGGCCAGCGGGTCCCCTGAGAGTTGGGTTATGGGAGATCAGAGGTCTCCCCTGTGAGGGAATTGCTGTGTTGTCCCCTATAGAGAGGGCCGGGGAGGTTCACTGGTGTTCCGGATGGGAGGTAGTGAGGAGGCTCAGTGGTGTCCTCGGGGAGTGGGACAGAAGTGTTCCTGATGGAGGGTAGTCAGTGCCATCCCTGATGGGAGAGTACTGGGGAGGCCCCAGAGGTGTCATCGATGGAGGGTACTGAGGAGGCCCAGTGGTGTCCTGTACAGCGGTGCTTGCGTAGGGATCAGCAGTGTCCCATGAAGCATAGGGACTCCCTTGTAGCTATGCCACTCCAGGGATCGGTAGGTACCTCATCGCTGTCCCTCAAATGCTGGGCCTGGCAGTTTCCCAGAGAGCAGGGCGACGCTCAGCTGTGTCCCCTGGGGCTGTGCCTGGAGTCAGCAATGCCACCTGTATCAGTGCAGGCAGTGCTTTACCCCGTGGCAGTGCTGGGGTCAGATTCAGGGGGTCAGCTTTACTAGGGCACCTGGCCTTAAGAAGGCCCTACAGAACCCAACCAGGCAATCAGAACTTGGCCCAGGGCAGGGAAATGGTGTCGGGCTGTTGTTGAAAGAATATTGTACAAATTTGGAGTAAAATTGCACGGCAGTTGCTCTTCATACCTGAGATCTTGCTGTTCTGATGTGTGGGATCTTTTAGAGGGAGACTTAGATCTGACTTTTACTCTGACAGACCCATCTGTGGTAGGCATTTGTTGCAAAACTTTTCAATTTGGCTGTCTGGAGGTGGGGAGCTGAAATACGGGCAAAGCCTGTGGGCCTAATTTGTATCCTTGATAGCAAAGATGAAGAAAATGATGAATTTGAAGGTCTGTAGGAAAATCTTTTTCTTTTCCTCCTTTGGAGGAGATGACGCTTCTGATTTCTCAGACCTGTGTCCTTCCTGAATCCTCTGCTTGCAGTGAGGATAAGGAGTAAGGTAATGCTGGAGCATGTCCAGCTGGAGGTGAATCGCTGAGCTTTCTCAGCTGAAGCAGGTCATGGTGGTTGCTGCTCTTGACTAAATGAGATTCTGCCAGTGCAGAAACAGTGTTTGTGGGCTAAGTTCAATGTGTGAGTTTTCAGTAGGCTTGTCATTCACTTTCTTGGAGACTTGAAAGTAAGGATGGCCTGGAAAGTTGTGTTCATATCTTAGTCTGAAGAGTTTAGTAAGGTGGTAGAGTGACTTCTCTGATGTGTTGGAGATATCTCTCCTTGAATAGCATGTCTTCTCTGAAATCTTCTGGACTGTCAGTTCCTCCCTTACTGGGGATGTAAGATAGTGCCATACACAGAAGTTGTGACTTTTTTTGACTCCTTTGTCACACGCTTCTTTCCATCCGTGAGCAGGGCAGACTGGCAAACACATGACATTTGTTATGAGTGTTTTGGTTTCAGACTCAACCTGCTTTTCTCCCCTCAAGGTTTTAGTTGAAGACTTTAGGATGTGTTGCAAATATGATCTATTTTCCTTTACTTACCTGACTTGAGGCAAGCCTGAGGCTGAGGCTATTAAATGTGGTTCACAAGAAAAAAAAGCTTGCATTCTGACCTTGAGTGTAAGATTTGTGTTTCTTCATTGGATTTGATGGGGTTTTAATTGTCTGAGACTCTTAATGTAGTCACATGGTTCATTTGATAATGGGATCAACTCATTATAATATATTGGCTTTGTCCTGCAACATCTTGTGCCTCATGTAGATGATCTGCTGACTAGGAGGTGGTTGTCCAAACAGGTGGCGGCTGCTTGAACATGTATTGCTTATATTCTTTCAGAGCCTCTGCAGTCCCATGGCAACGTACTTGGAGTTCATCCAGCAAAACGAGGAGCGTGATGGAGTGCGTTTCAGCTGGAATGTGTGGCCTTCCAGCAGGCTGGAGGCCACAAGGATGGTTGTCCCCCTGGCCTGTCTTCTAACCCCTCTGAAGGAGCGTCTCGACCTGCCACCTGTGCAGTATGAGCCAGTGCTTTGCAGCAGGCCAACTTGCAAAGCGGTGCTTAACCCTCTTTGGTATGAATTTCTTGGCTATAAATGTGAAGAGAGGCCAGACAGTTTTTATTTGAACTTCACTTTTTCTCTGCTCAGTGCCTGGCAGCCTCATTCATTTAGCTGTACTGGATTTGATAAAATCCATGTGTGCCTAATGAGGTATATTGAATGCCAGTGTATTAGCACAGCTGCCAGAAACAAGGAGAGAGGACTGCCTTTGAGGAGACTATTAAGGCAGATGTGGTATGAAAATGCCCCATTTCTTACTGTCCCACAGAATTTTGTGGTGAATGATGATACTTCATATAGACAAAGATACTGATTATACTGATATTGTACTCTGTGCTGTGATGTTCACTTGGTTTCTTGCTTCTTACATGTCCTCCTACCTGTATGTCAGTTCTAGTATGAGCATTAAGGTTTTCTTTGAAGTTCTGCTGAGAGTTTTAGAGGAATAATCTTGGTCCCAAAATCATGTGATGATTTGTACAATTCATACATAGTTAGAGCATAGCTTTGGGCTGAGAAGAAGCAGGAGATACCAGTAGGAAGTAAGAAGAGTTCAAGCCATGAAATAAGAATATGGCCAGGCTATACTGCCCCAGCAGTTACAGGATGTTGTAATGGACTGAGGAGAGTAAACTCTTTTGGGCAGGGAACTGCCTGTTAGTTCACTGTTTGTGCAGGATTGGGGTGAATAACTTCTGTTGTTCTGTGGCTGGAGTACGTGTGTGCTACAGCTGTACAAACAATAAGATTACTGAGATAAGCACAAGGGAAGTGAAAGAATGCTTAAACCCAAGTCTGTCTGCCAAAGCCTAAGCTCCAGACAGCTGTCAGTGATGCATCACGGTGACAAGCCTGGAAGTGGCAGGACTGGATGAGCTAATGCACTTTCTAGCAGTAGAACAAGAATCCGTAGAACTCTTGTTGATCAAGTTGAAGTGTCTGATATTCTGTTTTTAACTCAGTGGTGTGAATCAGCATAAGTAATTGTGAAGCTGAGCTGTAAAGTTGTTCCTATAGTTATACTACCACCTTGTCTTTCCCTTGCAGCCAAGTTGACTATCGGGCCAAGCTCTGGGCTTGTAACTTCTGTTTCCAGAGAAATCAGGTAAGTTGGAAAAAGCATCATTCTTTACATCTTTTAATGATGGCCTCCCCTGGCAAAGGATGCTGAATTTAAATTCTACTCTTCTAGCAAGAGTGTATATTGGGATGTTAAATGTGGTTCACAAGAAAAAAAAGCTTGCATTCTGACCTTGAGTGTAAGATTTATGTGTTTCTTCATTGGATTTGATGGGGTTTTAATTGTCTGAAACTCTTAATGTAGTCTTTTTCTCTTGCTGAACCTCAACTTGAGCACTTGTCAGTAGGTCTGTTTTATCTCACAATTCGTCCATTTTCAGTTCCACTTTGACAGTGATTTTACCAGAATGCAGGGTACGTTTTGTCCTGTGTATTTCCATTGTCTCTTCTACAGTTATTTACTGTTCTTGCCAAGTATGACTTGATTAGATTTCAGGAGACTTTTGTAATTACAAACTGTTGTGTGGCTAAATGAATTCCAGCTAATGCATAGTTGCTGCTTCGGGCCTACCTTTTATTTACAATGAATTGAGCAGCTCTCCATGCTGCCAGCCACTTGTTGTCACTGCTTAGGAAAACAGCTTTACAAATCCCTTATCATGAATTAATCAGCTTGGTGCAGTGGCAGTATAAAAAGATTTGAAATAACCACATTATGAGCAGGGCAGCCTCTGTACTGCAGAGGAGAAAGCCCTATATTTCTGACCTGAAACAATTCCTTGGCCTAATTTTTTGTTCTCTTTTTTCAGTTCCCTCCAGCATATGCAGGCATATCTGAAGTCAATCAACCAGCAGAGCTTATGCCTCACTTTTCAACAATTGAATATATAGTGCAGGTAAATAGGCAAGCTTGAAAGCCTTAGAATTGTTTTGTTAATGACAGCTTATGTATGTATTAGATTTACTTAGCAAGTAAGTAGAATTTCTGCATTGTGCTTAAGATAGGACTTATTTTACTCCTTGTCTGGGAGTATTATAAAATGTCACCTTGTATATGCACTCACCTTGTAAATTTATCTCTTTCCACATTAGCGAGGTCCACAGACACCATTGATCTTTCTGTATGTTGTTGACACGTGCTTGGAAGAGGAGGACTTGCAGGCACTGAAGGAGTCCCTTCAGATGTCCCTAAGTCTGCTGCCTGCTGATGCTCTAGTGGGGCTTATCACATTTGGCAGAATGGTCCAGGTTCATGAGCTGAGCTGTGAAGGGATTTCCAAGAGCTATGTGTTTAGGGGCACAAAGGACCTGACAGCTAAGCAAATACAGGTATGTTCAGTCATCTCTTAGGCTGGTGGCTTATTCCTGTTATCTTTGTGGACACCACGGTGGTCTTTCAAGCTCTGGGCTTTTGAGGAGGAAGGAAGGAAGGTTCAGTGTTCTGAACCTGTTTTCCTCACATTATCTCTCCTGTGTTTTTGCCTTTTTAAATTCATTGGAAACTTGTGCATCTTGCATAATGACCCATTGATCCATTCCTAATGGGAGGTCAAAGATTAATAATTCAACAGGTTTTAATTACTTTAATGCTACGGTATTGCAGCCTTCAGGGTATATTGTTTAACAGCAAATAATATGCTTAGTGTTTGAATTGTACCTCACTTCTGTCTCCATTTTTCTGTTCTCTAGGATATGCTTGGGCTTTCAAGGCCAGCTGTTCCCATTCAACAGGGTAGACCTCTTCAACCTCCAGAGCAACCAGTTATTTCAAGCAGGTAAGCTGCACCAGTACAGCAGAAGAGTGGGGTGAATGTTTTATGCCTCTTTGGGGTTACACTTCTAAACTTGTGTTTCCCAAGAGGAGTCTTTGTAAGAAGATATAAATGATACTGTGTTGTCACAGCTTGTGCTCTCTGTGACTCTGCCTTCTTATTAGCTCCTGATGTGTTGCTTTGATCAAATTACTTGTCTTGCACAGGCCTATTATCATGGAAAGTTTGAATTTAAGGGAACGTTCCATGTGACTTTGTTTCTGATAACCATCTCAGTGCTGTTCAGGAGTGCCAGGGTCAATTATGTGTTTTCTAAACTGAAAGGATTCAAAAGCAGGGAAAAAAAAAAATCGTACTTGTATTTTTGTAGGTTTCTGCAGCCAGTACATAAGATTGA
Organism: Turnix velox; assembly: GCA_013400935.1. Taxonomy (NCBI): domain Eukaryota; kingdom Metazoa; phylum Chordata; class Aves; order Charadriiformes; family Turnicidae; genus Turnix; species Turnix velox. The sequence goes on from VZTY01020101.1 coordinate 87,078, forward strand.
CATGAATTTAACGGATCTGCTTGGAGAACTGCAAAGGGACCCATGGCCAGTGACCCAGGGAAAGAGGCCTTTACGTTCCACTGGAGTTGCTCTTTCGATTGCTGTTGGTTTATTGGAGGTACTCTTAGTTCTGTTATTTTTTTTTTTAGAAGAGCTGGTCAAAGTAGCATAATACTATGCACTGGGTTTATCTGAGGTTCATCTTGGATAAAGTAAAGATGTAAGTCAGAACAACAGAAACAAGCTGCCTGCTTCCTGTTGTGAAGACATGAAGCTTGATGTAGCTTGAGTCTAAACTTGAGATTGCTGTGACTGTTAGGAAATGGGTTGCTATTTGTCAGGGCAGTCTCTAGCAGAGAAAGGTCTCTAATGATATGGAAGAAACACATGCAGATGCCATAGATGCCATTTAATCAGTCTTGCTTCTTCCCTCTCCTTTTGTGTTTTTTTTTTCTTTTTTTCCCTCTCTGTCTTTCTGATATAAGTCTGTGTTTTTATTTTAGGGCACATTTCCAAACACAGGGGCCAGAATAATGCTGTTTACAGGTGGGCCACCAACACAAGGACCAGGCATGGTAGTAGGAGATGAGCTGAAAACACCTATCCGTTCTTGGCATGACATAGAGAAGGACAATGCACGATTCATGAAGAAAGCCACCAAAGTAGGTGCTAGTGTCTGCTGGGCATGTTTTAAAACAAAAACTGAATATTGTCTCAGAACAGCAAATGGGGGGAAGGATCTAACACAAACATACATAAGCTGCTGTGTTGGCAGCCGCTCAGTGTCCTTCCCAGGAACAAACATATTCCATTTTCTTGATATGGGAACAGAATGTCTAAATACTTGACTGATTGTCCTTGAAGTGCCTGAGCCTGTGTGAAATGTCTAGGGAACAGTAAAAAAGATCTCCTAGTTGCTTCTCCAGTAGTCTTGTGCCTTCTCAAAGCAAAAAGCATTTAAGTGTTTTTTAGCTGATGGTGGGTGAAGAGTTTGTTCATCAGCATCATTGTACATTCTTCTAGGGAGGAAAATAACTTGTCTTTTAGGAATTCCAGAAAGCCTTCTTTGTTTTCCTGACATAGGTAACCACGGTTAAAATATTTAAAATGTCAGGCATGAAATGTGCCCGTCTGCTTAGAGGAAGCAGTATGACACCTGTTCTTTTAAATACCACTGGGAAATCTTTGGGTTTTCACTACATTATCACAGGCAAAGATCTCCTGCAAGTCATTCACTGTTGATGTTTGTCACATGCAACTCAAACTCATCCACAAGCAAACTCATTTCTAGGAGAGTGAAGCATGTTCAAGCAGCACAGTAAGAGCAAGCTTAGTTTACTACAGTGCTGTTAATTGCTTCATTTTACCTTGTTGTCTTCAGATGGAGAGCAGTAGAAAAATTGGCCATTTTGGCATCCTAAACACCTTGTCTGTTTTCCCCAGCACTATGAGACTCTGGCTAATCGCACTGCAGCCAATGGACATTGCATTGACATCTATGCCTGTGCCCTGGATCAGACTGGACTGCTAGAGATGAAGTGTTGTGCAAACCTCTCTGGGTATGTTTATAGCAGGAGAGCACAAAGCTGGTACCTTTTCTTTTTCAAAAATTTTTTTAAGGGGGAAAGTGGTGCAGAAAGTAGTTAAGTTTGCTGTCAGGGCAAAAGGATGAATTCTTTTTGTTCTGTTCTAAACTGTGGTTTGAATTTGCCAGGATACATATGGCAAACCTCCCCTGATCTCAGTCCACAATTCTGAAGTCTCAATACAGCATGTGAATTAGCACTGCTGGTAGAAAACTCCATTTCCTGCTTTGAGAAAGGTATTTTAAAGCATGGCGCAACATGTCCTTTGCAAATGCCTTATGCTTCCTTGTGAGTTAGCAAGAATCCTTTCCAGAATTTATGGGATACAGGTTTTGTGAAGTGTGCATGACTGAAGTGCCATCAGAACAGCAGAGCATCAGGCTCTGCTGCCAATGGTGGAGCAGGTTTGCTCTGCTTAACAGCTCACTTGTGCTTTCACTAGGGATTCTTGGCTTCCCTGGATTTAATTTTAAGTGACACCTCGTAAGGGCTAAATATCTATATTCCATATTGTTGAAAACCTTACAGGCTCTTGTGAGGAAAGTTTTTTACTAAACTGGGCCCACCATGTCTTATTTGCCATTCAAAATGTGTCTAGGGAGTTTGAGCACATGCACGGAGTTGGTAAATATGCAATAATCCGTAAGAAGAGGAGAGATTGCTTAACCCTTTGGTTATGTTACTAATCTCTATGTGGTCAGGACTGGGTTTATGAAGGCACAGACCAATGCACCCGTCCTTGTGCTGCAGCCATCCTTTGCAGGGAAGGCAGACTCAGCAAAGCTCTGTCCTGGGCTGAGATATTTCTATCTGGTAGGACATGAGCATTTTTAATGCAGCTAAAGAGCAAAAAATACAGTTGATAAAGCAAGTTGTCGAAGATGGAGCAATATCTTGTTTGAGAAAGCAGGCTGGCAAAGCTGGAGCACTAACTTGTTTGGCTTTGAATAGGTATCCCTGAATCTCTGCTCCCTCATGTGAATTCACGCTACGCAAAGGCATGCTTTAAAAGAGTTTCTGCACACGTTTGCATGCATGAGTGCTGGAAGGGGATGTATTATTCATGCCTTCCTTCTTGTTCTGAGTTGCTTCAATTTGGATTTTCTTTCTCAGAGGACACATGGTGATGGGAGACTCCTTCAACACTTCTCTCTTCAAGCAAACCTTCCAGAGAGTATTTAACAAAGGATTCAATGGGGAATTTCGAATGGCTTTTGGTGCCACTTTGGATGTGAAGGTGAGAGAATGAATGACATTAACTGGGAAATGCCAGCACTGTTCCTTCAAAAGTCAGTTTAAGAATCTGGGGTGTAGCAAATGCTACATGTTTGAAGTCAGCTGTAGTGCCTGTTTTGAGAGAAAGACCTAACTGGAATGCATAGAAGGATTTTTGTTTGGAATCATATTAAGTTTGTGTATGTGTATTTGTTAAAAAAAAAAAAAAGCTGCTGAGCTCAGCTCAGTCAGTGAGGGACATTGCTTACTCTCTTGTGGTAACTTAACTATGTCTTTATTATTAAAATGTGATTGTGTAGTTTCTCTTTTGTTCACTAGTTGTAGCAGTAGGTGATCTGAGAATGTACTGAGAGACACTTTCCCTAAAAGCCATGTATAGGTATATCATTGCTCAAAGCTGAGCCATTGATTTAGTCTGCATGTATTCTATTTGACTGACTTGATTAAAAAAACAAACAACTTTTGCCTTATTTTAGACCTCTAGGGAGCTGAAAATTGCAGGAGCTATTGGACCATGCATATCCCTGAATGCTAAAGGACCATGTGTCTCTGAAAATGTAAGTTTCTGATGTGGAAAAATCTTAATTGAAGAAGTAAACAGTGCAAAGTTTCTATCCAGACCTACAGCTCTGCTAGAATGTCAGAGTTTTCAACAAGATGAAAAGTTTGGAAACATCCCAAGAAAAAGACAGTCTTTCCTAGACTAAATTCTTGCTCCATAAGACTTACTTTTAACTTCCTTTTAACTTCAGCAACTTCATTCACACACAAAAGATAAGCAATGTAGAACACGTACCCAAACTTGTACCTTTCATCAGAATTTAACATAAGCTTGCTCCTGTGCTGCAGGAGACAAAACCTCTGCCTTCTTTGCAATTCTTTGCAGGAGCTTGGAATTGGAGGAACATCTCAGTGGAAAATTTGTAGTCTGGATCCCAGCACAACTCTGGCCATTTACTTTGAAGTGGTAAATCAGGTCAGTCCTGTCTTCTGAATTTTTTGGTTGCCTTTTTTTATATAACAAACTTGTTTTTTTTCTAACAGGGCAAGGAAATGCAGTGATACTTCCTGTGTTGCACATGGATGGTTGCAAAGCAGCCAAGTGTTCTGTAGCAAAGGAATTGTCTCAGAGGTTGTTTACTTATGCATAAATTGCTTAATACTCTTGTTCTGTACAAACCCTTATAGAATCATAGAATAGTTTGGGTTGGAAGGGACCTTAAAGATCATTGAGTTCCAACCCCCCTGCCATAGGCAGGGACACCTCCCACTAGACCAGGCTGCCCAGTGCCCTGTCCAGCCTAGTCTTGAACACCTCCAGAGATGGGGCATCCGCAACCTCCCTGGGCAACCTGTTCCAGTATTTCACCACCCTCACTGTAAAGAATTTCTTTCTTATGTCTAGTCTAAATCTATCCCCCTCTAATTTATATCCATTGTTTCTAGTCCTCCCATCCGATATTATGTTAAAAATTCCTTCCCCTGCCCTTCTGTAGGACCCCCTCAGGTACTGATAAGTTACTATGAGGTCCCCTCTGAGCCTTCTCTTCTCCAGGCTGAACAACCCCAACTCCTTCAGCCTGTCCTCATAGGGCAGTTGCTCCAACCCTTTGATCATCTTCGTGGCCCTTCTCTGGACCCTCTCCAATAGCTCAATGTCCTTCCTGTGTTGAGGGCTCCAGAACTGGACGCAATACTCCAGGTGGGGTCTCACCAGTGCCGAGTAGAGGGGTAAAATCACCTCTCTTGACCTGCTGGTCACACTCCTCTTGATGCAACCCAGGATTTGGTTGGCCTTCTTGGCTGCGAGTGCACACTGCTGGCTCATGTTGAGTTTGTCATCAACTGACACACCCAAGTCTTTCTCTACGGAGCTGCACTCAAGCCACTCTCCACCCAGCCTGTATCTGTGCTTGGGATTGCTTCGACCCAGGTGCAGGACCTTGCACTTGGCCTTGTTGAACTTCATGAGGTTGGCTTGGGCCCACCTCTCAAGCCTGTCAAGGTCCCTCTGGATGGCATCCCTTCCTTCAGGTGTATCAACTGCACCACACAGCTTGGTGTCATCTGCAAATTTGCTGAGGGTGCACTCGATCCCACTGTCCATATCTCCTACGAAGATGTTAAATAGCACTGGTCCCAGTACTGATCCTTGGGGAACACCACTCGTCACTGGTTTCCACTTGGACAATGAGCCATTGACTGCAACTCTTTGAGTTCGACCATTCAACCAGCTCCTTATCCAGCGAGTGGTCCATCCATCAAACCCATTCTTTTCCAGTTTGGAGATCAGGATGTCATGCGGGACAGTGTCAAATACCTTGCACAAGTCCAGGTAGATGATGTCAGTTGCCCTTCCTTTGTCCACTGATGATGTTACTCCATCATAGAAGGCCACCAAATTGGTCAGGCATGATTTGCCCCTGGTGAAGCCATGTTGGTTGCTTCCAATCACCTCTGTGTCACCCTCCATGTGTTTTTGCAACCCTTTTAGGAGGATCTGCTCCATGACTTTGCCTTCATTCTTTTCTCATGTTCCTTTAGTATTTATTTAACAGAGAATAGGCTCTTGCTGGTAGGTTCTGTAGAGAATAGAAGTATAAATGCCTTCAAATTCTTGGGGAATTGGTCCTCCAAGTTGAAATTACGTGGTGGCTTGGAAACAGCTTTTGGCTTGAAGTTTCTGAGTATGTGGCAGCTAGAAGCTAAGAAGGCCGCATTCCATTTGTGTGCCTCTTTGATTTCTCTGCTGTGTGGGTTTGTTAATGTTAGGAGTGGGATGCTGGATCCCCAAGACTTTTGTTCAGACCTCGTACTGGCATTCTTATGTTTATTACTGTAGAGATGATATGTGGCTGCCATCATTTAAGGGATGAGCTGAGGAAGTGTCAGGCACAGTATTAAGTGGGCTGAGAGCTGCTAGAAAACACATGAATACATGCACATCTCTAGTCAATCTATAGGTTGCATTTGTTCTGTGGTTGCTCTGGAGTTCTCTGTAGTGCAGAGGGTTATGGAAAAGCCAGCCCATTCTGAAGACTTACTTTTTTCATTTGCAGCACAGTGCACCAATACCTCAGGGAGGCAGAGGGGCAGTGCAGTTTGTCACTCAGTATCAACACTCCAGTACACAGAAACACATTCGTGTCACCACCATAGCCAGAAAGTGAGTATCTTGTGTCAGTTCTTTGGCAGAAACTGAAGCTGTAGCCTATTCTGGAATTCTAATATTTTGTTACGTACATTGGTAGTGGAGGCTCTATCTGGTTTGGGCTTTATTGAAGTGAAACGCACATAGCACTAACTCTTTACTATCATTATAGTTGGGCGGATGCACAGAGTCAACTCCAGCATATAGAAGCTGCGTTTGACCAGGAAGCAGCTGCTGTGCTGATGGCACGACTGGGAGTGTACCGAGCTGAATCTGAGGAGGGACCTGATGTTCTGCGATGGCTGGACAGGCAGCTTATCAGACTGGTAAGGCCAATAGACTGCAGTTGAGGTATTCTTGATTTTTGGTAAAAGTGGTCTCTGGAAATGAAGACACTTTTTCCAGGTTGACCTGCTTAATTTTTTCTGTGGTCATGGTCAGGTAGTTGTAGGACACAATAGCTCAGAAGCCAGTGTGATCCATCATCCTGAAAGGGTTAAACCTGAAATTGAAAAAGTGATAGTGAAACAAGAGTAATGTAGGTGGAAAGGTGGTCTGGAGGTCTCTGGTTCAACCACCCCCCACCAAGTAGGATTAGTTTTGGATGTAAAGCAAGTTGCTCCAGGTCTTGTTCAGTAGAGTGTTGAGAATAGTCTCTTGTTTTTCTTGACACTTTGTTCCAGTGTTTATCACAATCACTGTAATTTTAGTTTTGCACTTCTCCTCTTCCCATCAGAATTTCTATTTTTTCCAGCTACCCATCAGGTATCTGTAGATAGTGGTATGACTGCCTGATCCCACTTTTCACCAGGCTGAACAAACACAGCTTCTTCAACCTCTCTTTCTACATGAGGTGCCCCAGCCCCTGACCATCTTGGTGGCCTCTGCTAAATTCAATCCAATATATCCACATCTGTTGTGCACTGGAGAGCCCCAAACTGGATGCAGCATCCAGATATGGGCTCACTGGTGCCACGTAGTAATCACTTCTGTAAATTCATACTGTCTCTTTCTTTAAATATCTTTGAATTGCATAAAATGGTTCTGGCTTTGTCCAAACACCAATATGGAGTTGATGCTGATAAATACAGCACATTAGATGCTGAAAAAAAGGGACCAGTATCAATTAAAGATTTGAGCATCAAAATACAGACAGTCATGCTTCATGCTGAAATTATTTAAATTGCTAAAACCACTGATGATGCTTGTTATTCTCAGAGAAGCAGTTGGTAAAGTGCCAGGCTGCTGCTGCTCTAGAAACAAGTAACAGTTGCTGCCAAAGTGATAGATATACTGAAGTGTTCATTTTGCTTTCTGCAGTGTCAGAAATTTGGACAATACAACAAAGATGATCCTAACTCCTTCAGATTGTCAGAATCATTTTCATTGTATCCCCAGGTAAGAACTGCACTTCTCACAGCCATGGTAAAAATGTGTAAGGGTGTCTGAGAGTGATAATAAAATGTCTCATGCCGTTTATGAAATTCAAGAGGGAAAGAACGTGGGTTTTTTTAAATTTGTTGTGCCGGTTTTGTATTTCAGTGCTGTAAATGAGTGTTAAAGGAAGAACTCTGAAGAGCAGTTAATAAGAATTTGTTGTTTGGAAGTACTGAACATGGGTGCCAAGGTTTTGGCAATTTCCTGACATTTCTCTTCTTAATCATCTTTCTGATACAGTTCATGTTCCATCTGCGACGCTCCCCATTCCTGCAGGTCTTCAATAACAGTCCAGATGAATCTTCTTATTACCGTCATCACTTTGCTAGGCAGGATCTGACCCAGTCTCTCATTATGATCCAGCCCATCCTTTATGCTTATTCTTTCCATGGACCTCCTGAGGTGAGTCTGTTCAACAGGAAGAAATGGACCAATACAAAATAATGAGTATTCAGTCAGAGTAATAGTATTTCAGTAAAAGAATCCCCTATATTTATATCTCAATGAAGGTAACTAATGAGATGGGACAATGTAGAATATGGATTGTGTTTCCAGTAAGCTTGCAGCTTTGATTAAAAAAACCAAAAATGCCAACAAACTCCACAAAAAGCAACCTCCCTGCCCCGCTGAGGCTCAATCCCTGTTCTCCAGCATCTGGTGAATATTGCAGCTGTCAGTATCACTTCTGCTAATCTGGCAGAGGTTGCCATCTCCACTGCTTAAGTCAGCAAGCCTCAGACTGTCTAGGTCATAATCTCCAGCCAACTACTTGTCTTTAGGCAGTGTTTAACATGGATTCCCTTATACTGTCAGCTTCCTTGAAAAGAGTTTCTGGCAGAAAGGGAAATGCAGGAGCTGCTGGAGTCACATTTTGAAGCCCTCTTGACAGCATTTGCTAGAGTTCATACATAACTACCTATCATTCTTGAGGTGGTATTGGGTAGCTGCAGAAGCTGTGCTCTTGTATCCCGTGCTTCATGCAGTAGCTGATTACCTGCTGCTTCATACAGTAATGAGCAGGAGGCTGCCTGAGCTCTGTAAGGCATTCCACATGGACTGAGCAGCAGTTGGTGGAGACCACTCTGTAAGGGCAGGGCTGAGCGAGCTGTTTGGCCATCCATAAAGGTTAGTACTGAGGACTTCATGGTACCTGACTTTCTTCTTTATTTTCCCCAGCCAGTGCTTTTGGACAGCAGCAGTATTCTTCCTGACAGAATCCTACTGATGGATACTTTCTTCCAGATAGTTATCTACCTTGGTGAGGTACAGTGAAATAAGTTCTATTTCTGTGTTTGCACTCCCTCTCTCCTGCCATGCATGCAAATATTGTCACTGTTAGTATAAAAAGAGCTGCTGGCTAGCATAGTGATATCATATACACGCTGCCTGTTGTAATACAGTTCCACTGTCCTGGTTACAAAAAAAATCTTAATAAAGTTGGTAAGGATGTGTTCTGCACTGAGGAATAACTGCTATGTTAGCTTGGTAGTGGAGGTGGTCCCTTATCATGCCTGGAAAAGATGGAGAAATTTGAAACAAGCAGGGCAAATAGCTGCAGGTTTGATTTTGAGATATATGATGTATGCGGTTCCTGGGTATTGTCGCTCAAATACTGCTGCTCTTAAATCAATTACAAATTTTTCCAGTATTTGCTTTTAAATCAAGTTTGAGTAGTTTAAACCCATCTTAGTTTGTAGCCAGACATTGAAAACTTTTTAGGTTGCATCTAACTGTTCATTTTGATTTTGAACTAAACTACATCATTTACTGACTACTACCAGCACGTGCAGAGTTTGATGTGATGGTTTGCAGAAGCTCTGTAATTAGCTCCCAACTTGATGTCATACTCTCTTTGAGAAGTGAGTGGAGATACTCAACTGATGTGGACAGGAGTTGAATGCTTGAGTCAACAGTGAAATAAACCTTCCTGAATTACTTTAAGCACTTCCTTCCTACTGTAGCAGAGTAAGATGCTGAGCAGCCAGACAAAATTTAGACAGAGGAAGATCTAAGTGTGTAATCTGTGATTTATGAATGTTTTGTTGGGGCAAGCTGAAGTATAAAGGCTTGAAGATCACTTTGGACAAACTGCTCTTGCACTGCACAAAATGCCACCCGCGTTTTGTTTTGAGAGCCTGTTCTTAAATTTGGGAATAGCCAGAAACTAAATAATGTTATTGCCAGAATAGTGAAAGCATGTATTTGCCCTTTGGTGTATAAGCAGTACATGTAATATGTATGCAGATTAAATGGGGAGGCTTGCTGACATCTCCCTTATTTTTTCATGGCTTCCCTGTCCCATGTCCTCAATAGACAATTGCGCAGTGGCAGAAAGCTGGCTACCAAGACATGCCTGAATATGAAAACTTCAAGCACCTGCTGCAAGCTCCACTGGATGACGCCCAGGAAATCTTGCAGACTAGATTTCCCATGCCTCGTTACATCCACACAGAACATGGAGGCAGTCAGGTAAGCAGGTTTTATCAAGGAACTTCTTCTGTTACTGAATCTTAGGGTTAAAAAAGGAAAAGGCCACACAAAAAAAGTCTTCCCCAGAGAAGTGTATTTGAACTCAGCTGAGACAGGGATTGCAGTTAGCTTGCCAGGATGGGAAGTCATACTGAGTGCTTGATCTGTATACTTGCAAGCTGAAGGAGGATATAAAATAGTTGCCTTTTTTGCTCTTTGTGGAATTACAGTTGTGCTGTATTATCATTGGTCTGGCTTGTTAGTGGCAGTGAAGAGGCCAGAACTGAAGGTCCAAATCAAAGATTTGGTATTAATTTTTGATGTGACTGTGTTATGCTGGTTCTTCACTGACCTCCTTTCCGAGGAGCAAGTGGGGGTGTGCGAGAGATGGCGCTGGTGTCTCATGGAACTGGAGCTGCCCTGCCAGCCAGTGCTGACTGCTGTGGCAGAGCACTCCATCCTCTCTGGAGACATGTCTGTGGAGCAGGGCTGTTTCTGGACTTGAAATTTAAGTTAAATTACTACCTTCCTTGCAAAAGCAGAGAAAGGTCACTATTCATGATCGAAGGCAGTAAGAAGTCTTCAGGGTGTTGGAAGGTCTGCCTTTTTATTTAACTACTTCTCCAATGTTTTGTCTTAATAGGCCAGATTCCTTTTGTCTAAAGTGAATCCTTCTCAGACCCACAATAACCTGTATGCATGGGGACAGGTAAGTGATAGAAGAGCTACTCATGTTTGGGAATGCTGTCAAATTAACACGTTTGTCTGCACTGTAGCCATCCTGTCTTACCACATGGCCACAAACTGAATGAGTTACACTTGTTTCCTTTTTCATACCTCAGAGTTTTTTTCAGACACGTGATTTGATTTGAAAATCTTACAGTGTAAGGAAATAGGGTTATTTCTATACCAAAGGATCTGGAATAATGGAATTGCCATCTGAGGCTGCAATAATTACAGCCTTTTAAAAGTCAATTGATTTATTAGATTTGTTTCTAAAACCTAGGCAGATCAGGTTGTCAGTTCACCTGCTGATTTCAGTCAATGGATGCTGATAAGTTGAACAGTACGGGTAGGCTGCGCTAAATACCAAAATGATCAGGATGCCATTTTCAAGCATGAATGACTAAACTTGTGTTCCTGTTCTTGTACTAAATCCCCAAATTCTTAGCAAAATTCAGTTGACTTTGGGGCTTTTTCTCACTGGATCCAAGGAGTGGCTGCCTAAATAGAGGTGCTGCTAGAACACCTCAGGAGCTTGGTTGCTGGAGATGCACAAGGAGTGCTTTGCTGCTTCCATCTCCCTCCCCGTATCCTAGCTACAACTGGCTCACAGGTTGAGCAGATGAGTTTTCTGTGGTGGGTGCTACTGGAGGCAGCAGATAAGTTGATGTGGAATGTGCCCTTTGAGGTTTCAGTTGACCTGATGCAGAAATTTATCTTCACCCTTTTCTACAGATACGATTTATAACCACTAGGACACGGTGTATTTAATTTTCTGGAAAAAGTAACTTGCATATAGAGACATTAAGATCTAATTTACCTGAAAATAGGAGACTTCTATATTCCTTTTCTTGTAGAGCTCTGGGCAGCAAAATTCCTAACGCTTTAGAAAGAAGAGACTTTCCCCCCCCCCAGTAGTTCTGACTAGCACCAACACTTGCACTAACACTGAGTGCAATGAGTAGCATCTTTCCACTAGGCATCTGTCCTTTGCAGGACAAAAAGGTGGTTGATTCAGCAGGCAATTAATTCAGAGTGCTGACACCTGATTTGCTTTCAGTTACTCTGCAGTGTTAACATCACTATTCTATGCTCTTTATTTCTTGTTGAAGGAATCAGGAGCACCGATCTTGACAGATGATGTTAGTCTCCAGGTATTCATGGACCATCTGAAAAAGCTGGCAGTTTCAAGTGCATCATGACTTTTATCTAATCAGGCAGCAAGAACAGAAGAGTTTCACAGATCATTTTAACCGCAACAGAGCATTTATTTACATTTTCTTCTCTCTCTTTTAGACTTGAGTTTTAAAGTATAAAATGAAATAAATATGTGGGGAGGGTTTTGTACTCGCCCCTTCTAGATTCTAATTTATTTGCACTTCATTTTGTCTTTATTCTGTTCACATTTTTCATATATTGTAATTGCAGCTAAAGGATGTTTTAGCCAATATAGATTTTAACAGCCTTTAGTTTAATTGTTAATGTTGTGTTTTCTTAAAACATGTCTTAGCAACCAAGGATGGTACCAATGAAAAATAAAACCCGGTAAGAGTGTTGCTAGTTAGTGCTATGTGCACAATGGACTAGGCCCACTTCCTTTCCATTTTGGAAAACCTAACCCTAGGAGGTTAGGTGTTGAAATTTCGGGATGCTTCTGAAGGCACTGATACCAGAAATTTGTCTATAAGGAAACTTTCTTAGAGTTTTGTATTAGAAAGCAGACATTCTTTATTACCGCACTGGGTGAAGAGAGGGGAGTTTCCCCAGATTGTGTGCACCCTCATCTCTCTCTCCCCCCAGTAGATTTTGGGGCTTCTGTGTTACATATTCATTATTTTATAGGAACATTCATTACAATTCTGGGAAATAATTATCATTGGTCTTTGCCCATTTGAGCATGTGTAGTTAGATGCGGAGTAGTTGCCAATAATCTGATGGTTTTATACTGTATCCATTTCTCTTCATTGCTGTGCCCTATGTATGACTGCTGAAGCTCTGTCCTTCCAAGTTGCTTCTCCCAGTGCCTTGTCAGCAGTCCAGCAGGATGGCCTTTGCTCAGACCAGCTTCATCTTACCTCGTCTGTGGTCTAGCAGGAGGCCTTCAGACCAGCTGCCTCTTGCTTTGGTAAAGTGCATAAGCAGTATTCAATTCTGCCTGAGTTTTATGGCTTCCTGTCTGGGTTGTTGTAACACTAGCATGATAATTAATTAACAAAAGATGCAATCGGTTGGCATTGGGCTAACAAGAATTCTACTCCAGTAAAAAACTACTTGATTTTAAAGATTGCAATGTATCAGCATACAGTGCAGAATGAGTGGTAAAGGGTGGAGAATGCAGATGCAGGGCGTGGGGTAAGACGTTGCGAATGGCAACTGCCTTGCCTCTGTCCTCACCACGACTCGCGACCTGAAGGACAGCCTCTCCCTTCTCCCGCTTCAGTGCAGCTGTAACACGCCTTGAAAACGGACAGGAAAACTGGCGCTGTCCCCCTGGGAGGCCACGAACGGACTCAGTCACCTCCCACCGCCGGAGTTCACTTCCTGACCGCTGCCTAGCAACGAGCTCGCCTCTCTGTAGCACCCAGCTCACCCAGCCTCTCCCCGGCCGTAGCACGGACTTCCGACAGCAGCCGCCCCACCCACCAGCCGCCATCTTCCCCTCGGTCCCGCCCCTCAGGCAGGGCGCATGCGCACACTGCCATTCTTGCCCCATCCGATTGGCGGCGGGGCCCGGCCACTGAGCGCGGGCGTTGCTGGAGAGACGATGTGGGCGGCGGTGTGGAACGCGCGGGCCGCGCTGCTCTACTCGGTGGGCGGTTGGACGCTGCTGGGGGCCATGCTCCACTACAACTACAACTCAACCACAACCGGCGGCGCACAGGCCGGCGGCGGGCCCGGTACGGGCGGGTCGGAGCACGGGGCAGCTCCTGGGGTCACCTCAGGGTGGTGGCGGGGCTGAGGGCGGGCTTAGCCGTGAGGCGGGGCTTGGATGAGGGGTCGGAGCTTAGGCCCTCCAGTGTCTAGGTGGCCGGTGCTGCCTGCCTGGCGTCCCTCCAGCTTCGGTTCCGGCCATTCCTCGGCCGATGGAGGGAGGCAGGGTCGGGTGCTGCCTGCGCTGAACTGCCCTAGCTGCTGGCCTGCCGGGGCTCCTGGTGCTGTGTGACTGCGGAGTGACAGGGGTCTGCATGGGACAGATGAGCACTCGGGGTGGGAGGCTGCTGGCTCGATTTGCGCCCAGCGCCTCATCCTGACGGAAGATAAATCCCATGATGATGGGGAGAGCGCGTGCTTTATTTCTGGTGATGAGAAGAGGGTCAGCACGCTTTCCAACTTACTGCTTTTATTGGTATTGTGGGAACAGTTCAAAGCTGTGCCCGGGGAGGTTCAGGCTGGACATTAAGACGTGTTTCTTTAATGAAAAGGAGGTCAAAAACTGGATCAGGTTTCCTAGAGAGGTAGTCGATGCTCCAGGCCTGGTAGTATTTAAAAGGCATTTGGTCAATGGCTGCAATAACATGCTTTAACTTTTGGTCAGCCCCGAATTGGCCAAGCAGTAGGCCAGTCTAGTCGATGACTGTTGTGATTTCTTCCAGCTGAAATAGGCACTTCGCTCTCCCTCAGCAGGATGCTGCTTACTAGGTGTAGTAATGTGGAGCTAGCTGTAGTGTGGACAACTTGGAAAAACCAGTTATTATTGCTGTTACTGTAGCACCAATACTGGTCCAGTACCAGTGCAGCATCCTAACTTAGGCTGTCTGTGCAGTCACTAGATCTTTGCTATCTATTTCTCAGAATTTAAGAAAAAACAAAACCAAGACTGCATGCCTGTGTGGCTGTTATTTTGCTATGATGAAGAGCTGAAACCTTTTCACTGTTTTGCTCTTTTTCTCTCTCCTTAATTCTTAGAGAATCAAAATGATCCTCAAGGACCCCGCAAGGAAGTGTTCACTACAGAAACACCTTTTGGATTTGAAGTGACAACAACAGTGGTATACAGGGATGTGCAGCCTCCTCTTACTCGGCTGCTCAGGCATGTGAAGTCATTCTTTGATCCTAATGACAGCCCTCCTTCTGAGAATTGAATTGTTTGGAAACTCAGAACTTTGTGCTGGACCAGGCTTCCCTGAGAAGGTCATCCTGGCAATTGGTAGAAAACTTTCTCTTGTGTTGCATCCTCTGAAAGAACTTTGCCGAACTTGCAGACTTCATCTGCTCAGATCCCTGCTGCTCTTTGCACATACGTTGAAATTAGGAAACAGACTGGAATCAACTAGGCATGTTGTGAGATGTTAATGAATCTGCATGCTGTCCTGTGTCCAGCGGTCTGACTAGGTGTGTGTGTTACAGCTTTTTTGTGACATTGGATTTCCCAGGTAGTGATCCAGGATGTACTCAGAATGACTCTTCAATTCTGTCAGCTCTGAAATGGACACTTTAGGAATGATGAGTAAAATGGGAAGGAACCTAGTTTGATCTTTGGAATTGCCAATTGTCCTTCAAATAAAAGCTGAAAGAGTTGAATTACAAGTGCGGAAAAGCTAATGTCAGCTGAAAATTTACCAAGGCCCTGCACAAGAGCCGTCCTTTCTGTAGGAGTTTCCCTGATCATGACACATGCTGTCTTCTCATGTAGGGTACTACCTCCTCACTGCTGTGGCTGCAACTAATTTTCATCTTACAGGCTTTTTCCTAGTCCTTATGAACATGGCCTGCTTACACTGAAAGCTGCTCCTTGCCACTGATTTCTATAGGTGCTTCTCTTTCTGCTGACCCTCACTGCTATAGGGGCCCCCTGCAGCCACTGCTTCCACACCCCATCTTCCTTAGGGGTGTGTGCCACATAAACCCCACCTCCTGTGTATATAGACCCACTTTTCTATAAGATCTCCTCCGCTCCCTGCAGCAACCATCTCCTTTTCTAGAAGGCTCCCCCAGCTGCTAATTTCAATGGGCACACCCGTGTGCCCCTGTTCCTACAGAGGTTGCCACTCCCCGTTCTGCATTTGCTTCTCTCTTAAGTTCCTCCCCTCCAAAGACCCTATAGGCACTGATTCCCTCCAGACAAGTCGAGCTCAACCGCGTGCAAAACATCTGTAGACGCCTCGCCAACCTCTGCGCACATCTCCCTTTTCTGTGGAGGCTTCCTAAGAGGAAGACCCTACAGGATCCGCTTGAACCTAAATCCTGTTATACCCGCTCCCTGGCGAGGCGGCTGGGCTACCACCTCCCAGCCACCAGGGAGCGCTGTGGGCGGGCTGGGCCGGCGAGGAGCCGGTAGACTTGCCCGGCGCCGCCGCCTCCGCCTTCCCCCACCTCCGCCTCATACCGGCGTCGGGCCTGCGCTGCGCGGCCGCGCCACCATGAAGGCCATCGTCCAGCGGGTCGCCCAGGCCAGTGTCACAGGTAAGTGTGTTGCCACCGGGACAGTCAACAGAGCCGGGGCAAGCGGGAGGCGGGGGCGGGCGAAGCATGACTCCGCCCGCCTCCGCCTCNTCCCCCTTTCGCCAGCTGGGCCTCTTCTCCCCGTCGTAGCCCTGCCTCAGTGCCATTCTCTCGCGTTGCCTCTGTGTTTGAGCTGGCACTCCCCTCGCTTTCTGGTGTGTCTGGCCAATCGTTTTCCCTCCTGGCGCCTCTTGCCCCCCTGTTTGGGTGGGCTTGCTTTGCGTTTATTGCTGGATGTGCTGTCCCAGTCACCTCGTGTTGCTCGTGGCGGTTGGCAGTGCCCTCCCGGTTGCTTTTGGGTAGTGGTGCGTTGTCTCGGTTATCAGTGGCCTCCTTGCCTGGCTTGTGAGCACTGTAAAGGTTGGCAGAGCGGCTGGAATGTCCTGCTTGTGTGGCTTGTATGTGTTGACACTAGCATTGTATTCTTGCATTGCTTGCTTGCGCTGGCAGGGCTAGCCTAAGTGCAGCTGGCCACTGGTTGTGTGCATAGGCAGCGCAGTTGCAGTCTCTAGGATTGCTTGCTTGTGTTGGCACTACAGTCACGGCCACCTCCTTCTTCTGTTTATGTGTTCACGCAGTGGCATCCCAGTTGCCTTCCCCTGTGGCTCGCATGCATTGGCACTACAGTAGGAAACGCCTCCTTGCATTGCAAGCATACTGGCAGTGCAGCCCGACTCCCCTTTTTGTTTTGCTTGTGTGTATCATCAGTGCTGTCCCAGTAACAACCATGCATTGCTTTTGAGAGTTAAGGCAGCTAGTGATAGCTGCTGGGACAGATGGTGCATCTTGGTGCTGTGCCCTTGCTGTGGCACTGGTTGAGCCATGTGTGTTCAAGATGTATAAGAACACTCAGAAGTTTCCATGTGAGACGATTAGTGTGCCTGTTCTGGAGCCCAAGCCCAAGGTATTGTGTGGCAGGATAGCCAGCGCATTAAATAAATGGCTTCTGCTCGTGTGTGGGAGGTCAAGAAACATTGCAGAGCATGCCTCTGAATGGGTAAGGAGCACAGCTTTGGTGCGCAGCTGTTAATGTATGTGGGTGCAATAGTGGTCAGACCCAGGCAGCAGTGGGATTGTGGCTGATACGTTGTCCATGTTCCCACATTTCTGGTAGAATTTAAACTGTGGTTTCTTGCTTTTAAAGAGTTTGAGATGTCCCTCTGTAAAAGACATAGTGCTGATCTAGGGGGCTCACACTCAGATTATATGGGAAGAGTTTTTGGGAAAAGTTTCTCTTGTAGTTTCCTTCTTGCCTGTTGGCAGTAGTCTTGCTCTGGCCGTGGCTGCAGAGACACAAGCTTTCGCTGGGGGTCTGCTCTCTTTTTGCATTTTGCAGGGTGTATGGGGCTTTTTTAAACTTCCCCAGTTTCGGGAGCCTGGATATATTTTTAATGTCTGGATAGCTAGTACTTATCTCGATTTTAGGACCTCACTTAAATCTTTCTACAGTCATCTCAGGCTTAACCAGGTTAATATAATTTAAATTAAGATAATTTAATTAAGATAATCATTAAGAACGGAAAACACAGTGGATTTGCAGTGGTTTGTGTTTTATTATAAATGTCATTGAAGTGGTTGTGGTCCCAACTAGGACTGTAGGATTTGCAATTTGTTAAAATTCTTGTTTCCAAACAACCATAAAGACAATATAAAGTAGAAATGACCTTTTCATAACTATCACAAAATGTGCAGGTAGGGAAATTGAGTGCACTTATTGGTATCAGCCAGATGGTTAATTTTTATAAGGATTTGAAAAAGTTTTGCCACCTGTCTGGTTAGCACTGCCGATCCAATTATAGTAAAAAAATCTTTATATGTTGTTTTTAAAAACTGGAGTGAGCTCCTCAAGCTAATCTCTCACAAATAAGTCAAAATATGGAAAAGACTTTTGAAAGAAGGCTTCTACATGATCTTTACTCTCTAACAAAATTAAGGCAGAGAAGAAGGGTTTAGAATGATGTTTCTTTGGTAGTTGTACAGTCAGTACTTCTGTCATAAAACAAGACAGTGCATACTGCTTACTTTTCTTGTTCTCCTCCTTCCCCAGTGGGCGGTGAACAAATAAGTTCAATAGGAAGAGGCCTTTGTGTGCTACTGGGCATTTCTTTGGAAGATACACAAAGAGAGCTGGAGCACATGTAAGTGACATATTTATTTTTGCTTGTACTCTTATCTGAGCATTTATAACACTGAATCAGTGAGTGACAGCTGTACAGTAGCCAAACAGACTCATACTACCTGTTAGTTCCTCTTCAGATTTTACCTTTAATACAGGTTTTGTAGTTAAGAGGTTTTTTTTATGTTCAATTGAGAAAAAAACCATTTCAATTCCCTGTGTATGTTTTTTTTTCATTAAGAACAATCAAAAAGGACAAATCAACCTGTATGTTTCTTCTGATCTCCCTCTTCATAATGCCTGCCTTTTTTACTGCATGAATTTGCCCCCAAAACATCCTTCAGAAACCTGTAACTGTCATTTCAGTTTGTATATGAGATATTTTGTTCTTCCAAAAGGCTGAATAGTCTCATCAGTTTCTTTTCTGTGAAAGTAAATGAATTTTGGCAGGCTGGAGAGGGCTAGGTCTGATCATCTATTCCATAGCAACAAAAATATCGTAACAGCTGACACATGCAAGACAGAGTTCTCCATGGGCAGTTTCTGTTTCTTTTGTCTGTTCATATTCATGTTCTTATGAAGGCAAAGAAGAAACAGGCAATAGAGCTGACTGGTGTCAAGAAGAGAAGAATGTGAGGGTGAAAACAACCCTTAGCTGATGTGTAAGACAAAGTAGAAAGGATTGCAGCAAAGCTGAAGGTGTTTTTATTATGACATGCTTACTGTTTGCCTCCTCATTGTGCAGCATTTGCTGTATTGTTGTTTCCCATTTCTGCCTTGGTGAATGTGAAAGGTGCTTCTGAGTATTGCAAGCAGGTGGTCCATAGCAACTGTGCACTCAACACCAGGTTGTTTGGATGACTGACGCAGGAGAAGCAGGAAGCCAGCATCTGAAAAAAAACAATGAAAGGAATCAGCTTAACCAGGCACTTCAGGTTCTATTAAAGGAAACTTTAGTAATCCTGTAAATGAAATTACAAACATCTTCATCATGAAAAAACAGTGACAGTGTTTTAGGCCTAATCACTGGGGACTCTCAAGGCTTTTAACCATCCACTTCATTCAAGAGTCAATTCCATTTGTCTTTAGCAAGGATGGGTTTTGTAACTGTATACCTCATGGTTGTAGTTGAAATGCTTTGCTCGTAATACACTCTTTTGTTTATAGATACTGCAGGTTTGTAGAAGCTAAGAGAAAAAAACAAAGATAGGAGAATGGTATGGATGCAGTCTTGCTATCAGTCAAAATCCAGACATAGACTGGGTTGCAGGCCTGCCTGTTGCTTTTTGGGATCCAAGGCTGTCCTCTCTGAGTATTGAAATTGGTCAGCTCTGTGCCCCAGATCCAAAAATCAGCCTTAATACAAATATGTCCCATTCACCACTTTGCTGCCACGTGAAGCTGAGCACTGATTCCTGCCTTCCTCTTCTCATTGGTGTGCAGCAGATGGAGTGATTTGTGCCTCTGTTCTCTGGCGAACTGTGAGCTGCTCTGGAGCCCTCAGCACAGAAAAGACATGGACTTATTGGAGAGGGTCTAAAGAAGTGCCAAAGAAATTATCAGAGGTCTGGAGCACCTCTCCTCTGAAGGCAGGCTGAGAAAGTTAGGGTTGTTCTGCCTGGAGAAGGCTTTGAGGAGATCTTATGGCAGGCTTTCAGTACTTAGAGGAGGCTTATAAGAAAGATGAGGACAGACTTTTTATTAGGACTTCATGCAATAGGTCAAAGAGTAATGATTTCAAAGTAAAAGAGGGCACATTTAGAGGAGGTATAATGAGGAAGTTCTTTGAAGGTAAGACACTGGAACAGATTACCTAGAGAGTTAGTAGATGAAACACTTGAAACACTCAGGGCCAGGTTGGGTGGAGCTCTGATCAGCCCGATCTAGTGGTCAAGAGAGGTGATTTTACCCCTCTACTCAGCACTGGTGAGACCCCACCTGGAGTATTGTGTCCAGTTCTGGAGCCCTCAACACAAGAAGGATATCGAGCTATAGGAGTGGGTCCAGAGGAGGGGCACAAAGATGGTCAGAGGGCTGGAGCAACTGCCCTATGAGGACAGGCTGAAGGAGTTGGGGTTGTTCAGCCTGGAGAAGAGAAGGCTCAGGGGGGACCTCATAGTAACTTATCAGTACCTGAGGGGGTCCTACAGAAAGGCAGGGGAAGGACTTTTTAATATGGTATTGGATGGGAGGACCAGAAACAACGGATGTAAATTGGGAGGGGGTAAATTTAGACTTGACATAAGAAGGAGATTCTTTACAGTGAGGGTGGTGAAGCACTGGAACAGGTTACGCAGAGATTGTGGACGCCCCCTCTCTGGAGGTGTTCAAGACCAGGCTGGACAGAGCACTGAGTAACCTGATGTAGTGGGAGGTGTCCCTGCCTAGGCAGGGGGGTTGGAACTCGATGATCCGTAAGGTCCCTTCCAACCCAAACTATTCTATGATTCTGTATTGCTGCTTATTGCAGGGGAGGTAGACTAGTTGATCTTGAGAGATCCATTTCAACCCAAACTGTTCCCTGATTCTTTGATACTGCTATCCTCATTTGGTTTGTGGGGCTGGTTTTGGAAAGGGTGCTAGGAGGTGACAAAGCTGAATTGTGTTTAGAAACAACCATAATTAGTATGATCTTGTTTCATACTGAGTGTGATTTCCCAGTGCAGTGGGAGGATTAAAATTCTCAAAGCTAGTCACGTATTAAATAATGTTTCAAAACATAAAATCAGGTAAAGGGTAAGGTTTCCTACTCCCTATGCCATTCTTATATTACCCTGTAACTTGCAGCTGTCCTGATCTCCTACTCCACAAAATTATGATGCTAATGAATGATCTAATGATATTAAGGGCTTCCTTGGTTATGACTCTGCCTGATGTGATGAGTTCTCTGTGGTTTATGAAGGATCGGACAAAAGAGTATCCTGTTATGCAGAATAAATGTGCATCTGCCTTCCCTTTTGTCTCATCCTGTGTGGTAGATACTAATTTATACCTGTTGTTTCTGCATGGGACAATTCCGGAATTATCTTTTTCTGCTTCTAGGGTTAGAAAGATCTTGAACTTGCGAGTATTTGAAGATGAAAGTGGGAAGCACTGGTCTAAAAGTGTGATGGATAAACAGTATGAAGTGTTGTGTGTGAGCCAATTTACTCTCCAGTGCATTCTGAAAGGAAACAAGCCTGACTACCACATGGCAATGCCCACAGAGCAGGCAGAATGTTTTTACAACAACTTCCTAGAGCAACTGAGAAAAGCCTACAAACCAGAGCTTATTAAAGGTAAGGGCAAAAGGTTGGTAAAGTCTTTGATGCGACCAGTGAACTTTTTTTGTATATGCTATTCCCTAATTGTTACTTTCTTTATTCTGCCATTTTCAGTCTGTGTGGCAAAGGATCTGTCTTTACTCAGCATCAGATGAGGGGATGTTAAAGTATTTTCACTAAGCAGCCCAGCAGGATGATTAGTCCCATTCTCCTCTAGCCAAGGCATTTCCTGGTGTTCCTCTGGAACAGCTTGATAGTAGATGTTCATGTGTTGTTACTGGCAGTATAATGGGAGCAGTGACTCTCAGAACTTAACCCAGAGAGGGCTGCAACCATGAGAACAAGCTCTGGGGTTAGACTCATTCAGAATCTGTATGTTTTGTGCTGTGTAGCTAGAATAATCCAGGAGGAGCATTTTTTCTGAGGCATGCTGTGATTAGCCAGGTTCAAAAGGGTTGTCATTGTATGATGGACATTGTAGCTCCATCTGTCACTTTAGTTTTACATTCTGCTAAATTATAATGATGACAGTGGGAGGTGTAATGTGCTACTTGAGAAAAGCATTTGATGTAGACTACCTTTTCTCAACCCTATGCTGTGTACCCAAAGTTTTTTTGTTTACTAGAAAATAATGCCCATCCATCCTTAATCTTTTCTGTTTGCTTTTGTGCTGTGGTCATAGTTAGACTTGATATTTTGATAGACTTACCTGGAAGACAAATATCTAGAAAAGACTGTTCTTTAAATGGGGAATGTTAATAGATAATGGTCAGCTTTACTTTCCTTCTGAAGTAGAAAAGGAGAAGAAGATGGAAAACTGATAAATACAAAAAGATTTAGAGACTAATCTCATCAATGACTCTAGATTAATATAATTATCATAGTGCTTTTCAAGTAGGCACAGTGAGGTGCACACATAAAATGCCTATGTTGTATCACCTTTTAAATATCTTGATATATTCTCCCAGTCAATATTTATTGATGATAAAGAATGTAGCCTTTTTCACTTTCCTTTTGATTTATAACATGGAACACTTCTGATGAAGCACATACTGGAGTGTGTGTTTTTTTTTAATTTTATGACTAATTTAGGACCCATTCCTTTGTCTCTGAAACTGGTAACAGTACTTCTTGGGAGAAGTCAATAGGAATAAGATTTTCTCTGGTAAGATTTTATCAAGTTGGTTGCTTATAAACTAAGAGCAAGTGTGGACTTTAAATGAGGTGTGGAAAAACTGATATATCTCTGTATATGTACATCCTGGGCTTGGGAAAATGCTTTGTTTCTCAAATGGTCCAAAAAGAAGCAAGTGCAAACCATTTTTTCATACCCAGAACAGGAGGGTATTTGTTAAACATAGTCTTGAGGAGAAGTCAGAACCAGGGTTCCTGGTTAAACACAGATGTCTTAAGACTGCAGTTGGACACCCTTGTCTAGGAAACAGAAGGCTGCATCAGAAGTCCTTGCTTGACTTGCTTCAGTGTTTTCTTGTAAAATTCATTCTTGAACATCTTACTCCACTCTAAGGAGCAGGGATGGTGAATGCAGGTATGAGTACTCTGTTGTGCAAATAAACATCCAAAAACTGGGCCTATCAAGGCTTCTCTGTGTGTGTCATGGCTTTCTCTCTGTCTTGAATGTAGATTTAGTCTTCTGAGACAGTACGGATTAGCATAGCAGAGTGTGAAAGACCTTGCTCCCTTCAGAGCAATATCTGAGGAACTACAATGCATCTGTTCCACAAGGAGGAGTTTAATTCAGATGAAGGTTTGGTACAAGTTGAAAGTAGAGATATCTGGGATTAATTCCCTTTGTGTGTGTTGCCACTTATTCCTAGGTACTGTTACATGGAGCAAGATTACCCACCCACATGGGGTTAATTAGGAATAACTTCCCAAGCAGGCAAGTTTAGAAGTAACTTCTGAATAAAACCAGCATGAAGTTTCTTGGTCACCAGGCTTGAGATGTGTCCAAAAAATATTCTGAAAGTAAATTATATTTAATTTTCAAGTCTTAACATCTCAGATGTAGGTTGTCTGTCTCATCTCAGATAAAGATCTTCTTTGCCCCTGAGGAAAGCATACATGTCATATTTAGGGAAGAGGAATTCAAAGAGATGTGTCCCCAGCAGAATAAAATTGTCACTTTAATTATAGTTGTAGGATACTGTGAGGATGTGACTTAATAAGTCAAGAAGTCTTAAAGTGGAGAAAGTTTATATTCAAGAAGGTTGTGGTATAAAAAGCAGAAAAAGAAACAGTATTTAAGGGCAAGTGTCTCCCTTGGACAATACAGGATCATATGATAAATTTAACAAAAGTTGCTGGGGTAGCAGGCAACATCCAGGGAGGGTGGTTTCTTTCTTCTCTTTTGCTTCTGACTGAAAAGCAGATTTTTGGGATGGAGAGATGGAAGAGTTTCTTTGCAGTCTTGTGCAGGAGAGGGATTTGCCTGCATCAGAGTTTGTGAAGTTTCACTTAAGGGCAGAACAGTCAACTCCTTTGCAGCCTGTCTCAGCCATCTCAGACATGGTGTGTTCCACTGCCATGCTCTAAGGTGAATGCACCATGCAGCGCTGCCACTGATGTCAGTCTGAGAGAGCGCAGACTTGTCTCTTAAGTGACCTCCTCAAGAAACCATAAAACACAAATAAAAAATGCCTTCTCTGAGAGGTTATATGAATTGCTATGTACTGACACTGCAGCAGATGCAACAAGGGAAGGAAGGCAGAAGCACATTTTTGAGGCAGGCAGCCAGCACCCAGGGAGATTCTGCTGAAGAATCATCTCTCCCTGAGAAGTAATTAAGCATTGAAATTGAGCTAGTACATTTGAGCTTTACCTTGTTCTTTCCTGCAAGACCAGGCCCTGAAACTGCAAATTAAACATGGTTACAGTGAAGTCGCTGAGTGAAAAGAGCTGTAAGGAGCAATGGACTACTGGTATCCTTTTATTTTCTTGCATAAGGGACCTACCACCACAAAAATCCTGAATTGTCTCACAAGGGACCTTTGTTCTTGAAACACATTCAGCTTGTGATAAGGGATGTTGGCAGCTGCTTCTGACATCACCTTTGCTGTATGTTTGAAAGCTTGAAGATGAGGATGTGTGTGGGTCCATGGGATGTTTCAGATTAAGATTAGTTTCCATGGCTTTTAAAATCCTTTGAGAACATGAGTTTGCTGAGTCTGAAACCCACGCTACTTTTCATACACTGGTGGCTGCAAGGCATTGAGACCCTTTCTGTCTTTTAAAGGAAGATCTAGAAGAGAAAGGCTATAGAGGAAGGTTGTGTTAACAGACATTTCTGGTTTAAATACTGTTTCTATCAGTTCTAAATCTTAAACATTCTGAGCTATGACCTGGGGTGGCCTTGGGTCAAAAGGCTGGAAGTATGGGAGAAAGCTGTTACAGAAAGATGTCTCTTGACAATAGTTCTGATGCCAAAACAAGATTGAAAGTGCTTGTGACATGGGAGTGTTCTGGTAAAGGTAGGGGCTATTATAGCACTTTATCAGCCTTTTCAAAAAGAGACCTGTGAAGTTTACTTTTTTAGGTTCATACATATATGGGAAATGCAGAGGAGTCACTTCCTGTGAGTAAAGTACAGCATAGGAAAGAGCTATTTGAAAATATATGTTCCTAGTAATTGACATTAAGATGATGTTTTTTGTTTATTACTTGTTTGTGAAAGATGCATTGATTTTGAGTCGTTTGTGTGATCAGGATATAGTACATCTCTTTCTCATATGCACTGTAAATATAATTAAAAACCTTCTAGGAGTAGCAGTTCAAATAATGCCTGCTTGATTTTCCTAAAGAAACAATATAACCATTTTCTAACTATGTTGATAGATCGTTCCCTCATTGTGTGCATGAATGTATGGAGTGTTTTTCATTGTGCTTGTCAGATGCAGGAACTGTTTCTGTTCAGGAAGCAGCTCAGTGTCATTTCTGGGTGGTATTTGTTCTATAAGAGACTCTTGACACATGATGGTAGCTAGTCTTCAGATGTGGAGATACAGCTAACCAAAAGTAGCAGACATTCTTCAAACTTCTACTTCTCAACCGAGAGCCATTTACAGACATTGCTGAAAGTGTGTGCTTGTGTGCTTCACCAGCTACAGAATTGGGAAAAATCAACCTGGATTTCCCCTGTAGGTTTTCATCTGTCATGGGTGGCAGAGGGTTTCAAAACTGCGGGAAAATTATTATCACTAGTTTGTTTTTTTTTTAATTGTTCTGACATTTCTCAGTGGGACCCTTTACGAGGTCCAGGCTCCTGCAGATCCATAAAATGAGAGCAGGTATTTCTGATTTTTATCTGGTTTGTTGTTTTTTTTTGCTTTGTAATGCTTTTGTCTCATGAATTTTCTGTTGTTTTCTGTAATTATTTTGTAACTGCCTTCATCTTTTGCACTGTTAGCTAGCTTTCAGGACACATTGATCCTTTCCTGAAATACTGTTTCATGGTATATCTATTGACTTGATTTACCCAATCAAGTCAGCTGTACCTTGTTAAAGCAGCAACTGTTGATGTGCCAGTAACTTCAAATGTGCCATTCTTTGATGCCACCACAGGTTCAGCTGTCACCTGCCTCAAAATGGTACTGAACCTACAGGGGAGCTGTCAGAAGGGAAGAAGTTTTCATTTGTGCTCTAGTAGTTCTTAGATTATGTGATACAAGACTGGTCTGCACACGTGCAAAGGAACATAGAGGCGGGCAGGAGAACCCAAATTCTGGACTCAGAGAGTCACAAACCCTGTCCAGCACCTCTCAGGGCCTGGGGCTCAGGACAGTTCTGATGAGTCAACAAGAGTGGCTTTCTGGAGCACATTTTGGACTGAGGCTGGTCCATCAGCTAGGGATACAGAGCAGATGCAGTAGCAGAGCATTTCAGGGTTTCTTTTTATGGAATGAGATGAGGAAGAAAAGACTTGAAAAGGGGTGGATCTGGATGATTTTGGGGAAAATAAGAGGATATGGGTATGAGAACGGATGACCACATGTAAGCAGTGGCTGATCAGTATGCTTGTTGCTCTGCTGCACCTGATCAGCATTTTCTTCTTACTAAAGGCCTTTTCAAACTATTTTCCTGGACGATGGACCCACTGTTTCATATGCATGTGTGGGAATGGGGATCTTGGAGCAGCAACTGGACTGGGACCATGGACCTGATTGAGGCCCGTGCTGTGAGTGAGAGTTACTCAGTGGATACCCAGCAAGATGAGCTGCAAAGGAGCTGCAGTGGCCAGAGCTGAGTCTGTGTGTGTGTCTATGAGGGTGAGACCACAGGAGGAGCTGGCTGCCAGATGGGCTTAGGGGAGTCCTGGGCAGCTGCTGTAGAGGTGGGGATCTCTGTGGAAGAGACCTCTGTGTGCATGTGTTGCTAAGGGTAAGATGGGGGGAGCCAGTAAACTGCCAGAGAGCTAGCAGGAGATGTGTGTGTGTGCATGCGTGTGTGAAAGGGGGCCTGCTCCAACAGCAGGAGTAGGGCTGCAGGCCTCAGGAACTTGTGTCAGCATCTGGAGAGACCCAGATCCATTGGCAGCTGCTGAGTAGATGTGTCTGTGCTGTTTGTATGTACATGTTTCTCCCTAATGGAACTTCATGCTGATCAGCCAGTGAAGGGTTCAAAGTGCGCCAGTAGGTGCTGTTTGTGCTTATGTGAGTACTAAGCATGTCTGTATTGGTATCTCTGCAGAGTAGATGCTGTGATTTTTTTCCCACTTTTTTTGCCAAATTGTCAAATTGTTTGCCTAGGTTGCAAACAGGAATGTGGAAATTGCTGTAGCAGTTTGAGACTGAGCAGCACCCCAGTGTCTCCTGCTTTAGAGTATTCCGTGTCACATCCTTCAGAATAGGCTTTGGGTCTTTTTCTCTTTTGCCTATATTGAGATTTCTTCAAAACATCAAGCTGGTTAGCTGGACGGGATCCCTAGGTCTGGCTGTAGTTACATCTTTTAAAATTTCATCTCCTGTCTGTGACAGCAATCCTGCCTATCCTGAATTGTGAGTGCCTTGACTGTAGGCTTCATTTGTTTTGTGGGTATTTCTGTTCTTAGCCATGTAGCTAACATCTCTGGATATCAGACTACATAGATGTGTTTTTTGTGCTAGCTTTCTGCAGCTTGTTAGTTATTTGTTCTTTTTTGGTTTTAGTAGTGTTTTGGTAGAGATTTTGGTATGTGTTATCCTTCCAAGAGTTTTCAGCACTTCTTGTCCCTTTTGTTTTCAGATGGCAAGTTTGGTGCCTACATGCAGGTGCACATCCAGAATGATGGTCCTGTAACAATAGAACTGGAGTCCCCAGCTGCCACTGTTGACCCTAAACAGGTAAGTGAGCCAGAAGCTGTGTTTGGAAAGGGTGGATGTATAGATTGTGCCTCCCCTGCAAATTCGTAGTATTCCTGCTATGAAGCAGGACCTCCTTGTTCAGCATGAGGACCTTGTGCTTCCTCTGCAGGCTCTTGAAAATTGGAATAATTGCATTGTTGTCTTCAGTTCCCTGGCCTGTTGATAGCTGCCTGCTGTTCTTGTAAAGTTCATGCATATAGATTGCAAAAAGGCTTTTTACATTTTATTCTTGCTCATCATTAAAGCTGCTGTGTTTCTAATGTATCTGGATGGGGCCCTTCCCACC
>VZTY01020101.1:115173-142807 GCA_013400935.1 Turnix velox
CCACCCCCTCCCTTTTTTTTTTTTAAGTGAAGTTTCTTGACATTCGGGGGCTTTTGTACCTGGGTGCCTGGATGGAGCTGGAAAGCTCCCTCCTCCTCAGAAACAAGAGTGCAGCAAGTTTAAGTTGTGAATTTAAGTTTGAAATGGAGAGAAGAGTTAGACCTCCTGAGGAACAGTACGGGCTGTGCTGAAATCCAGATGTAGTGATGAGGTTTTCTTATCTTCTAAACACAACAGTGGCCAACTTTTCCGAGGCTGAAAGAGAAGAGGAGAGGAACCAGCTGTTCTTCAGTGCTGCCACACCAGCCCTATTTGTATAGCACCTCACTTAACTTTGTGAAAATTTTTATTGCCATTTACAAGAAGGTCAAGAGGGAAGAACTAGAAAACAGCAACCTGTTAATCTAACTTCAGTACCTTGGAAAATTATTATGACAATTACACTGTGTGCTATTCAAAGGCATTTAAAGGACAATGCAATCATCAGGCAATTGATATGGGTTCACAATGTAAAGTCCTGTCTAACTGATTTGATATCTTTCTATAATAAAGTCATTTGCCTAGTGAACGAAGGAAATTTTTTCTGGATTTCTAGTAAGGCACTGTGGTGTCCACACATTTAATTAGCCACCCTCAGTTCCAGCTCATTGTATGTTCCAATGTGCAGGATGCTTGATTGTAACAGAGGTGGACAGTCTCTTGCAGTAGCACAGACACCAATGAAGCAATCCAGCCATGTGTGCTTTCAACGCACAAAGAATGTAATCTATGCCACTTTTCAAAGAACTCCCATTTACTTGAAAATTGGAAGCTCTTTTAAGTATTACTGGGTGTCTTTTCTAGGGCATGTTGGGACCTTAATGCACTGTTGGAGGCACTGCTGTTTCTGACACTCTTAAGCATCTTTTGTTGATACGGTGTGATATGTGTGCCTTCATCTCTCACCTGTCATAGACGATGTGGGACAATGAAGAGTCAATCTGAATTTCTCATTCTCTTCCCTGCCTATGGTGTTTTGGTTTTTTGCTGTTGTGGTCTGTTGATTTACTTGTAGCACAGGAATTAAGGCTTAGAGATGGTGTGGGTTTTATCTTTTTGCTTTCCATTTAGCAAGAAGAGATAAATAAACCATCCTGCAGTGTTAAATGTGAAGTTAACGGAAGAAGAGTGAGACAAATCATTGTCAATGAATAGCTTTTATGTGTGGTTGGATGAGACAGTGAAATGCCTCTTTTTTAGTGATTGTCTGTAGTTGTAATTGGTAATCTGATCTGTATAATTCCTTAGCAGTGTAATTAGTAAAAATAAACTTGGATTCGTTAATCCAAATGTATTTTTATAATCCTTTTGCTAGAAAGATATAAGTAAGTAACTTAGAGAGTAAATTAAAAAAGTCAATATAAAATATTCCCTTCATTCAACAAATAGAGAGAGGTGTGTGTTTGTGTGCATGTATAACAGGAAGTGCCAGCTTTTGGTGAAGACATAGTAAACAGAGGAAGCAGCTACAGTTCCATTTGTTGTGAACTGATCAGTTCCACTGACGTCTGATTTAATAGTAAGCAAAGAAATTATATGTATGAAGTAAATCAAAGGATTCATACACTACCATTAGTTAGTGATTGCTTTTCTGAAGACTTGGGATTATTTTGAAATTTGGGCATGTTAACAGATTGATAGAAAAAGAAAAAAATACCATTGTATTAAGCTCTTAAAGCATCTTTATTGTTAAGTCTGTTGTAGAAGAAATGTTACTTGAAAACCAAAATACAACTGCAGATTAAAGACTGGATAACAAATCTGTAAATAAAAAGGCATAAAATGGGGGAAAGTCAATAAACACATGTTGTGATTCTGCTTTGAGTTCAATAATAGTAACTGTGTTTCTTTGAGAATAATGGTAAATCAGGTATTTCTCTTAACTTTGATGCAAGAAGGATTTTTCATAATGTTCTAGCACAAATCACAAGCACTGTAGTTTCCTTCCCTACCTGGTGAAGCAATTTGGGATAATTTTTTTTTAATATATGCCCATCCATGTGGATAATTAGATCAGCACTAAGAATGGAGCAAATTTCTGTGTGTGATGAAGTTTGTTGCTCTCATTGCTGAGACTAGGTTAGCTATGCCCCAAGTGAATATGCATCTTCTCAGTTATTTAAATGTGAACAAATCTATGTTTTGAAACTTAGAATCTGTGCTTTTGGGTTTCTGCAGCCCGTAGTTGATGTAGTGTGTCGTACCTTTCTGCTGCTACATTTTTGTACCGTGGAGATCACTGAAACCCCAGTTCTGATTTCAGCAGCTGGACAATCCCAATTCTTTTATCAAATATGAAACTCAACTGCATAGAGACCATGGGCCTGTCATAGATTAAGGCAGAGTACCTTTAATATTAAGGACTCAGAAATTTCTGTTTTCCTTCCTGTAGATGTACTTGCTTTCTGAATTACCTTTAACATGAGCTGTGTATATAGGCTCATTGGCAGAAGAGCAGTGCACGTCATCAGACACTTGAGTTAAAATACTACCTGTATCATACCAACACATTTGTTACAGAATGTGTGTGACTTAAAGACTGGATCACAGTAGACAAACAAATCATTGTATCCTGTCATTTCACATAGTAAGAATAAGCTAATAGTTGTGAGATACCCAGCGAAGAATATTGTGTGTCAGAATTCATCTGTACAGGTGTTCAGGGAGGATGTATATGTGAGATAAGGTACAAGGGAATGCTGTCCATCCTCCCAAGGCTCTGCAGTCTGCATTCTTAGCTCTTAGTGACTTGGAGCTTGGATTTACGTCTTTGTATGCATCTTCTGTAAGCCTGTCTAATTAATGATTGACACACATAATCTATCATATTTGAGTCTATGAAGATTTCACCTCAGAAGTGATCTTCTGTCCAGAAAATGATGGTTTATGACTTGTGTGCTTCATCTTGGGGGAATTGTAAAAGCACTGAGAAAATCGGTAGAATACAGAAATAAACCAACCTTATAGACTACAGGAAATGCAGTGATTTAAGTAGTTATTGACTTGCAGTGTCCCAAAACCTAGTGCATCCTATTTTTCAGAAAAGTAGGAAAGAGATGCAGAAGCAACAGTTATGTTAGTTTAGCTCTTGCAGTACCATAGAAAGTATTTCTACAGAGAGGTGGCAAGACACTGTTAGCTGAGGGTTTTGTCCAAGCTGATTTGAAATGGTTATTTGGTGTGATGCTAAGGTTTATCCATCCCCTTCTCTGAATAAAAAATAGAATAAATTTATTCTCTTATTCTCTTTGGTTGAACTTGGGATGCATCTGTTGTCAGCATCTTTGAAACTGCAAAAATGCCTCTTAAGACTCAAAAGAGGAGTTTGGTAGAATTCAGCTACTCCTTTTGGTCCTTGCATGGTATTATTTTCCATGTTGGCAGATTGTGTTGAGTCAGAAGAAGCCCTGCTCTTATACTCAGAGGGGTGATCATATTAGCAGATGTAATTTAGTACCTTCTCAAAAAAAAAAAGGTGTTTTTTGTCTAAATAACTTCAGTCTTTTCTGTTTTATTGAGATGTGTATTGGTGTTGTGAATATCAATTGCATGCTTTCAACAAATGCTTATGATTTTTTAGAAATATTCTTAAATGGTTTTATTTCATTAAGTATTCTCTTTGCTTTGTGAATAGCTGACAAAACTTGAAAAACAGCAACAAAGAAAAGAGAAGACCAGAACCAAGGTGCCCTCTGAGTCAAGTAGAGAAAGAAATGCCCCCCGTAACAAGGAAGACCCCAGCGCAAGCAGTGGAGCAGAAGGAGATGTGTCTTCAGAAAGGGAGCCTTAGCTCACCCAAAGCAGGCCTCAGGTTTGGCTTTCCCACTTTGTAAAGCTGTGTCCTCCTTCTTGGCTGTCTCTAACCCTGGAAGCTTTGATTTAGCAGCATATATAGAGAGCTGGATTAGAAGTGATAGAAAGTGAAATGCTGGAAATTCTGCTGGTGGGTAACCTCCTCTTCTGCCTGCGGTTGGCACATCAGAATGTGGTAGTGGATGAAATCTTCTTGCCAGCTTTGTGCTTGGTTGGAGCTGTGAACCTGTGAGTCTGTCCCAGCCATGACAATTTCCAGGTTGACTCAGAAAATCTAAAATTTCAGTCTTACAGCACAGCAGTGACTTAACTTGGAATCCCATTTTGGATCCTTATGGAGTTATGTGTTGTGTTTCTCTACCTAGCAGGAAGGTCACTCTGGAACAGCCCCCACCCAAATAACACATGACAATGGAAGTGAATAGCAGTTACACAGCAATGGAAGTGAAAAATATTTTAGAAACTGGAGATAGGCCAGAAATGCAACTTCCTATCATGGTTCTTACCCTTTCCTCCTCAGTATGTTCCTTTCCCAGGTGACTTAATAACACTATATTTGATATACCTTCACAGTCTAATGAGAACATTAGGCCAGATGTTGGGAGCCAGACTTGCTACCTGAATTCAAAGAGAGAACTGGGATTTCCTCTTCCTTCCAGGCATTTGACCTGCAAGATGTGCCTGGACCTGAGTGAATTGAAATAGGCTCTCTGGCTATAGACCTGAATCCTTTTTCATGGATTACCTGTATTTGTAGATAGGTATTTATCTTAGTCTCCTGGTCAGCTTTAAGTCTTCAAGACACAGTTTTTGTGTCTTTTGGCCCTCACCTCCCCAAAATAGCTACATTGCTGATTTTGAAACATGTCCAGGTTCTCAAGTAAGTATTATTTCCCTCATCTGCACACTCTAGCCCTGGGCTGGGTATACCGTTTAATTAACAGCCTTGCAAAGTTAAAGTCTTAACTTTTCTCTTGTTTTCCCATCACTGGAGTGCAGTCTGGCTTGTGATTTATACCATTCAGTATCACACATTGCTCAGAAAGTTGCTTTATTATTTTTTTTAAAATCCATTAATTTTCCTGGTCGTCATACATTAGGGACTGGGTTCTGTTTTGCAGAAGTTTGTATTTTCTGTGTGGTACTAATATGAATGAATTTGCATAAGACCTCAAACAGATTTCTAGAAATATGCTAATTTGATTGGATTGGCTTGGCAAGGGGATCAAAAAACTCCCATGGGCTTTTTTTTGCTGGCCTCATGGAAAGAAACTTAGGTGTGAAATAGTTCTGTGGATTTTGTTATCAGACAACAACTGGAATAACATGAGCTCTGCTCTCCTCATCTTTTAAGTTTAGTACAGCTTCCTGTTTTGATATTGGAGATGAATAGGCACATTGGGAAGGATAACATGTTCTTGGAAAACGAGTGTGTGCTGCTTCTCTGCAATTGCTGGCCTTGCTGCTATGGGAATATAGCAGGATATGCGGGATATGTTTCTGGTTTGTGTGTTGAAATAAGAACATTTTAGAGAGCAGGAGTTAGCAAGCCTTCTAGAGTGCTTTGTTCAGTCTGACCTGTGCAATGGCATTTCAAATTGTAGGGAGCTGAACAGTGCTAAAATGTGATATACTGATAAACTACTGTTAATTGTCATGCTGTGACAAGATACTTTTTGTGTGGAATTTGGAAGCATCATACCCCATTTATTGTCTGCTTGCAGTAATGTTCCTGTTTGTTTGCCTTCTACAGTTCTTGTACTGGATTCTTGAAGAGAGACCCAACAGGCATTCACCTCAGCACCACTCTTCAAAGGCTTTGGAAAAGAATGGGAAATGGAAAAACAAATCTAAGACATTAGGAACCTATATCATTCTGTATTGAAACAACCAAAGCAATGCTATCTGAGTCAGTTGTTGATGTCTAGTATCAGTAGTAAAAAGGACTCGTAACATTTTTGTGTATGTGTTCTCACATGACTGCTGAGTAAAGGGTGACTGTAGGCAGACTGTAGCAGAACTTTCAGTACATAAGCTCCATTTCAAAATTGAATCAGGGTTTTTCCTTAAACTTACACTTGAATTCTGAAAATTATCCAGGCAGGCTTGTATTTTGATTCTCACTCTGTGGTGTCATGTGCTACCTGTTTCCATGGCAGCTTGTAGATCTGTGTATATTTTGGTATATTGTTCAGCTGCTACGTAACACCAAGTTAGGCAGTCCGGTCTTTCTGCATGGATTAAGTTGTTAAAAGGAAAGATCAGCTGCTAGTTGTTTATCATGTGGAACACATCTGTCTTGTAAACTTTTTTTAAAACCAGAAAAAGACTTTATTAAACAAATGATACTATCTCAGTGCCTTTTGGTGTTTCTGTATTGCGTCCCTAAGTTACAGTGATATGAGTGACACTGAGTGGAAGTTACAAGCAAAGAAGCATCTGTTGATGTAACTCATCCACTTCTCCTTTGGAAGTCATGCTGCTGTTCTGAGATCTTGTGCTCTTTTCAACACATCAGAGTCCTACAGGTACTTTATAGTGACTATCAAAATCTCACAGGAGCTTCCTGCATTGTGCCCCTGCTGACATTTCTGTCAGATTCATCAGAGATATTTGGAAGCTTATGGCAACAACAATTGCTGAGGAACAGCTGCAGAACTTCTCTCTTGTAGGTTTTGAAGCCAAGTTTCAGGGGAAATAAGACTGCAATACATACACCTTTGACATCTTTCAGAGGTGGTGGTGATACCTTCTATATAGGGCATTCTTCAAGCCTGCCTTTGATTATGGTCTTCACTAGCCATCTGCCCTGGCTACCATCGGAGCCAGGAGACTTATTGCACGGAGTGTTTACCTGATTATAGGGCTAACTGATAATAATTATTTCTAATCCAATTGGAAATTGTGTTTGTGATACTGTGCGCCATGTAACTTTTGTCTTGTAGCTTTTTGCATCTGTTTGTTTAGGAAAATATGAGTCATGCCAGGACAGTAGAGTTTCAGAACTGTACCCTGATGGCTTCTTAAAATACATGAAGCTCAAGTAAGGATGTGGCACACCACACCAGAGTAGCCAGGTTGCATTGAAATATTACGCTTAGTCTTGCCTTTAAGAATTTACATAATTTTTCATCTGGCCATCACATTTGCAAAGGGCAGAATTTAGTGAACACCTCTTGGGTTTTGATATGGTTGTTGACCAGCCAACCCTCAGACCTATCTCTTCTGGCTTAGGTGTCCTCCTTGCTCCAGCATATTTGAAGTCTGGTCTTCTCCTTTGCAACAACTACGTATGAAGATAATGGTGTGAACGAAGTCTCACAGTTTGC
Source organism: Turnix velox (assembly GCA_013400935.1). Taxonomy (NCBI): domain Eukaryota; kingdom Metazoa; phylum Chordata; class Aves; order Charadriiformes; family Turnicidae; genus Turnix; species Turnix velox. Next base: position 122,355 of record VZTY01020101.1, read on the forward strand.
ATCCTAAAAGGTAGGCTGGTAGAAGCCAAATTAATGTAAGAAACGTTGTTACAAATACATCTGAAGCATCTGAAGAGAGACAAGGTGTGGTATTCTACCTGCATTTAAACAGAAATAAAGAGCAAAGAAATGGTAACATTGGATAAAAAAGGAGGTGACCTGATGCTTGGCTCCCTGTTCAGCCATGGTATCTCTGAGTCTCTTTAGTCAACTGCCCTTTGCTGCCTCCTGTGGAAGATGTGAGGATAAGTTCACTACAAGTTGGGAATGTGGTCATGGCATGTGGTGATGGAGGCCTGGGAGCTGGAAACACTTTGGGAAAAAGCTGCTGCCTGTTGTCCTATCCTCAGAGTCTTTTCATGCACTGTTTTAGGATTAAAAAAACCCCTCCTAGCTAATCACACTTTGTTAAGAGTGCTGTTTGCTTTCTCTAAGGATACTGGCCTTTCTGCTGCCAGCTAAACTTGGGAAAGGCCACTTTTCCAAGTGTGTTAGATGGCTGAGACTTGGTTATCTGTCCCATTCTTCTTTGTAGCAAGCTTGTAAGCAGAAACCAGGAGATTTAAATGGCTCTGTCTGTTCCTCTGCCTAGTAATTGTTAGGCCAGGTTTCTTTCTAGGGCCTTAGTGAGCCTTTCTTTGTGAAAGAGGTGAGCTTTCTAGGTGGAAGGAATATTACTTATTTGTTCCTAAATGCTGAAAGTTAACAGAAAGTTGCATTTATTTCATATGTTTATAAAATGTTAAGGAACAGTATGAACAGATGCTAAGTTTCTGCTCATTATTTCCTTTTCTGCCAAATTACACTTACAAACTCTTCTGTTTTGTTCTGTCCCAGCTCACAGAGCAGTTTTGCCAGAGTTCACTTCTTTGTAATTTATGGGCCACAGTCAGAAGATGACCATCTAATGTGTGCTAGCTATAATAGAGCAGCTTCTGATTCAGAGACCCTGTGCTGTGTGATCACCAGCTGCACACTGGCTGCCCTCATGTTAAAGTCCTGCAGGCAGAACTCACAAAGCTGCCATTTTGGGAAGCAGCCCAAACCCCAGTATCTTGTGGCTATCTGTCTTTGTGATAATGCTCTGAGGATCCTGATTAAATCTTTTCAGATTCCTCTCTGTGTTGGAGCTGCTGTCTCTTTGCCTTTTGCTCTCTCTTGAACTCAGACAAGAATCATCCTCTGCCTTTACAGCAAATGTGCACAAAATTACAGAAGATATTCTTGGCCCTGGTAGCCCTTGTATGTGAGTGAGGTCTGCAAGAGAGTAATGTTGTCTTTCCCCATTTGAAATTCTTGGTAGATATCTAGGAGATAATCTAAATCTGTTTGAAGTACTATCTAACAGTACTTAGATTTCTGTGTCACTTGGACAATCCCTACTGCAGGTCCTATTTTACTTCCAATTTCAATTTCTGGACAGAAAACTCCATGAGGATATGTGCCTTTTAAGCAGAAATTATACTTGTGCTCCTTGGAATATTTACTGCTAATTTTCATTGACTGCTATCACCAGAAAAGGCAATATTTATAACAGTGAAACTCTGTTTATAGGTGTTTTGCAAACACCTCCATTCAGATATTGAATCTATGGACCACATTGCCTTAAAAAGTAGTTTTAAGAATGGAACATTCAGAGTAAGTGATGCTCTACAACACTATATGGATAGTTTGAATTTGGTATGTAAATACAGATGAATTAAAGGCAAAATAACAACTGTTGATGTAAATGCTCAGTGGATAAACTCAGTTTCCAATTTTAGAAAAGAGTGCAGACAATGAATTAAAAGTGGTCTGATTTACAGCTAGTGATGCTAGTTCCTGGAGAACCCATGTTTGAACATGGTGGCATTAGCTCCCTCTCTGCTCCAGTCTGGTGGTCACGTGTTGGCAGGTTTCAATCTCAAAATACAGCACTTTGCAAAAACCCACCTTCCTGTGGTTCTTCCACAGGACTGGGGGAGTTCTGGTCCATTGCAACCCAAATAGTATCCCAAAAATGAAGTCTAGCATGGCTGGAGTGTAGTGCATCCAGGGATGTGGTGGGCTTCTCATCACTGGAAAATTTTAGGGTTCAGCTGGACAGGGTGCTGGGTCATCTTGCCTAAGCCCCGCTTATGCCAAGAAAGGTTTGAACTAAGGAATTACAGGCTGCTGAGGGAAGTGGTTGAGGCATCTCTGGAGGTATTTAAATAGCTGCACAGACATAGAGCTTGGAGATAAGTTTTAGCAATGGTTCTTGTCAGGTTGATAGTTGGACTTGATCTGAAAGGCCCCTTCCAGCTAGGGCTATTCTGTGATCCTTGAGATCCTTTTCAGCCTGGGACTCTGTGGCTATGATAGGAATCACACATCACCAAATATTACCTCACATTCCTGTTGATGCTGTGTGCTTGAGGTATGCGTTGCACGGACCTGCTGAGATCCTCTGCTCTTCCTCAAAATCTTCCAGGTTTTATCTTGTGCCACTCAAACAAACTGCTTCCAGTTTCAATGGAGATGGGATGCAATTTCAGCACAGCAGGGACAGGTTCAGTGTTTGAATCAGAATTAAACTGGCGAACAGGCAGGGAGGAGGCAGCAGGTCTGTGAGCAGGTCTGTGTGTGACTTGGGTGATACTGGTAGCTGCTCTGCCTGTGCCCATGCTGGATTCTCATGGAAGAAATCAGGTAAGCAGAATGCCTTTGTCAGGATGTTCTCTCCTACTGGCTCTTTGCCAGTCTGTCATGGCTTTTCATCTCCAATTTACGTACACTCAGTGTGTATTATCATTAACTTACTAATCTTTAAAGGAATGCTTGGTAATGGTACTTAAGACCAAGTGTTTCATATGGCAGACAACTGTCCCAGGGTTGCTTTAAAGCAAGCAAAAGTGTGTGGTCAGCTTCTCTGGGCTGTGGCATGTCTCTGTGCTGTGAGCCAGTGGTGCTGGCTGTGTGAGCCACTTGGACTCCAGAGGTGACATGGATGAGTGGCCACAAGACAAATGTGTGTCTTGGAGGATCTCCTGGCAGCAAAACCCTGAGGATGAATCAGATTGTTACAGGAGGCCCTGTCAAGAAATGAGGCAATGAAAAATTGAGTATAGTCATGAAAAAATTAATCTGAGATTGGTATTTAAAACAAGTTTTGTGAATGATGTTAGACTGGCTTCTAAACATTTACACTGCTGAAATCTCCGACTGTTGAATTGAAAGTGCCTGTTTTATGATGTGGGATGTATTGAGAAACTCACAAAAATACACTTCCAATATCCTTATTAAATATTCATTGTTTGAATAGACCAGAGTGTTAGTGGAGGCACTTGTGTGCCAAGTAAATAGTTTTTTAAAGTATTAAAATATTTTGTTTTTCCATGCTAAATTGTTTCAAAGAGCTCCTCTGCTTGGGTAAATAATACTTGCAGCCAACATCATGCCATCATTCCCACAATGTTTTAGAGTTGGGCATTAATATTCCTGTTGATACAATGAATACATTTTAATGCTGGTGTGTGGGAAGTGTGGCTTAATTGCCACACAGGGAGGGGAGACAATGGAAGAGAGTACTTTGCTATCTGTGCTTATTTAGGTTTTTTTGTTCTTGTGTTTAGATTACCTGGGGGCTGTTAACCAGTTCAAACTGAGATGACCTTAACATTTGTTCTCCTATTAAGAGCTGTGATTCATTTCATTGAGGTGGTTGAAAAGCTTAAGTTATGTTGGTAATATTTATTATTTTTTTAACCCTTTTGTGTTCACACAGTTGTATGCAAGAGACTGAAGTAGCTGGGATTGAGCAGTTCATAGGGAAGATGTTACTATGTCAAGGCTGAACCTTTAAAAGACTTCTGTGGAAGCTCTTCTAAAACTTTGAGCATATTGCATTGCAGTAATAGAAATGCCAGGTCATTACCCGGAGGCGCTGAGGTATGGAGCAGCTGGTAGAGCAGGAGCACGAAAGCATTTATTGTTTTAACACCCTTCCTGTATGCCAGCAGGTGTCAGCAAAACCTAAGGAACTGGAAAACACTGCAGTGGATTACGGCGGTTTTCATTAGCATCTCCTTCCTTGAAGGAAAATAATGATTCTGGCGATAATGGAGACAATAGTTTTCTTTACAGTGTATATACTGTTCTGTAAGTGGGACTTGTATCTTTTCCAGATAGCTGCTCTGTTTGAAAACTGTAGACTATAATAACTTTTTTTGCACATTCATGCTGTGATCTGCGTTGTATTTGTTGAAACCCCTCAGCCTTACAGGGAAGTCGCTGGGGAGAAATGAGTAGGATCCATCTGAGGGACTCCTGCTGCTGCCATTTTCCAGAATTTACACTGCTCTGGTGCTGGTATCAGTATTTTCACTGCTGCCTTTATCCTCAGCCTCTGGGTGGGCTTTGGTTTAAAGCACTCATCAATAAAAATGGCAGTGATATTTGGCACTGCTGATATATGTGACACGGGTTTGAAGACAGGAATTGTTTGTTGCTCAGGTAAGTTCAGTGCTTACGAACACTGCAACCACCCTTTCTGACTGTCCAATTCCCTGCCTACATAAGCAATTCCCTGCCTTCTATATATAGAGAGAGCAAGTTTGTACTCAAATGGACTCAAATACGTGGGCTGCATCAGAAAAGCTGTGGCCAGCAGGTCAAGAGAGGTGATTCTGCCCCTCTGCTCTGCTCTTATGGAACACCACCTGGAGTACTGTGTCTAGCTCTGGAGCCCTCAGCCAAAGAAGGATATTGAGGTGTTGGAGAAAGTCTAAAGGAGGGCCATGAGAATGATCAGAGGGCTGGAGCACCTCCCCTGTGAGGACAGGCTGAGAGGGTTGGGGCTGTTCAGCCTGGAAAAGAGAAGGCTTCAGGAGGATATTGTAGCAACCTATCAGTACCTGAAGGAGGGCCATGGAGAAGGTGGTGAGGGACTGTTTGGCAGAGCATGAAGTGATAGAACGAGGGGCAATGGTTTTAAGCTAGAGGAGGGCAGGATTAGATTAGACATTAGGAAGAAGTTCTTCACCATGAGAGTGGTGAGGCACTGGAACAGGTTGCCCAGAGAGGTGGTGGAGGCCCCATCCCTGGAAGCACTCAAGGCCAGGCTTGATGAATCTCTGAGCAACCTGATCTAGTGCAGGATGTCCCTGCTCTCTGCAGCAGGGTTGTACTGGATGACCTTTGAAGGTCCCTTCCAACTCATTCTATGATTCTACAGGTGTACATGTTCTCTGTTAGAGGAGAAGGTTGTCTTCTCTGAGTATTTTACTTTCCCTTTGCTTGTGCAGGTACATTTCAGTTTAAATTAGGCTACCAATAAGGTTTGCTGTGTTGCTTAGAAGTTTGAGATGCCCTTAATACTCAGAAGCCAAGCACTGCTCCTTGTACAATAGACTTTATTTGTATGTACAGAGAAATAAAAGGCTTGTGATCACTGCAAATCAGTTTTCTTAAGTGCTTTATTTTGGTTTTGCTTGGGTTCAGAGGAAATGAGACAGGAATGTAAAGAGGTAATACTTCAAAAGGGCATCTAGATGAAATATTTATCTCCACGCAGTGTTAATTGCTATGTTCTTTGGGATGTTTTGTCATGATCTTACGATGTTTGGGTGTGCTATTTCTGAAGCAGACATGTTTGTAGGGCAATGGAGTAGTAAAGGCAACAGCTTTGGGAAGCCCAGCATAGCATAGCCAAGGAACTCCTGGCAGGTGGGGAAAATGTCAAAATTGATGAATGTTCTTTAAAAACCAACAAAAACAGAACCCCTAAACCTGCTGACATCCTTTTCTGATAAGCTTACACATAGTGAGGGTTCTGTGGAAGGGACAGAGGCTGAAACAAGGGGTAAGTCTATTGTTTCATTTATTATGAAGAATAGCAATGAAAATTTAGAGTTTTTTGGAATTTGTTGGAACATAGCCAGTGGGCTTTGTAAGCTCAGGTGCCTGCCACAACTTTCAAGTATTTGTCTGCCTGCTGCAAAACTGCCTCTTTATTTCAGGAGGAAAACAGGTGAGAAACTTGCTTTTATTTTCCCTAGGTTTAAAGTAAGTAGGTTTTTAACAGGTGTAACTAACAATTTTATGATTGAATTTCCACCTCTTCACCCCTGTTTCAGAGATATCCACATTCTGCTGTAAAAGCTGACTAGAAATATTACAGATGGTTAGAGGAATTGCACATTTTCCATTATGTTCCTTTGTTAAAATTGTGTTGAGCAAAGTAGAATGTTCTTACAAATAATTACAGTGATGTATAATGGATTATTGATTAAAAAACATTAAGAAAAATAGAGTATTTAACTCCAGACTATCATCCTCTGCCTAAGAGAAACTGTGGTTGAGAAGTTCATGGAATATGTAGCCATGTGCTGATAAGAAAACTGTCTAGAAGAGCAGGATTTTGTGTTTTTGCTGAAATTGAAACCAGAACCAACCATGCTGAACGTTGTTTAGGAAAAAGGTTTCAAAATTAGCCTGGAAGTTTTGGCTACAACTTCCTCAACTTTGAAATTTGTTTGCTGTTGTTTCCATTGGCGGTTGAACTGTGCTCTGCATTAATGTGGTTTCACTTGTTTCTTAAGCTTTATCAGCTCTAGAAACCTTTCAGAGAGAAGAGGGCCTCGGGCCAGGAGAAGTGGTCTGCTTCTGATACCAATATCACTGTTGGTTATCCCTGATCTTTGCTGGAAAAGGCAAAAGGATTTTGCATGAGATGAGGGTGGTCAGCACATTTTTTTTTCAAGCATTTCCTACTAGAATTTCTAAAGATAAACCCAGTTCTTGTTTTATGTCTAGTGCCTCGTGGGTAGGTTCCCAAATGCATTTGAGCTCATCTTGCCTTCCAGCATCTCTGCTTTCCCCACGGTCAAGCTGATTGGCTTCTGTTCCTCCCTAGCACTCTGTCTATTGTAATCCCATGCTTGAAAGGTGGACCCATCTCAGCTGGGCTCCTGCAGAAGCACAATTTCCAGCACAGCTTGCAAAGTGTGTTGGTTTTGGAAATATTTAGGAGGATATAAACAGAAGAATAAAAGGCACTGTGAAGAAAAAAAAGCCAGTTACTTGTGCAGTCCTGAATTCTTTTCATGCTCCGGAGGGAAATAGGGAGTAATGGGAAAGGGAAGCAGCTGGAAGGTCAAGTATTATCCATGAGGCTTTTCTTCAGAGGGAGCCAAGTGGAGTAAAAGATGCTTCCTGTTCAGACTTAATGCTTCTAGATTAATGGCAGCGTGCCCAGTACTGCCAAGCCTAAATGCCATAGGAGATTAATTAAATGCACTATAACAGAGCAGCTGTTGTAAATAAAGTATAAAATACATTGACCCATAGTCTGAAGAAGTCTACAAGCGGGTTCTGTAGGTTGGCCATCTGTTAATTTCTAAATATACATGTAGTAAAGGGTTTGGGTCATCAAAATTTGTTTGTGTCATGCTGGACAGCTAGTTGAATGAGATACAATAAAATTTCAGTAGCTAATTCCCGGTAATTGCCTGGCTCTGGAGTGTAATGTTTGAGTGTTGAGGTTTGTCTTTTGTTCCCTCTGCAGTCCTCTTGTTATATATATATCTATATCTATATATATCTATATAGATATATATATCTATTTTATATCAAGTCCCAATCTTACTTCCTAAGAATCATAGAATGCGTTGAGTTGGAAGGGACCTTCAAAGGTCATCTAATCCAATTCCCCTGCAGTAAGCAGGGACATCTTGGAAATAGGTCAGGTTTGGACAAGTGTTCTTCGTATGGAGCCAAAAATCTTGTGATGAACTGGTGACTCTTTAGTGATGCCAAAGGGATGAGGAAGAATATATATAACCTGACCTTTTGTCTATAGTGTCCTATACATGTTTTGGCATTGTTCTCCCGTTGAGAAAGCGTAGGAGATGGTGAGGAAGGCAGTGTGGTCTGTTGGCCATACTCTTATGATAATGATTCTCCTAGCTCTTCTGGTCATCTGATGGTGTTAGTCCACTTTTCTTGCATCACCAGCATCCGATTTACTTAATGAGTGTGGGTTGGCAGAAGATTAATTTAAATAAGCTGAAAATTACATTCATCATGGGGAAATCCAGAAACAAAAGTGAAGCTGCACCTTCTCTTTGTAGACAGAAAATACATTGTGCCTTTGTCAGATCAACTTGGGTTACTGCATAAGGTGTCTCTTGGATCCTCATGGTAAGAGTTTCATGCAACATTTTGCTCTGTGATGCTCTGTAATTGGTTTGAGTATTAGCAACTTTTCTCCTTCCAGCTGCTGGAAGGTGTGTGTATGTGTATGTATATATATGTATATATGTGATGGCACCTCCAGGCAGGAATACTCTCTACTTTCTCATTAGGAACAATGTTAAAGATCACTTGGCATCTTCTGCTGCTGCTGGCTGCATTAAGAGATGTGCTCATATAACGAACACAAGAGGCTCCAGCACATTTTTGCTTCCCATAGACTTTGGTTTTGTTTTCTCTGTTTTGATCAATAATATCCTCTCTCAAATAGAATTTACTTTTGCCCTTGTTGGAATCTCCCAAGGTTTTCTGCTCAACACAGGAGTTTTCCCTCAAGTTGTTTCTGCTTGTTTCTTGGGACCATTGGCTTTGGCTCCTCTCTTTTTATCTGCTTGTCAAGGAGAATATTTTGACTTAGACCTATAAAAATACTGTTCATGGGAACACCCAATAGTCTTTTCTGTAAACAAAGCAAAACATATGGCATATATTTAAGCCCCTTTTCATTTTACTACAGTAGCTTGTCTGAGAGCCCATTGGAACAGGTTTTCTTGTTCCTTCACTTTAAGGGTTCCAGAACTTTTGTCCTTGAGGGGTGCAGTGCATCAGAGTTTGCATCATCTCCTTTTATGTTATTATCATTCTGGTTGTTGCTCATTGAAATCCTAGTACTGCTCAGGCAGGCTGCCAGCTTTTGACTCTGCATTGTGAGCCATGTTGGTCCCTTGCTCTCCCAAGTCAACAGGGAGAGATGCAAAATGTTTGACGAAACCAGTCACACTTCTAATGAAAAAATGGGTATTTTCTGCATGTTGACCTGCCAATTCAGTTGCATGGCCCCTTAGGAGGCTGTGATCTGTGATGGTGGATACCTGCTAACATACTGAAGTGGTTGGGTTGGAATCACCATTATGTCAGGATGATACAAGGCATTGGGATCAGTGCTCAGTCATGTTCACCTCCTGATGCTTCTTTGGGCACCTCAGTAAGGCTCAACTTAGCCTTGTGAGCTTAGGATTATAGTATTTTCATGCAATTAACAATGTCTTCAATCTTACTTGTGTCTCTGGGAAAGCCTTTGGTATCTAGGAGGTCTTTTCAGAATCCGAGAAGGTTGTGACTTCATCAAATCTGATCTCTTGCCTCAGCTCTAGGATTTTGCCTTTATAACTTCTCATTGGAGGTCCATGAGTGCTTGAACTGCCGGGGTAGTGGGAAGACTGTTACTGTCAACAATTGTTAATATTCCTTGAGTCACACAGAGCACATTTTTTGACAAACCTCTGGGTAGAATGTAGTTGTTTTCCTGCTTTTCTCTTTTCCCCGTCAGCCGATCCTGGAGTTTTGCAGGCTTTTTTCTAGTAGAATTTTTTTCAGACACAGGCCAATATGAATTCTGTAAATGCAGAGTACAAAATCAAAACTGCACTTATCTTTCTAGTATTATAACAGTCCTACAAAATATTAGCTCTCCTTTGTACAATACATGCTGATAAGATAGGACACAAGAAAGGTGACTGTATTAGTGGTGGTGTTTGGGTTCAGCACATGCTGACCAAAGGTATGTCCCATAAAATCGTGCTTACCAGGGCCATTCTGTGAGGTTCAGCTTTACTGCCTTTTACTTTCAGGTCTTCTGAAAAGTTGCACGAAGTATAGTGAGACTAGGCACTGATAATATGTCTCAAATCTGCAAAATTCAGAGACACTTCACAGCATCTGCCAGGCTGATTCAGTAGCAGATGTAATGAGAGAACTGTCTCCCCTTCTCTCAGTGATCGCTTTTTGGGAACGCAATATTTTTCAGGTATATTTACTATATTGATTTCTATCTCAGTTTTGTGCAGTGAACAGATGCAGTTCCATTTTACACATCTTCTTCAGAATAGAGGTAAGTGTCCTGGTTTGAGGTAAAATAGGGTAAATTTTCTAGTTTGTAACTTCACTTTTCAGCTAGGCCTCTTCTGTCTGACTAAACTCTGAAATTAACTGCACATTGTTCAGACACTGTTTGCTCTCAGACTGATAAGACCAGGGAATGGTATGCAAGAAGCTCTTATTTTCATTATTCACTATGGTGATCAAGATCAGAAAGTTTTTCAACCACCCTACCCGGGGGCTGGAAGCAGAAAGACATAGAGAAGTTCCACCTGCAAGGAGGAGCGGACAGGGCAGGTGACCCAAAATAGACCAACAGGAATATTCCATCCCATATGCCCCATGCTCAGTATAAAAGCTGAGGGATCAAAAGGTCAGGCTCTTCTCTTTGGCCTCTGGTTCTTGGGCTCTTGGCCTCTTGCCCTTCCCTTTGTCTTTCTTCGATGGCCGACATCTAGGAAAGACTCTGCCTTTGACCCCGATCCGAGCACTCCTGAATCCAGACCCGGCATCCAGCTCCTGACTGAACTAGCCCCAGCCTGGGACTCTCCCTGCATCTGCTGGGGACGTGATCATCATCCCGGGAGCTTGATACGGTTTTGTAACATTGTATACCTTTCTATCTTTTCCTTTTAATTTTATCTATTATTTCATTATCTATTAAAGTAGTTTGGAATTCTTCTAAACTCACAAATCTCCTCATTCCTTCCTCTCCTCTCTTTAGAGAGAGGAGGGGGGGCCATCTGTCATTTGGGGAGGGTCCTTTTGGGCCTAAACCAGGACAGTAAGTAAGGATTTTTTTTCTAGCACTGATTCCATGCTCACCAGCTACACCATAATCCAGAAGTAAAACCTCTTGGTACTTGCACTTTGGATTGGCAAGATCTAGGTTGGGTGTGATGGGTGTGAGGAAGTTACCTGACCGAAACAAATTATTACTTTCATGTGTATCCAGACCAATCCACCTCATGCCTAAGTCCAAGGAAGTTCGTACAGCTGGAAGCTACTTTTTACAACGGTCTGACAAAATTCTAATTAGTCAGAAACCCAGCGTTTTCTTAGGAACACACAGAGATAACGTTCCATTAAGTACTATATAGATATCACTGAATGGTAAGTTTAGCACTAATTCTGACAGCTTTGCACAAGTGATTACCTCTTTTTATTTGCAGTAACTTCCATATGTAATTCCATATGTAATTGTTGTGTCGGGGTGTAATGAGTGTTTGTAAATAAAGTGACTTAATTCAAAGGGCAAGAAATTAACTACTGGTAAGTACCTAATAATAAAATAATAAAAATTTACTTGAATGGGATTTCTATTGCTGTGCCTCCTGAAGAAAGGGGAATGTACTTACCATTTCTCCAGTCATTGCCTAGATTTAATTTTCATCTCAGAGCCCAAAAAATTGTGTCCCGTCTCTAAGAATGTAGCAAGTGATTTATTTTACATGAAACACAATAGCAGGCAGGGAGTGTGTGAGTCTTGATTTTTAGATTTTTAGAGGATATTGCAAACATGATGGTAGTTAGCGCAAGGAAGTTTTTGGTTTGAGAGGGGAGGATAAAAGCAAATGAATTACAAGAATTCTACAGCAAGAATGTAGTAACAAAATCATTGAGATGGGCACTAAATCCTTTAATAGTATCTCATTCATAAAGATGATGTCTTTTTTCCTGTTGTGCTCGAAGGTACTGAACATGGGGATGCAGGTATTGCAAAGGATGTGCTCCAACATGGGTTAATGGCCAGCATTCTTGGTGAGGATTAAATTCTCTTCACCAAACTTCATGTCAGATAACATGTAAATCTGTCATCTTGCTTCCATGTACTGCTGTATTCTGAATGATAATTTGTATACTTTTTGCATAGTTAACAGGTGATCTTTTTCCTAACCCGTCCTGACAGCTGTCTAAATGCTAATGGAGTTGAAATGCACTGAAAGGGCATAGTGAGGCAGCTTCAGCTGTTAGGAAGCAATAATTATTTAAATATTATAAATATTGCATATACTTATGAGTTCATTTATTGTATTTGCAAAGTGAATCCGTTATGAGGTTTTTGGAGAAAGAGTTTTATTTAATATATCTTCATAAGTGAGATATATGACCTATTTCCAGAACAGAAGTATATTAGCTTAATGATTCTAATAAACTAATTCAATTTCCATTTCTGTTTATTGGGTAAATGAGAAAATGTTAAAAATTAAATTAAATTTGTCTAATTTGTTCCACTATTAATTTTTTCAGCTTATATTTAGAGTACTGAATATATTGCGTTTTTCTGATCTCTGTTTTGAGTGTTTGTGGGAAAACAGGCTGTAAGTTCCCTAGAGCAAAAGTATTTCTTTTAGGGATTCACTGGAAAAACAGAAGTACTCCTGGAGAAAGAGGCTATCAAGGAAAGTGAGGATGATTTTGAATTATACCTTTCTTTGTTGCTGCTTAAGCTGAAGAATTCACAAAAAGTTTTATAACATGGCAATGTTTCTACATTTATTTAGCTTGGAGTTTTAAACTGGCAATGAATTGTCATCAGATACAGTTTTTACAGTTTTAGATCTGCTTTTGGGCATAGTAATGTAAAATTTCAATACTTTCAATTTAATTTGAGTTGCAGGCAGGTATGCAGAAGCGTCATTAATTATTTAAACCTTTTTGATTCAGTAATTTGATATATTTTCCCTTAAGTAATAGCAAGAAATAGGAAATCAAACCTGTGAATACATTAAAGACCAAATTTCATGGTATAATTAATCACTAGTGAAGTGATTTGATTCTGATGACATTGCTCCTGTAATGGGATATTGTTCAGTGAAGATAATTTCTCTCTGGTTCTTAAGTGACAGCAACAGTTTTTTTCACATAGACATAAAACACTTGTTAAGTGTCATCATTCCTTTCAACCACAATTAAATGCATTGCTTTTAAACCTGAGGGTGCCTTTAGATAAGGCAGCAATAATATGGACTGATTTGCCAATACATGTGTGGAATGTATAATAAATTTTTTAAAAAATGGCCAAGAAGTACCATCCATCTCATTGTCATTCCTCCGGCACCTTTGCCAGTGGTTGATCTGATGTTGTCCTGATCTTTCAGGGAGCTGAACCAATGACCCCCTGCTCTTTCTTCTTTCACAGTAGAAGAAGAAAACCTCAGTAAGGCTTTAGTGGGATTGGAAATAGTACGAAGCAATGAATATGATTTATAGTACCACTTCTTACAATTTTTTTATTATTAGCCTGCAATATACTGCTAATAATTTATGGTTATATGGGCCTAACAGTCTGTCAGCTGAGGAAGATTATTGATATTTTGAATAATGGCAGCATTCTCTATGTGGGAAACGTGGTTCTCCTCTTTAGTAAGCTATTTTAGTGCCATTTTAATAGTGAAGCATAAATAACTAATATCTATGGATTACATTTGTTTGCTGCCCTGCATTTTTCAATGTATTATCATTAACTGGAAATAGGTTGATCAATATGGTGTGTCCTCAGCAGACCATTGTGCTGCTCTGAAAAAGTTGTAAAAACACAAATCTTATTTTAAATACTGAAGATAAGAAAATTCTTTCCTATTTACAAAAGGCAAAACTTGTTGCCCAAAGCCACACATGGAGAAGTCAGCAAGGTCACTTGCTTAGGCTGGTATGTTGCAGCAGCAACCAACTAATGGTTCTTTTATTGCTGTGGACCAACTGCTAGATGATGAGGTCACTCTGTGAAGTCACTAACTACCAATTAAGGGCAATTTGTTGTTAGTTTTGTGCTGTGTAATGGCAGTGATCTACCATGTAGTGTCTCAGATATTTTGTCAGGTGCAAGCATCAACTACCAAGCCAAGGGAAAATTTACTGCACAATGAGCCACGTGGGGTGGCCATGCCAAGGGGCAGATTCAGACCTCCCAGCCCCCTATGCTATTTACAGATGTGCCCAATCCCTATGAAAGAAGTAGCTATTTGCAACAAAAACCAAATAATGGAAAGCAATTCCCAGAGCAGCTGGTCACCAAAGAGAAGCCATTCCTCCGAGTCCCACAATTTGCATGTGGATGGCAGCACTTAGGAATAAAGATATTTAAGAAGGGTTTCTAACTGCAAAATTATCAACAGATGCTTGATTGTAACCATTAGCAAAAGGGGGTCATCACTAAGCTGTCAATGAAGCTGTGTGTCAGACTCAGGGCTCTCAGGCTTTTGAAGGGGTCAGGCTGCAGCAGATACTGAGAGTGCTGCTTTTTTTCTCTTCAATTTTTCAGGAATGAAAGATGGGTTGGAAAAATTGCCAGTATTAGAAGAACCCTTAAATCAAATACTACCTTTGCAGCTTGCAATCTCTGAGCAGCATCTGTAAATCTGAGTATCAAAGGAGCTGGTGTTTGTCCACTGACCCTCATTAGCTGAGAAGGATATGGGTGAGAAGGACGAGTTATGAAATAAGGTGGTTTTCCTGCTCCAGTATCTCAGTGTCTCCTGTTCAGCAGAAGGAAATACTCATTTTTGCTTCACCTGCAAACTCTAAAGAAGGCTGTATCAAAGTTTGTGCCATGGTATTGCTGTAAAAGGGATTGCTGGGTAATATCAAATGTCTGTCTCTGTTTCTGGTTCTAATTAAAGCACTTTTATTGCTTGCCTAGTTAGAATAATGGAATATAAGATTTTAGAAGCACTTGGGCCTGTATGTGTCAATGTAATTTATATGGCCAGTCGATGATGTAAATCAGTGCCAAAGCAAACTGTAATGATCATTTTACTGAATGATAAATGGTGTTCTTTTAAGCAAACTCAGTAATGGGTGAAAAGGTAAAACTTGGTGCTTAAGTCAGGATTTTGTTCTTAAATAGTATGAGAAATGGCCAGAAAATTAAATTGTAATAATACCATAACCTCACAAATAATTAGTGACTTCAAATATTTGCAGAACTCTGGGGTTGCTAATGATGATGAGATCCTTGACAGTGGAGCAGACAAAGCAATCCTTCTGTGTTCAGCAGTTTGTGGTGATGATGAAAAATATTTGGAAGCATTACTGGAAAAGGGCTACAGCCCAGATGCTCAGCCTGAACTTTGGCTGCAGCTCACACTTCAGATCATATTGCTTAGGTTTTACAAAAAGAATAAGTTCACCTCTCACATATTGAAATTATTCATTACTGAGTGGGTCTTCATTTCACTTTTTTCTCTGCTTGATGTGAAGCGTTTTCTTGCCCTCCCTTCTCAACTTTGAGGTGACAGAGATATACCTTTTGAACCTGGGTGATGTGTGGGCTCAGGGCCACACACAGGAGCTAAAGAACCTTGCTGTAACCCCTCTGTAACCCCTCCTTGAAGAGGAGTCATGTAGAACACAGTTGCAGTCTAGTTTTTGTCTTTCCAAGTTTAGTATCTACCAACCTTCCTCTGTCTTCTGGGAACTTGGCTTGATGCTGTGAATGAATCAAATGGACTCTTAATTAGTTAGATCCTTTTCAGTTAAGGATGGTTTACTGGAAAATACTGGTTTGCTTTCTCTGCATGCCAATGTTGTGCATGAAAAAAAAGCTACAGAAGTTTTAGATGTGGTTTTATAGCTAAAGTTCACTTCCCACCATTTTATACCTCCCATGCTTTGTTATTCTTTCAAGAAGACCATCTACCATGAAAACAGGATATCAGTTCAACTTAACAGCTATAATGAGAACTTGAAATTGTTGAATGATAAATTCATTTTGGTGATGTCCTTGCTATAAAGCAGAAAATAAAATGATGGTTGTTGCATAGTACAATGCCTATAATTACAGAAGAAAACCAGAATATAAACCCCTTGCTCTTGAATAAGCATACATGTGGTAGGTCAGAGAGCTGCTTTCATGTCCTTAGCATTGACTTTTCCTTTAGCAATGCATATTCTCATTCCTAACTCTACAGAAATTAATTCATGGCAAAGTACAATGTTTTTTCTAAATAAAGTAAACTACTGTCTCTAAACTTTCGTTGTTCTCCTACCAAAAAGTTTCAAGGCATAAAAGAGTATTATTTAAAGAATTAATTGTCACAGCTTGGATCAAGATGTAGGATCAAATCTTGATGATTTCATGGGAATTTTAGAGCCTCACATACTGCCTGGAGATATAGCATCAGAGGGAACAGGGATATAGCATCAGGGATTTTGATAATAACTTGAGTCCATATGGGTAAGACTGCTTTATGCTGGAAATAACACAGAAATCAAGAACTTTACTGTGGTAGAGAATACATTTAAAAATATTTTTTTGGGTCTTTTGCCACTTGATGTCTCCTCAGCATTATGAAATAACACAAGTGGCTAGTGTGCCACATGAAGGAAAACATCTTCATAAAGGCTTTTAAATCTTAGTTCATCCTCCATTTAAAAAAAAAAAAACTTGATCCAAAACCATTGCTCTTGGAGCTGGTTTATATTTGTAAATTTATATTTTAGTGTCTCATTTTTTACTTTTTGTTTTTCACACGTGACTGGCTCTGATTTCCTTTATTTAAGTAAAAAAAATCAAATTAAGCAACATTTTAACTGTTGCTACTTTACAGAACGTTTTTACCTTGCATAGCATCTTAGCCAAAGTACTCAAATTTGAACTGTAACCTTACTCCTATAACCAAATGAAGCCTCAATGCAGTAGATGTAAAGAGATTATTTGAGAAATTACCTTGTGCAAGAAAAGCTTGTTCTCATTAAAAATGTTGGCCTTGAGGTGGTGCACTTGTTTTCTCCTGGGAAAGCCATTGAAAGAATGAGCCTGGCGGGATACTCTTTGCAGAAGTTCTCAGCTGCTTTAGAAGCTTCTTTAGTGGACATGGATATGGAGAATATATTTTGATTTTAAATGTTCAATGACACAAAGCACTTATAAATCAGTGTTTGCACAGTGATCACATTTCACTCAAATATTCTTGAGAATTATCGGCTAGTAATTAATAGGATTGAGTATTCTTACACTTGATTTATGAAGCATTTCAAAGATGCCACTGAATGTCAGCCATCAGTCTAGGGATGGTACCTGAATTTTATAAATAATCTGCCAGTTTTTGCAATTTCTCTGAAGGGAAAGAGTCTGCAATCCTATTTGGTTTGAATTTATCCTATCAGCAAAAGGGCAGTGCTGGGGTTTCTTTCTTTTTGGTTTTTTTATAAAGAAACTTGTCCCCCTGATTGTGGCTATGCAGCCCAGTGTGTCTGGGGTCAGGCTGAGACAGGGTAGTGGGTTTCTTGATGCAGAAGCTCATCCACATCCTGATGGCACATATGAGTTTGCACATCTGGATAATAATCATAAGAGGCTTTACCACATCTCCTCTGAATTATAGATGAGGTTTGCAGTGAAGGGACGGCCTGGGATTTAGTGTTAATGATTTTCATCACGTCCTGTCCTGCTCTTAGTGTATAATACTAATAATTCAGGGTAGAGAGACCTGATAACAGTACTAAAAATGTGCTACAGATGTGGCAGACAGCTTCCAAATTGCTCTGCAGAAGCAATGTGCAGTCTAATTACTAACTAGAAATGAACAAGGAAATTACTGGTGAGAAATTAATTCATTATCATACTGTTATTAATGTGAAATAATGAACAAAATTTTAGATATATTTTCTTGCTGCTTTTAATGAGGGCAAATGGAAGGAAATTATTTTGACAATAACCTTCTGGTTTTTACTAGGCACAAAGGAAGGAGTTACGGTATGAGTTCAAATAGACTCTGTGGATTGTGTCCTTGTGAGTATGTGTGACCTTCTAGTCTGTAGGCCTGGTTATAAAGTTAGGTATAGAAAAAAATAGCATTTGTGCTTGACAGTTCTTAAGTGCTAAACTCCATCACTTTCATCTCATTTTGTAAAATTATTTCAATGTTTTTCAAAATTTAAATAATCAAATCATACTTTTAATAGAAGTTCAATAGGTTGGAGAACCTCCCATGAATACAGCTTGAATGTAAATGCTAAAAACATTCCCAGTATTTGGACAATCCCTAATGCTGAGTTAGAGTGCTTTGACTTTTCATGTGAAACCTAAACATATGGGCATGGTGTTGTCTGATTATTTGTCCTGGCTTAGGCCCAAAAGGACCCTCCCCAAATGACAGATGGCCCCTCCTCCTCTATCAGAAGAGAGGAGAAGAAGGAATGAGGAGATTTGTGAGTTTAGGAGAATTCCAAACTAATAGATAATGGAATAATAGATAAAATTAAAAGGAAAAGATAAAAAGGTATACAATGGATACAAAACTGTATCAAGCTCCCGGGATAATGATCACGTCCCCAGCAGATGCAGAGAGAGTCCAAGGCTGGGGCCAGTTCAGTCAGGAGCTGGATGCCGGATCTGGATTCAGGAGTGCTCGGATTGGGGTCAAAGGCAGAGTCTTTCATAGATGTCAACCATCAAAGAAAGAAGGGAAGGGCAAGAAAGAGAAGGGCCTGACCCTTGGATCCCTCAGCTTTTATACTGAGCATGGGGCATATGGGATGGAATACTCCTGTTGGTCAATTTTGGGTCACCTGCCCTGTCCGCTCCTCCTTGCAGGTGGGTCTTCTCTACATCTTTCTGTTTCCAGCCCCCCGGTAGGGTGGCTGACAAACTTTCTGTGGTGACCTTGATCACCACAGTGAATAATGAAAATAAGAGCTTCTTGCATACCATTCCCTGGTCTTATCAGTCTGGGCGCGAACAGTGTCTGAACAATGTGCAGTTAATTTCAGAGTTTAGTCAGACAGAAGAGGCCTAGCTGAAAAGTGAAGTTACAAACTAGAAAATTTACCCTATTTTACCTCAAACCAGGACATTATTGTAAGCCTGCAGCAGGTGAGGATTGTAGTAGCAGCCCTGGATTTTGGACACAGAAGTTTGCCTGTAAAGGAAGATTCCATGTTATTTCCTTTCTCTGTGTGCCCAATGTAGAGAGTAGGAATTTCTGTAGCTCCAGCTCATCTAGACTCAGCCCCATTCAGACTCAAAGTGAACATCGCGACCAAGAACTGAAGGGATTTTTTGTTTCGGGGAGAGAGGAAGAACAAATGAGTAAAGCATGAGGTCTGAAGTCTTCAAAACTAGTTTTTATTTGTAAGGTGGTGTTGCCTGGAAATAACTGCAGTCACAAGGGTTTGGGTTTTTTCCTACTTTTTGGGGGGATCTTTGATAAATTTGCTTTCTCAGTAGAGCAATAGATCAGGTGCCATCTGTGATGCACCAACATCTGTCCATCACTGTCGCTCTGCACAGTTTCTAGTCTTTTTAATTAATAAACTCCTGAAATATGAAATCGCCCTTCCTTGTATTCATTTAGGATATTCCCAATACCTTGTGAAGTTTACTCGATGTTGATGCTTCTCAAATTCTGCAATTGAAGAACACAAGCAGCACAAGAAATGGCTGCTTATCCACTGTCGGGTGGTTTCAATCCAGTGAATTCACTATGGAGATTCTGGGAAGCAAATAATACTGTCTTTCTTATCTTAATATGGTACACTAATCTCCCAAGCTCCTGCCTGGCTAGTTTTCTATGTGCTTTCAAGGACTGGTATATGATAATTAGTTACCATGATCAGGTTTGGTGTGGTTCATAGAATTAATGGGTAAGTGCTAGAGTAGTAAAACACAGTTCTTCCCCCTTTTTATACAGAAAGCTGTAATGAAAATGGTTTTATTACTACCCTGTAGAAAAGCAGCCTTTCTCTATTCTTACACTGAACATCTTGTAATAGCCCATGAATTTTGTTGAGCCACAAGAATAATTTCAAATGCACAGAAAGAGGCCTGAAGAGATAGAAAATGAAAATAAAGTGAAACCATGCCAAGGTTAGGAGAGTAGGAAATGAGCACAGTTTGAGATGGTGAGTAAAAACCACAAAGCAAAAAGTACCACTCTGACTTTTGCATTTGGCCTACATAGGTAATTCTATGTAGCATAGTAAATTCTACCTTTTAATTTTAGAATTCAACTAGGAGGGCCCAAGCCAACCTCATGAAGTTCAACAAGGCCAAGTGCAAGGTCCTGCACCTGGGTCGAAGCAATCTCAAGCACANAGTACCACTCTGACTTTTGCATTTGGCCTACATAGGTAACTGCATAGTAAATTCTACCTTTTAATTAGGCCCCTTAGAATTCAACTTGTATTTAAAACTATGGAATGTTTATATTTTCTACTGATTTTTGCTGTCCATGAAAAAAGACTTAGACATTCTTATTTATGAACTTTATTTACAACCAAAGTAATTTAAGGGGTATATTATAAAGTCATAGAATAGTTCAGGTTACGAGGGATCTTAAAGATCATCGAGTTCCAACCCCCCTGCCATAGGCAGGGACACCTCCCACTACATCAAGCTACTCAGAGCCTTGTCCAGCCTG
>VZTY01020101.1:142815-284207 GCA_013400935.1 Turnix velox
TGATCATCGTCATGGCCCTCCTCTGGACCTGCTCCCACAGCTCAATGTCCTTACATTGAGGAATCCAGAACTTGCCACAATACTCTAGGTGGGGTCTCACCAGAGCCAAGTAGAGGGGCAAAATCACCTCTCTTGACCTGCTGGTCACACTCCTCTTGATGCAACCCAGGATTTGGTTGGTCTTCTGGGCTGCAAGTGCACACTGCTGGCTCATGTTGAGTTTGTCTTTCTCTTCAGAGCTGCACTCAAGCCACTCTCCACTCTCCACTGTGCTTGGGATTGCTTCTACCCAGGTGCAGGACCTTGCAATTGGCCTTGCTGAACTTTATGAGCTCGGCATGGGCCCACCTCTCAAGCCTGTCAAAGTTCCCCTGGATGGCATCCCTTCATTCGGGTGTATCAACTTCACCACACAGCTTGGTGTTGTCTGCAAACTTGCTGACAGTGGACTCAATCCCATTGTCCATATCTCCTACAAAGATGTTAAACAGCACTGGTAATTAATTATCATTGAAATTGTTAATTAATAATATGAAAAGACCAGGAATTTAAGATTTACTTATATAAATCAATATTTTAAACTTTCAGATATATGTAAAATGTCAAAATATATTCCAATGAAACATTTTTGGCTAAAATTAACATTTTAAATGTTTATAAGAGTTTTATTTAATTGTAGTTTTGATTGCATTTAGTGAAATTCTGTGATTATCACAGAATTATAGAATGTGCTGAGTTGGAAGGGACATCCAAAGATCATCTAGTACAATCCCACTGCAGTGAGGAGAGACATCCTGCACTAAATCAGGTTGCTTGGAGCCTCATCAAGGCTGGCCCTGAGGATGGGGCCTCCACCTGTTCCAGTGCCTCACCATGCTCATGGTGAAGAACTTCTACTTAATGTCTAGTCTGATCCTGCCCTGTTCTAGCTTAAAACCATTGCCCCTCATTCTATCACTCCATGCTTTGCCAAACAGTCCCTCCCTACCTTCTCCATGGGCCCTCTTCAGGTACTGATAGGCTGCTATGGTGTCTTCCTGAAGCCCTCTCTTTTCCAGGATGAACAGCCCCAGCACTCTCAGCCTGTCCTTGTAGGAGAGATGCTTCAGTCTCCTGACAACCCTTGAGGCCCTCCTCTGGACCCTCTCCACAGTTTATATCCTTCTTGTGTTGAGGGCACCGAGGTGGGGTCTCATGAGAACAGATGAGAGGCAGAATCACCTCTTTTGATCTTCTGGCCACACATCTTCTGATCCGATGGTGGTACATCAAAATAAATACATCATTATAGATGTGATGTTACCAGTGGCAAAGCAAAATCATCATTTGCTTAAAGAGTGTCAGGCAATTGAGGTTCTCCTCCATGTGTTTTTTCATAAATGTATGAAAAATTATTTTCTGCTGGTTGTAGCCAAACATGAAGTTCCTTAATGCTGAAAAAGAAAAAAACCCCACATACTAGAAAGTGCATAAAATAACCTTTGACATGAATCTCTTGAAAAAAGCAACAGATTTTTGGTCTGAAATTTTTGTGCACTTGTACCATTTAACTTCCCATTTAGATGGAAATTCAAGAATTTATGCATCTAGACAGGAAGCTATTCTGGGAAATTACAAGGCTTTTTATCATACATAATGCCTTAAAAGTTGCTCATACCTGCTGTGTTACCCACTTACCCAATTAAGCTCCCCTTAAAAGTTTTTCACACATTGTAAAGATCTGAAATATAAGTCAAACCTATTCCTGAATAAGTACAAATGCAGTCTCTGGTGAAAGAGTTTGAAACACTTGATAATTCTGTATTTACAAAAAAACCCCCAAATGAAATAAGTTTGATCTTTCTATTTTTATCTTCTCTAAATGTGATGGAAACTCTTACAATACCCTAGAAACAGGGGCCTTATTAGAGCTTTGCTGGAATAACAAGATGCTGCAGAGGACAGTGCTCCCTAATGTCTATTACTGAGACACACACATTTGTAAGCAGATACCTCTTCTTCCACTCTCTTTTAAAAAGTGACAGAGGAAGATCTAATTGCATTAGCAGGGGTTATGCTGTCAAGATGACATTAGAATTGCCTTTGGTGTTTTGCCATCCTTAGGAAGTATATTAGTAAGGGTTTGTTGAAAAAAGCTTTCTAAATATCGTCCCTGTTATTATTTTTATACCACAATTAAAATTTTAGAGTTTTGTTTTGAGTAGGAATTAGCCTGTGAATGAGGGTACCTTTGATCTCATTCTAGAGTTAACAAACTGGGAAGAATTCCCTTAAGCTGTGGAGCAAAACCTTTCAGGCCCCAGAAAGACTGCTGCCGGGGTTGCCTGCAGTCCATTTGGTAAGGCTTAAAATTAGCAAAAAATCTCTCTGTATACACTGTTTTCCAGAATTTATGTAGGAAATGGACTCTATGCTAATGTCCAGTTGCAACAGAAAGTCACACAGTCACACAGTCACTAATAATTTCATATCCAGAAACTAGGGAGCAGAAATAATAGTTACCTTTATAGAAAAAAACTATTTGTAAGCATTTCACTCATCATGTGTTTAGTTCATCCTTGGTGTGTTTTAAGGAGTGATTTTTAATATGAGCTATTGCATGCTTTTGAAATGAATGTGAGTGCACCACATTGAATGCTACAGAAAGTCTCTGAGGTAGCATTGAATGGCCCCCATATGTGTGAAGGTGAGGGGATGGTGTTCTTAATAGGCATGTCTATACGGGTGTGTGCATAAACATACGATCCCAGGGCAATCCTCTGAGGCTAATATGAGTCTTAGATGAGAGAGAGATATTGAGGTGGCCTAGCTTCTTATTGGTCACTTTTCATACTCAACAGGTGACAGAAGCTGCTATGGAAGCACACTGGGATCTGGGTGGAGGAGTTCAGGTGGGAAAACCCAAGCATGGGCAGTGAATATAGATGAGTACTTCACCTTCCTAACATGATTTGGTCAGTCTCTTGGAAGGTTTAAGAGAAGATAATGAATATTATTTGATTATATTTTCTAGACAATATCCCACTGACTTTGTTTATGAGTTTTGGAATTTGATTTGTATTTTTAACAAGGTGTCTATCCTGCTGACTTAGCACTTGATAGTATTTAAAATACAAACCACATTAATTATCATAATACATATTTGCAGTGTGTTATCAGTCCTATAATCGAAATGAGGTCAGCCAAAAAAATTCAATAGCTCTCTTTCTGCAAATGCTATCCTCCAGAAGAGCTGATTTAACATCTAGACTTTGTCATGTGACACATATATTGTTATTGAAAAATTGTGCCCAAATGCTTTTGGTACTGACTCACTTCTAACAAAATTCTCCTTTGAAAGGTAATAAAGGGTGTAGATATTATTGAAGAAGAGTTTCTTTGGAATGTTGTATTTAATGTTGTATTTGGCATGAGAGTTTTTTTGAATCATAGAAGGGGGTGCTGTTATAAAGCTCTATAGTTGTAAAGTAGGATTGTTTACATTCTTTTAGTATGTGCGTGTACAAGTTTCCACCTTGGTGGACAAAGGCAATGAGAGGGAGTCTGTAATTAGGTTTGCTGAACAAAAAACTGTGGTGGGCAGTCCAGGCATTTGAGAGCCACCTGTAGTAGTTCTATTGAAAGGAGAGCAGACGAGCATTTGCATCCTGGCACAGTGGACTCCATATTCTGTAATCAGAGGAGGCAGAGAGGAGGTGCTGTCTGGAAGTCAAAAGTTTTCACTTTTTCATGCTTTCAGCAAAAAGCAATCAGAGTAGGCAGGATACTGAGGTGCAGCCTTGTGTACCTAAGGACATGAGTTGAGATAAACTCATTAAGTGGCTGAGCACAGGAAATCAAAGATGACGGGTTCATGCTGATATTTTCAAGAACTGTCTTACAAACCTCCAGCTAATGTGCACACCAGGTTTACAGCCCAATAGAGCTGTGCAGCTGACATCATGAATCCTCCATACTGAGCCATCAGTTGCTCATTGCCACCAGCTCCTTCCACCGGCTTGAGATAGAGTCGCTTGTGGCCAGCCTGAGCTCTGCTGGAGTAAGGGCATCTTCCAGTCACTATGAATAATAGTTCAGATTGTTGTAGTCTTTTCTGCCAAGACATGGCACCTGGATCCTATGTCAAGGGGTAATGGTTTTAAACTGAAAGAAGGTAAATTAAAATTAGGTATTAGGGAGAAATTCTTCACAATTAGGGTGGTGAGGCACTGGAACAGGTTTCCCAGAGAGACTGTGGATGCTCCATCCCTAGAAGTGTTGAAGGCCAGGCTGGATGGGGCTTTGAGAAACCTGAGGTAGTGCAAGATGTCCCTGCCCATGGCAAGGGGTTTGTAACTCTAGTTCATCTATGATCTTTAAGATCCCCTCCAACTCTCATCTTTCTATGATACTGTGATCACCCAGGTTAATGGGAAAGCATTGGCCCCTTGAGACAGGGGTCCCCCAGGAAGCTAAAAAGCTAATAAAATCCAAATGGCTCTGCACACAGCCACCTCATCTCCTATGTTGCTAGTTAGCTCTGGAGGGTGGCAGGCATGGACATCCTTATCTTGGCTCCCTAAAGCCTTGGAGCATGTCCTTCAGCAGGCATGCCTGGAGCTACTAAACATCCCAGCCAGCTGGTAGTGCAGGTGCTTGCCCTACATCAGACAGCACGAGCAAGGTCTTCTCCAGTTCTCCACTGTCCTTGTAAGAAAAAATAAAATTTCTTCTCAACTTTTTTAGGAAGAAAGGACTGTGTTTTTAGGAGGAAATTAGGAAAGCGAATCTCTTCTTTTTGTATTTAATGTAACTTCTGACCAGAGCAATGCTGAAAATTTGATAACAAACTGAAAAGTTTCAATGTAGCCTCCAACTCCTTTCCTGCCTTAAAAGAATTGTTTAGTGTCTTAATTTCTATGCAGTTGTCTTCAGAGTACTCTATTATGGTATGGAAGAGCAAGTGTACAATGGAAGTTTCCCAAGAAGCCAAATTCTGCTGCAGTTCAAAGGAGTTGTGTTTTAAAGCACAAAAGGTACTGTAAAAGATATGAATGTTACAATTGAATTAAGTGACTTCTAAAAATCTTTACTCATATTTTTGGCTGCAGATACAACTGCATGGAATAGTTTTGTAGAAGAGGTGAATAAAGTTGGATGCCATTCATTAGGGTGGGAGGCTGGACCTAAGGCTTGATGTGGAAAGTTATTGCCTTTTTGTTTGAAAACATCAAAACTATGAGATTGCAACAATCTTTATTGCTTTTTGGTGCATAAGAAGCCACTTTTTTCTTAGTGAGAATGTGCTAAAATCCCTAGTGTTTGATTCACAGCATGATAGAAGAATAATTATCCTATGTTTTTCATTGAGACCTGTCTACTTTTTTGATAAGTGCTATGACCTGGGGTTCTCCACTGGGAATTCCAGCATTAATCCCCTTGTTCAACACAGGAAAGTCACCAGTACTTATCTGTATTTATTCCGTGCATTGAATGTGCAGCACATATCATGTAGTTCCTGTATACCATGTTGTAAACAACTACATGGTACAAAAGGACCCAATCTAAGAAAAGGACTCCACTTCTTTTTTTCTGGGAGCGTGATTAAGATGAGTTCTTGGCCAGCTACATTAATTGTCCTTTGGCTTCTGCAGCAGATATGTTCTTACCAAAATTATTTCAGGTGTAATTAGGTTTTGGATTTTGTTTGTAATGACAGTGCCTCCAAGCTTTGATGGATATTTAAAAGTTTTCTTATGAAAAAAACCCTCTATCATTCAAAGTTCTGAAGAATATATCATGCAAATGATGGCGAAGATGAGGCTATAGATAACATGAGATTTTCCTCAAAGAATAAAACTTTGGATTGCCAAAACCTGCAGTTCTCAGCATGGGTTTGTGTGCAGATAAACAGTCCTCACAATTCCTCTACCAATTTTATATCCAGGAATATTTTGGAACATGGAAGCCATTTGAATGGTAGTTCCAGGACATTAGAGGCTGTGAATATTAGCTCCAAATAAAGCCTCTCTCCCCTATTTCTCCCTCTTGGTTAGGAATCCAAATGAAAATTATGATTTCAAAAGAATAAATTGAATAAATGAGTGGTTTATTTCTTCATGCTTTGAATATTTAGATTTCACATTTTAATTTTCTCTGACTCTAGAAACAACACTTATTCCATCTGAAGAGCTAACTTTTAAATGAATATATATATAATATGTAATAAGCACTGTGAGTTTTTTTCTTTTCTGGAGAGGAACAGCAGTCCCTACAATCATGGTTTATTTTATATAATCAAAAATTCAAAGAATCAAGCGAGGTATACATATTTACAGAGAGAAGATTTGGGAACAACTGGTTTCCAGCATAAGCAATAAGTATCATCTTTAACCTGTTCCAATTTTTTTTTAAATGCAGAGATGCAGTGAATAAATAATGAATGCTGCTCCCTTTAGAGAGGAAGCCTGCAGAGTGGAGACTCTAGGTGTGTTGTGTTGTGAGGAGCGTTGCCACTGTGAGCCACAGAATGTGCTTGCTCCTCAGGATGAGATTTCCAACACCATGAGGAAGATGAGACTGATAATAGCTGGCACCTCTGTAACCTGAACCATATAATAAGTAAACAAACTGAACTAGAACTTTTCATAAGAAAAGCAGAAATAATTGCAGTAAATGTTTTCAATCTTCTGGATAATCCAAATGGGAATTTGGAAGGGTTTGGAGGCACTGGAGTGACTATTGGTGGTAACTGGTTCCCAGAAATATATAATTTCATGTTTGTGAATTACAAAAGCAAATATGTAAAGGAAACCACAGGTGCCATTTTCAAATGTGAGCATGTATTAAAGACCGACTCATACCATACGCTCTAATTTTTGTTCAGATGTGTGAGTTATTTGTCACAAATAGGAATCAATCTTCTTAATTTTGATTCATAGTTTATAATAATAATTTTGGGCAAAATTGCTAAATAATATATGATTTTGGTTTTAGATAAGCATTTGTGAAGGTGATAGCTTGTATAACTGAGATTAGCGGACTACTTCGGGAACTAGGTAAAATGACCTCCTGAAGCTTGTCTGCTCACTCCTCCTCAGCCAGGTCCTTTTGGCTCCTGTCTGCTCACTAGTGACTGGGGTCATCACAGAGTATGTTAATTTTTGAACACACCTGTTTCCTTGGACAGTCATACTGTCAAGGGGGGAGGACCTTTACCCAGTCAGGTAAACAGGCTGACCAAAGGCCATCAACAAGGTGGTACATGGCATGTATCATGCATTCATCTTGGGAAGCGAGACTCAAGGAGAGCTCGCAGCAAGGTGGAAAAGGACTCCAAATGCAAGATTATTCAGGCTGCTTTAGTTTCCCATGCTGTATGCTGGGGACAATGAAAGAGACTTCCCCCTGCCCTGACAGGAGTAGATTGAGTCTGCTCAGAGATGGAAAGGACTTTGGGTGCGTTCCTTTGTGGGCATAAGAGACACACATATAATTTTGATTTCCAATTAATGCTCTCAATTACACATGTAGTTGTATTTTATAAATGCTCTTGTTCCTCTGCTGTGCTCCTGTTCTTGAAGTAAAGGTCAGCCAATTATTGATGGAAACCACGTAACCACAGACCAGGCGTTTCGGGGAATGGACTGCAGAGATGCAGTCTCTGATTGTCATTTGCTAGATAGACAAACAAGAAAATGAAATACCACCTTTTAATAATGAAAAGGTTATGTTAAACTCTGATCAGAAAATGTTTTTATTTTCCTGTCAGGCAGCAGACATAAAGTAATGTCTGCACCTGAGTATTTTGTTAATTAAATTAACCTTTTCTTCCATAACCTGCCCCTTCGTCAACTCGCTGAATAGGCAGCAGCTGTCCTCTGCTACTTCTGATGCCTTCTCCTTTGGTTTTGAGTGAGTGCATGTTTACAGATGTTTTTGTGTACTTTTGAGCACACTGCATAACCCTTCCTCAATCAGTTAGCAAAATGAGATGCAATGAGAACATCTGGTATTATGTGTCATAAAACTGAGAGAAAAAAGTTTCCCAAAGGCTGATTTCTCATTTCACCTTGAAGCATGCAAGCTAACATGATTTATGTGTGTTCCATACAGAAAAGTAATCAGGAGTCTGAGCAGGTTTTAAAACGTCAGAAGTTAAGGTTAAAATAACTTGAACAATAATATGTGATTCAGGCTATTATTTTCTATTTATTTTAGCAGTGTTCTCTCATGTTACATTTTTTTGTTGCTTTTGCTTGATTTCTTTCTTTGTAGACTTATTTGCTTTTGTGTTTTTGGGTAATGCAGCACAGGCTTTTCTCTCCCCAGGAAATGGTTTTGGGCTGGTCGGAGGGAACTTCCTGATCAAGGATAAAATGTTAATTTTACTGCTTCCCTGTCTCCTCTCTGGTCATTTTAGAAAGTGAGCACCCAGGAGATGACCATTTTGACTGGAAGCTGCCATTCCCAGCTTTTCTTCAGGACTGCCAGTGACCACAGGAAATGCTGCCATTTACTGAGTGTGGGGTTTTGGGGGGTGGAGGAGGCAGTTCTGCCAATCAGCCCTGAGGGTGCAGAGGAGAGGGAAGCATGTGACCCTGGTGCCTGAGTTGATGACACTGCCAGACCCAGCACTGCGGCTGCAGATGCCATCATGTTAATTAGCAAACACTAGAGAAGAGCTGCTAGAAACAATTGTTGGTAGTTATACATCTTCTCAGCTGCAGTTTTATACCAGATCTGGAAGCTCACTGAAACTTGTACCATGTATTTGTTTGAAGTCTGCTCTAGTTTTCAAAGTCTGCAAGCACTTGCTGTTTCTGAAAGGATTTTTTAATCTTTATATCACTAGCAACGTTATTTCATGCATTGATTTATTTTCTTGCTCTGTTGTTTCCTCCCCCATGTGACACTAGAAGAAACCAGGGAAATTTGTTTTGGATGTTCCTTCCTAGTCACCCAAAGTGGGTCTAAACTTTGCCCATGCTCCAGCCTTGTGTCTAAGAACTTTGCAGTTCTGATTGGTGTCTCTGGGTGTGTTGTAACTTGTATATTGACGATCTGTCCAATCTCTTTTTTTTTAGAGCAAGATAACAGAAACCAAAGAAGAGTAATACACCTCATCAGTGGAGAATTGGTGGAAAGGGGTCATGAAGTTATATTGTTTCTAAATACTGCAGGTTGTCTAAAATTGTCAAGTTGTAGTGGTTATATTAATGACATCATTATAAATATTACAGATACATTAGGGACAACCTTAAGGAAAAACCCATGCAGAAAGCATGTCTCCGTCTGTGGACATGTTAGAAATCTCCCTGGGAGTGTTCTTGTGCAACCTGCTGTAGGTGACTCTGTACTGGCAGGGGAAGTTTGACTAGATGTTTTACAAAGGCACCTTTCAACCCCTATCATTCTGTGATTCTGTGAACAGAATCTCAAGACAAAATGTGACAGCCATGATGGTGGTCCTGGTCTCTGCATATGCAGTTAGTAAAGTGTGCCTCAGAATCTAATGGAAGGAGAAGTTTTATTTCAAGGTTGAATTGATGCTGTTTTGTTCAGGCTCCAGCTACGTGTTTTTGCTGGGTCTTTGTGAGATTAAGAAGTCCCATGCTATCAGCTACTGTTTCTGTATGTAATTATCTGTAGACAGTGACTGAGTTGCCTCTCCACCCCCCTTTTCAACAAGCTGAATAAATTGAGCTTTGCTTTGTAAGACTGTATTGATGAAAATCCCCAGAAACCTTCTTTATATGTTTAACAACATCAGGGCAGACATTAGCTGCTCCAGTTGTCATTGACGTATTTGCTTCCATAGTTTTATTCCAGCGTGTCTGTTTGTACCTATATCTGGAGAAATAAAAATATACCAGCTACTCATTTTCAGCAGCATCCCTCTCAAGATACTTAAATATGCCTTAAAATAGGGAGAAATGGTTCTTTCTTTCACTGCACTTCCTGGAGCATTGTTACATCCCCATTGTTGGATGGACTTCTCAGTCCTAAGAGTTGACTGATGGAAAACTGTTCATCCCAAAAGNTGCCTCAGAATCTAATGGAAGGAGAAGTTTTATTTCAAGGTTGAATTGATGCTGTTTTGTTCAGGCTCCAGCTACGTGTTTTTGCTGGGTCTTTGTGAGATTAAGAAGTCCCATCTGTAGACAGTGACTGAGTTGCCTCTCAACCCCCCTTTTCAACAAGCTGAATAAATTGAGCTTTGCTTTGTAAGACTGTATTGATGAAAATCCCCAGAAACCTTCTTTATATGTTTAACAACATCAGGGCAGACATTAGCTGCTCCAGTTGTCATTGACGTATTTGCTTCCATAGTTTTATTCCAGCGTGTCTGTTTGTACCTATATCTGGAGAAATAAAAATATACCAGCTACTCATTTTCAGCAGCATCCCTCTCAAGATACTTAAATATGCCTTAAAATAGGGAGAAATGGTTCTTTCTTTCACTGCACTTCCTGGAGCATTGTTACATCCCCATTGTTGGATGGACTTCTCAGTCCTAAGAGTTGACTGATGGAAAACTGTTCATCCCAAAAGGAGAAATGGGGAGCCACTTCTCCATGGGGCATTAGTCTTGAAGACACCATATGGACTAGTGCTTAGAATCATAGGATAGTTTAGGTTGGAAGAGACCTTAAAGAGCATCAAGTTCCAAACCCCCTGCCAGTGGTAGGGACACCTTCCACTAGACCAGGTTGCTCAATGCCTCATCCAGCCTGGCCTTATACACCTCCAGGGAGAGGGCATCCACAACCTCCTTGGGCAACCTGTTCCAGTGTCTCACCACCTTCACAGTAAAGAATTTCTTCCTTATATCAAGCCTAATTATACCCTATTCCAGATTGCACCCATTACTCTTAGTCCTGCCATCCGGTACCCTATTAAAAAGTTCTGTCAAACCTACTCCTGGCTTCTCAGAGTTTGGCTAGATGGTAATTGCTGCGTTGAGTTTCTGCTTTGGTCATGTTAATTGGTCAAAATAAACTAAACAGTTTGCCACGGCTGAAGTTTTGGGGTCCATCTCTGGCTTCACCCTCCTCCTTGCTCTGTGTGAGAAGATGTTGCTTTTGTTAGTGGTGGATGTTTTTCTACTCTGGGGAAGATACTCTCCACAAATATAAAAAGTGAATTGCCTTTGAAACAGTGCAGTTCATGCAAATCATGCAGAGGCTGTTTAGCTTTTTAGGAACTTAACTTCCTGGAGAGCTGCCTGCACTAGGCATGATCTGGCTGGGACAGAGCTGGACCTGTCCCGTGATTGTGTTGGCCCTAGCACCTGGCCACTCAAACTGAGAACAAGGAACTTTCCCTGTGGTTTCAGTGAAACTTTCCAAGCAAGAAGCAGCTGCTGGTCCTACCATAGAAAGAAGGATCAAGCAAAGGTCTGTGGCTGAAATGTGAAGAACTGAATACTGCTGGTCGGCTGTGTCAGTGATAATGGAATTTACATTTGACTTCTCAAGAAAATCCTAAGAGAGTTACACCCCCACAAAGTGTATTAAAATACTCAAGAGTGAAAGGGGTACAGTCTAAAATGGGAAAGATAGAATATTCAAGATACTGCAAAGGGGTAACCTCTGCCTGGGCTCTCTATTTTCTCAGCTGAAGGCAGGTCTCTTTTTCCACTTTGTTTTGTGTGGAGCTCACCTGTCCAGCTTTTGAAATCTGTGCATTATTCTGGTTTTTTTCCCCCCTCCATTATCAGAAAAGTAGCAAAGCCAATACAGGCAGCACCACTGCAGAAACTAAGCAACATGAACAAGAGACCCCACTAAGGAAAACAAAAAATAACATGCATCTATGCAGGCATTGGCAGCAGGTGTGAATGAAATGCAAACTCAAATGTCACAAAGAACAATGTCAACCTTATGGAGCCAACAAAAAGCAAAACCTGTTTCTACTGATACCCTTCAGAGCAGTTCTGCCTGAGCCTGATTTTATTAAACCTCACAAACACCCTGAGTTTCTATTCTCTCAGTCTTCAGTTGTCCCACAAAATATTATTTGTATCTCAAATGAGCAGGAGCTTTGCACCTACAGAGCAGCCATTTTACAGTGTGATATTACTTTGAGGAGGTCTGGCAATGATTGCAGCTTTATTAACAAGAGCATGGGCTTTGGATTTGGGAAGGGGTGAGGAGACAAGAAGAATGGAGGAAGCCATCAGGGAAGAATTTTAATTCAGACCAGGTTGTGTGGAGTTTCCTGATGCTGGAGAAACTCTGATGTAAGCCTGACAAGAACAGTTTTAAAGATGGTGTCTCGTGTTACAACTTGGCAATGTGGAAACACATTAGCAGAAGTTTCAGGGTCAGAAAAAAGTCTGGAGACCACAATTATTCTGGTACTTTGGGCTGACCACAAGCTCACATCCCATCTCTCTTAGCTCTGAGAGGACAGTGGAGCTGTTATGAGACCATGCCTGCTTCTCTGAAGGTGCAGGGAGAAGCTGTGAGTTGACAGAGGTAATTTGAAGCTGGACCAGATTTCTGAATCTTCACTTTTTTGTTGTTTGCTGTCTCCAACGTCTTCATTGCAAACACTGCTAACCCTGCTTTCATAAATCTGTCAGCAAAGACAATAGGCTGTGAACAGGAGATGCCCTGTGGAAGAGAAAGTCCTCCACCTGCCAGCAGAGCATTTAGAACTAATAAAAGTGTTATTACTGTCTCAGTAATAAAAATTATATGGCTTGTTAGCTGTTAAAATTGCATACTACAAAATTTGTATGAACCCATAGAGATGTTATTAAAAGGCAGGGGCTATTCTGTATGACCCCTGCTGGTACCAGGGCTTGGTTCAGCTCTGCTGACTTCACCAAGAGTCTTTCCTGTACCTCCAGCTGGGCCCAAAGAAGAAAGCTCACTGAGGGTAACTTGCCCTCAACACTCAGCTGCCCTGCAAGCCCAGCTCAAATGAAGACTGTAGCATTTGCCCCTTGCTGTCACAGCAGATGCTACATCTCCAGACTCTGCAGTGGATTTGCCTTAAGGAAAAGTACCTTCTGAAGAGTATGAGTTAAATTGCAACTCTGTTAAAATCTGGACAAGTTTTGCCGCTCCTAATAGGATGTCGGATTTCCTGTCAGGTTTCTTCACTAGGCTGCTGTCTGTCTGCAGGGGAACACAGGAAAAGAGAACTTGCAGCTCAAATGGTTTCATACATCAGCAGTTATGAAATAGAGCAGAGAGGATTAAGGATCAGCAGCATTAACTCTAGGTAGCTTTAATGAGCTCTGTTAATTCTAGAAACAGTGAGGAGCTCAGCATTGTGCCTTGCTAGGGTAGACAGAATAACAATGTTTGCAGAAAAAAATTAGCACCTTCTCATAGTGGAGAATAAAAGGCTAAAGAGAACATCACTTTGGCTTTCCCCACCTTTACACCTCATTCTTATCCACAAAATCTGAAAAGGCCTTGAGATCCTGCTGTTTGCCTTTTTAAAAAATGCCAGGTTAATATTCTTCTGCTTCTCTTCCTTGACCTTTTGCATTTTTAGAGGAGAAGGAAGATGCATTTTCTGAATAGGGGTAAAAACTGCACTAACCTGCAGTGTTGCTGCACAACTACACTTTTGGAAAGCAAAGGGCAGTTGTGCTGTGCCAGAGAACATCTCACAGCATATTGTGCAGGGCATATATCTGATGGGGAAATAATTTCTCTCCTCTCTGCTCAGACAGCCCTGATGTGAAGAATCACCTCTATATAGCTAGGGGAGTAATCTGTCTTCAGGGTCTGAGCTAAACTTGGGCAGGCCCCTATTGATTTCTGTGGGAGCTGGATGTACCCATAAAAACACTTTTGTAGGTATAATTTGCTACTCCAATCTCTGGTCACTGCTTTCAAACACTTGCAATTTCATTAAATCAAGCGTGATTTCAAGGAGGAGGCAGTCTTTACTAGTTTTAGCCTCATCTCTAGCTGTGTGATCTTGAATAAATCATGCGGGTCAGAACCTCCTATTTGGTATTTTTCAGTCCATTTTGAAGACTGAAACAAATTGTTTGACTTTCCAAGGTGTCAAACACCCACAGGGTAAGTAAGACTACTGTAATTTAAATCCAGGAGATGCATCTTCATTAGCCAGACACTGATTGTGAAGAACTGTCCTACTTGTTCCATTCAGTACACATCCCAGAGTTATAATAGTGAAGACGTGCCAAAAGAAAACATCCTTTGCTAAGGAGTTGCCCAAAGAGAACATCCTTTGCAAAGTGGGTTGCTTGGAGACTCACTGCTCAGCAGACAGGAATGGTGTGGGGGGTACCTATGGGATGTTAAGGGGTAGAAGTACTGCACAGCAATGAGTTTGCAGTGGTGATCTGGGGACAGTTCTGGACCCCACATCCACTGCCAAGGAGGTGCTGCAGGAAAGAGCAGCATGCTTCCCCCGTTGGGCCATGTGGTGCTTTGCAGTGGTGGGAACCCCAGGCAATTCGAAGGCAAATGTATGCAGGCTTTACCCCTTGACAACAGACAGGAATTTGCTGCTTTTGGGGCTAGCCAGGAAGAGGACAGATGAGCTCAGCAGTTGAGGTGAGGGCATCTGCTCCTGCTTTTTGAGCAATGTACATGAGGAAGGGGATTTGAGGGCAAATACCAAAAGAAAACTATCCCTACAACATTGCAAGGAATGTCTTTGTTTTAT
Organism: Turnix velox; assembly: GCA_013400935.1. Lineage (NCBI taxonomy): Eukaryota > Metazoa > Chordata > Aves > Charadriiformes > Turnicidae > Turnix > Turnix velox. Next base: position 157,459 of record VZTY01020101.1, read on the forward strand.
CTTACCTTGATTGGTCAGCACTGCTGTAAGAAGCCAGCTGAGAGATCTCTCATTCGTTACTCCTTCAGAATTAAAACAACAGCCCCATGCCCCAGGGCAGCAACACCAGGAAATATCTCTACCTTCTGAAGACTTACAGCAAAGTTTTAGCTCTTTTGGGTCATGGGGGGGTTGCTTTAGCTCTCCACTCTGCTCTGAATTTAGTCATGCCATTTTACAGCTTTCAGGTATGAACCAGAACTAGGAATCTCACAGTTTTCTTTCATCACTCATTAGTCACATATGCATTAATTGTATAAACACACACACAGCTGCAGCAGCTCTTATTTCCACTCACGTGCAGGCAGCAAGGTGCCTCAGTTTGGTGTCTGCTTTTACTTGAGGATGGTATGTAGGCCTCTGTTCTGCACAAATACTGAGGTTTAGAGCCTTTTGACTTTGGGATTTCTTTGGAATGAAGGGTGCTGTCAGCTCAGGAGGTTCCCCAGTGAGCTCTGGAGTAAAAGGTTTGTTCTGCATTGAGTAGCTGCTGTGTGGAGGGAGGAGCTAGAGGAAATCATTTGCATTTGATCTTAGTGCTGAAGCTTGATGTAGGTGGCAGGGGAAGAATGTTCCTTGCTGGGCACTGAAACTGCTGGTCTTCTCTGTGTTGTGTTTGATGGGATGTTCATTGATAAGAAGGCTTCTGAAGCATAAGCTCTCTTAACTTACAGCAGACTCTGTCAGCAAACAAGTGTATGAACTTGGAAGCTTTGCTGAGTTCCAAACTAATGTTGACTATCTAATAATTATACAAAATTACGAAGTTTTGGAGGGAAAGCCTCTTGGTAATGGTTGTACTTTAAATGTGTTTGTACACTGTTGGTGGGAATGGCTGTATGTGTGTAACTGCTCCAGAATATGCATTGGAAAGAATCCCAGCTCTTGTATTGGAGCTGGATAGAAAATGTAGTGGATTTTACAGGCTAATTTATTAAGTTTTGTAACTTTCACTCATGGGGTAGAGATTTAATTCTGACTTCCGCACAGATTCAAGTGGAATCTTCCTAGAGATGCGCTACTGTTACATGCTGTATGAAAAGTAAGCTATAAAAAAAGCTGGGCAGGTGACAAACATGAAATATCTTGTTTCTTATATACATATGGGGATAAACACCATGACCATTCCAGAAAAGATGTAAAACTAACACCTACTAAATTTTTGTTCTCTGGTGAAAATTCATCTCCATATAAATGGCTGCTGTGTGTGCTGTATTTGAGGCACTCCTCATCAGTGAGGATGGCAGGTATTATATGGCTGGCACAGAATTTCCAGCCTGTGCTCCATCACATTGGAGTAATGACTTCAGAGTTTGTCTGCAAAACCATGTAAAACAGTGTCTTCAATGGCATTTTTGATTATAAGCTTAGTGAGAAAGGATGGGCCGCAAAAAGATCTGGGGGGCTGATGATAAAGCAGACAAGCTAAGCTGTGTTTCTGGAGGGCCATAGACAGGTCCCAGGGAGTGGTAGTAGGTCCTTGAGTTTATTTTCTTCTGGGATTTAGTGAGGTTCCAGCTGTTGTATGGGTGCTGGCAACTTGTCTGGTGTAGTTAATGGGCTTTATGCCCTTGACATCAGAATGCCACTGAACTTATTAAAAAGAATATGCCTTATCAATGGAAGTGGAAATGAGGTACCAAACTGACTGTGAGGTATTTCTAACAGATAGGTAACACTCTCGGGAATCATGGAAATGAAAATATTTACATGTGGGGAAAAACTTGCTTCCTTTTACTTGGAGAAAAACCCCCTGAATACTGGAAAACTAAAGAACTGCAAATCAGAAAGAAAGTGGTATGAAACCTGTGCCGTGCTGGGCTGGCTCTACTCAGACAAGACTTTTGCTGGTGCCTTCCCAGTATTGTCAGCAGGAAAAAGCTCGCTGCTTGGGAGAGAACATCTAGCCTCTGCATGTGAATCTGTTGCAATTCAGCCAGTCTCACTATGGGTTTAGCTTTAAGTGCCTAACGTCCCATTGAGGCTTCATATTAGCATGAATGTAAGTACCAGTGGGGCTCTAGCTTATGCTAAAATTGGTGCTGCGATGCCTGGAGCTGTGGTTGTGTTCTAATTGTGCCTGTTGAAAAAGTGTCTTTAATGCAGTATTCTCCTTTATGAAAGGAAGAAACATAATACTTATCTGGACAGTAAAGGGCATAGATCAATCTTTGTTCATCCTCCAGTTCTATTATGAGTCTCTGCAAGACTTTGTGCTGCCACGTGAAGACAATTATCTGTGAAGTCCCCTCGTGTGTTAGGCAGGGACCTCATTTCAGAAAACGATACATTTGGAAAGGTAACAGAAAACCTAAATTGATGCAGCACTGCAGTTTTGAATCATGCAGGCTGCCTAGACACCTACAGCAGTTACATAGAAATGTGTCAAAGACGCATTAATATTTCATGACACAATGAAATGTTGTATATTAAACTACTAAAATATAATGTTTTCCTTTTAGTTTCCTTGCAATGGAAAACAAACTGCAAGGAGTTTGTTTAGACTTGCAGCTTATGTGACATGGGAGGCTTTTGTATGAAAGGTTCTTGGAGAGAAGGGAATCAATTTTCAGGTTCTCATTTGGTTTATAACTGTATACATTTCAATAATGTATTGTACCCCGAGAACAGCTTTTAGCAGTGTGTGCGTGTATTTCTGCCAGTACATGTGGTCCTGTTCAGGGGCCCATTGCAGGCCTCCTGAAGACAGAATCGCATGCACATTTTCAGAGCTGCTGGCTCTGTGAGCACATGTGGCTGCCCTGCAGTGCAGCTGAAAATGAAAATGCTTCATCTGGATGTTGCAGTTCCCACTGCTGAGCAGTAACTGAAGCCAGTGGTGGTTAGCCATGCGGATGTCTGTTCCTCATGCGAAGCTTTGGGAAGGGAAGCCCAAACAATTTCTCTGTCCTTTAGAAGATGCCGGCTACAGCACAAACCAAATTTCAACCAAAGTCTAGTCACTTCTTCAGGCTGCTGCAGTGAGAATGTGCCATGTTTGGAGCAAAATGCCTTAAGTTGCTGTGGCCTCCCCCTTTCCAAGTGGCAGAGAGTTACTGAGGAAAATACAGAGCTTCTTACTTGTTTTTGTTGTCCTAGGCTTGTCAAGAAAGCAATTATTTTTATCAGTTTTCACCCAGTCTGTCTGTGGTACACACCTCATCCTGAAATGAGATCTCTCATTTAAAAACGGTGGACCAGATTTAGGATACTGGATTTGCAAACAATTTTATCACAGGCATGTAAATAAGAAAAGAATCTTTTCTGTGGAATGTTGTTAAGTATGGTATCTTATCCCTGCAGTCTTCAGGGGATTCAAAGTCGAGATTTGATTTTTGCAGTATCAACACCGGTCTAATATCAATTCCTGTCACTTTCTCACTTTTCCCAGTAGTGATGGGGGAAGAGTAAGTGTAATGAAATATTGAATGTTTTATTATGTTTTGGGCAGCCTGGGGTTTCATCAAGGGCTGCTGTCTGCATTATGTATCTTGTGATGTGTGTGATTGTCACACATGTAGAGCTGTCCCCACCTGCAGCTGAGACCTGCCATTTTTGTTTCATTCCCATGGACTGAATTGCCTGTCTTATGCAGACGTTTGGGAAGACTTATCTTTTATTTGCTGCTAAATGTATATTTGTTTCTCAAATGAGCTTTCATAAATGCAGTGTTTGGAATAAGACAGCTGCAGGCATTGAAGGTGTGATGTTCACAGGAAATGGGTGCTTAGCCTGCTCTCCAGATCCCATCTATTAGCCCTTTGAGGAAACAAATGCCTGGGGAGAGTTCCATGTATGTGAGTTATGCTTAACTCAATTTAAAACGCACAAAACAACAACAAAATCTCAAATCAGTGGAGAAATTGAATAAAAATCTCTCTTCTTGGCTTTGGAAATCCAGTCTATGGGCAGTTCAGAATAATCATGGCCTCTTAAACAGGTCTTTTTTCAGTAGGTCCTGAAAAACTATTGGAAAAAACTTCGATGTCATCAGCTTTCTTGGTAGAGGAATTGAGGCTCTGCAACTTCCCCAGTGAGATGCATTGCTGGCTGTGGGGTGAGGGACATGGCAACTGTGGCTATCAGCCACTTGGCCATTGGAAGGGCAAATGAGTGCTCACTCAGTAAATTATTCTGGGTTGTAATGTCAGTTCCAAATAGAGCAAAGCCAACCTCTCAGTATGGAAAAAACAAAACGTGATTGTTTAACTATGGTACAGCCCCGGTTTTATTTGGGAATGGCAGCACTGAAATATTCTGGGTTACATATGTGTGTGAAATTAGATTCATGCAGTGTTGAGGCAGCCCTTAAAATAAACAATTTTGAAGAGGAGAGCAAAAAACTCCAGTGTAGCTTAGGTTTTTGCAATAAGTTTCTTCAAGATCTTGGTAGCATTTATATTATTATTACAGCTCTTGTAAGGTGTTTTTCATCAGTGTTTCAGAGCTCTCTAAAGAGCTTGCATAGACCACAAACATTATTAATAATACAAACCTCATTTGAAGTTGACTTAAGGTATGCAAAATATGACAAAAGACTGTTATTGTGATAACCATTTTTAATGGCTAAGTTATACCCATTTAAGAAACTGATCTCATAAACAGAGAGCATAAGCATTTTATATGACCCATGCTTATGTCCTAGTTAACTTGGTATTGTGAACTTACAGTTGTTTTTATTTTGTAATAATAAAGTTGTATGGGGTTTAATATGCAAATATCTTGATTAGATGTGTCTATTTTTTCTTAGGTATGAAGATATTGGTATATTTTTAATTTCCCTTTATATATCCCCTGAGCTAAAGCTATGCATATGTATGTGCATTTAAAGCTCAATGTAGGCTGTATTTAAAACAGCTAGGTAGACAAATGAAGTTTTCAGCATTTAATTCTATAGAAGATGCCCCTCAAACTTAATTAAATCTGATCTCTCTTACTTGCAGACAAATGAATAATTCATGGATTTTGGGCATAATCAGGTTATGAGTTTTCTAAAATTCTCAGATGACTTGCAAAGGTTAATTTTTATATTACAACAAGAAAAGCTCAGACAGTTGAATATCCTCCGTGAAAATTCAGGTTGCCTAGGATACCATATTAAAGGGCCAGAAAGGTCCGGGATATACACACATCTTTTTTACATTGAGTCAAACACGTGCTAGTGTTTGTTTAATCTAGCAGATATATAGATTTTTAAGTCTGAACAAGTTATTTTTTTTCTTGAGATACAAGACACATTGTGAGGAGAGAAGGATGGGGCTGAGGGGAGAGTAACAGGGAGTTGGAACAAAAAACACGAGAAATGGCAAATGCTCAAGGAGGCGGAAGGAGAAAGAGAAAATAAGGATGGGAGGAGCAGCAGATGCCTGGCAGGTTTAAAGAAAACTGTTGCACATAAAGGAATTAAGCTGATCAGCTAGTTGTATACTTGTCACAAACAAGAATTACATGAGCTAACAGTGTTTTCTTGTTCTTTTCCTCTTTTTATAATGTGCTGCCAGCAGTAGCAGCCAGATATTTTGAAAGGGCTGCGGTAGGTTTTGCCGCTGCATCCCGGGGTGAGAGATGTCCCTGATCGAATCCTGGGGGGTGGGAATCACCGGGACCACTGTGCTGGATCAGATGGCCACCAGGGGAAGCTCTTCCCAAGTCGGAAAACCAAAAGCCGGTGGAGCAAATTGCCCACCTGGAGCAAATGGTGGCTAGGCGAGGAGGAGGTGGGGATATCAGCCATTACTGCAGTATGCTCTCGTGTACTCCTTAGCTGGAATTCCCGACTGATCCCTCATCCCTCAGAAGGCACTCAAGTTCTGAGCTGAGCTGTATTTCACTCAGCATCTGAGTTTCCTGTTGCTCTTCTTGAAGCTTTAAAAAAAGAAAACTGATGGAAAAAAAAAAATCTTATACTTCAGGAACCCTATTCCACTACAGATTGGATTTTCAAAAATATTTGAGTCCCCAGCGAAGAAGAAACTAGTGAGGTTGGGCAGCTAAACAATAAGCAGATGTTCCTTCTGTCAGTAGTGCCTAGTAAACATGGAAAAAAAGAGAATTCTGCCTTTGTGTCCCAGAGTGTATTATCTCTGGGATGCTCACTTCAAATAGCAGCTTCCTCAGTGCATTAACAGAGGGGAAAATAGGCTTTGCAACAGTAAATCTCAGTTTGTAACGCAGGCAGCTGTTGCCATGTGCTTTAAGAAAATCCATTTTCTCTAACATGCTGTGTGAATGTGCAGCTGTCCACTAGCTTTGCCATGAGAACCACCAGCACAGCCCAGTCTGGCTTCATCAGCTGTGGATGGGACCCTAAGCATGAAACTAATCTGGCCTTATTTGTGTGCAGGAACAGACAGGCATTTAATCCTGGGAAGGGCAGTGTTCTGGCTTTCCCATGGGCTGGTTTTGGAGAATTTTCTGGTCTGTGTGAAGGTGTTACAAGCACTAATGTGATATTTCTCTTGCTTTGCCCTCAAACAGGCCCAAAGTAACAAGAAGCTGCAACCAAGACTGGTATTAACAGTGCAGTTACTGATATGGTTCATATTGATAAGGGTGGCAAAAAAACTTATTTATATGTTTGGTGTGCCCATTGCCATCTTCTGTTTTAAATATGTGTATTTTTAGGATAGCCTTTTTTTCTGCCTGCAGACTCCTACTAGCTAAAGCTGTCAGCATCCAGCCATCCACAAGGTGTTTCTTGCAGTGCTTAGAGCTGTATCTGCACCTGATGTATTTGCTCAGTTCATGTCATCTCCATGGTGAGGAGCACTGTCATCCAGGGATTGTCTTAATTTTCATAGAATCATCTGTACTGGTTCAGTCCATCTTTGTGACAGCTTCTTCTTGAAAACTGGCAGCTCAAATTCTTCTTTCTGACTGGATGATTTTCTGGAATGTATACTGGGCTAACGAGGGGTAGAGAAAGGGGAGAGGCCTACTTTTATAGTTTGACAACTTAGTTGTTCAAATAGTATTTCAAATTATTTTTATATGTCTTGAACTATTTTTGGGTCACCTGAAACATCCCGTGAGTCTGATGAGTCTTTTTATAAAAAGACCAGATTCTTAAGCATGTGTTGCTATTTGGAGAAAAGCTTTCTGTTTTCACTCAGACTAAGCACAGTTGTCTAAGTGTTCAGAGTTGTGCTGATATTGATGGAACAGAGAGAATGCCTTTAAATCCATTTGTCATGGGCTTTGTTTTTCTGCTCACTAGATGTTTAATCTCAGACAATACAAAATGCTATATCTGTTGGACACGCAACTGTGTGCTCCTCTGAGATGTACCATCCACAGTAGTGCTGCAGTTGCTTTCTTCTGACACAGTATCACAATATCTACAAAAACCAGCCCCTGGAATTCTGCCTTTTGAGTTTTGTACAGAATACACAAAAGGCTGAGTCTTGACAAATGGACTTGAGCACAGTTCTTATAATTCCTGTGAAATATATTTGTGAGGCTGTCATGATCACAGAATGTCAGGGATCCCCCCACTGGAGCAGGTACACCTAGACCAGGTCACACAGGAACACATCAAGGCAGGCTTCGAATATCTCCAGAGAAGGAGACTCCACAGCCTCTGGGGGCAGACAGTTCCAGTGTTCCATCATCCTCACCACAAAAATGTTTTTTTCCTACATTTCTGTGGAACCTCCCGTGTTCCAGCTTGCACACAGTGCCCTATGTCCTATCATTGGGGGTCACTGAGAAGAGCCTGGCTCCATCCTCCTGACACTCACCCTTTACATATTTGTAGACATTAATGAGGTCACCCATCAGTCTACTCTTCTCCAAGTTAATGAGACCCAGCTCCCTCAGCCTTTCCCCATAAGGGAGACACTCCAATCCCCTAATCACATTTGTGGCTCTGTGGTGGACTCTCTCAAGCAGTTCCCTGTCCTTCTTGAACTGAGGGCCCCAGAACTGGACACAATATTCCAGATGGTGTCTCCAGTGGGCAGAGTAGAGGGGGAAGACAACCTCTCTCTACCTACACTCTACATCCCTTCTAGTACACCCCAGGATGCCATTGCCCTTCTTGGCCTGAGACAATGTCCTACTTCCTGTTGTGTCGTGTTAACAATGAAAGGTGACCTTGTTTCATGATGTTGACCTTTCCTTTATGGTAGGAGTAACAGCAGCCAGCCCAAAACCCATTTGATCACTGATGGAGTGGCAGTGAGGAGGGAGTTTTCTGCACAGCTTTGTGCCCATGGGGCTTCCAGAGCATCATCTTGTACTGTGAAGGAGTAGTATCTGCAGTGGCAGTCATAGTACGTGGTGAAAGGTGCTAAGATTGCAGTGATCCTCAGACCAGATGCTTGCCAGAGTGTTGTTGGTGTTGTGGAGGCTTGGTGTGCTCTAACAAATTCCAATGGGAATCTGCCCTTTGCAGTCTAATTTAATTAGGAAAATGGCAATAGGGGCTGGTTTAAAAAAAAATGAAACAAAAACCCCCTACAACTAAAGAAATCCCACAAACAACTGATCCTACAAAATGTGAAACAAATATTAAACTGCTCATAGATGTACTTTCAAGTATTGGCATTTTATAACAGACCATTGTTAGAAATGAAAACTCTCTGCAGAGAGGCAATACAGGATAATTCAGTGAATCTGCCACTGCGTCTGCTTATCCAGGTGGAAGTAATTTGTGAGTGTGAAAGGCATTGCATTGATTACCTATTTAAGCAGTGCTGGTGATCATCTGGGTTGCTTTTGTTTTCCACCTCTTGATGTTTGTGCACGGACCTTCTGTGTTACTTCTCCTGGGTCTCTGCAGTTCTTTTAAGAGTGTTTATCCATATTAATTGCTCCTGTCCAAGTGGAAGTCCTGTGTTTTAACAGCCTAGTGCCTTACTGTCACTTCTTGTCCATGACTAACTGAATCTTTATCCTGGCACAGCTTGCTGACTGTAATGGGTAAGGCATATAAGGTGTTAGCCTGTCAGGTACTCATACTACTGCAAGAAACAGTTTACTGCCTTTTGATGGTACTGTTGCTGCTTTCTACAGTTTAAGTCAAACTGTTGGGAAGGCTAGAGATCAAAACTTTATTTCCTATTATGTGTATACTGGATAATATTAGCCTAGTATCTTGAACAAACAGGAGAAATTACCTCAAATGAAAATATCAAATTGTCTGCTCATATAGGCATATGATAGGGTTATGACTATAGAAAGAACTGAAAGCTTCTCAGCAGTAGATCAGCTTTCCCATCAGCAGTAGAGAAGTGCTATGAAAGAGCAAGCAATCAGAACTTCAGTTTCTTTCTGGAGAGCAGTGAATTTCTGTTGTATCAAATATTTCTAGCTGTCAGGAAATAAATTTCTTTGGAAAACAAGCACATCTCTGCTATGGAATTAGATTGTGAGAGTCCAAGATGAAGATATCTTTGAAGGATGAATTAATTTAATATGCTTCCCAGTTGGATTTTTCTATTTCTTGTTTCTTAGAAAAATCACAAATACCCTTTTGACTGCTATTATGTGATGAGGTACTTGCTCTTTGGCAGTAAAGAGAATGGAGAGAGGAAAGGGAAGGATATTAAGAGAGCAAAGCCAAGAAGGCTAAAGGGTGGAATCTTGTCTTTGCAGTCCTGTGTCATGAAATGTTCTCTTGCAAGTTGTGACCTAATGGAAATGTTTTTCCTGTTCAATAAATAATAAGTATTCCTTTATTGTTTTCCTTAGTCACTTTTGTGATTCCAGGCCTTCCTGTATTGTGTGTTTGTGCCCTGGCTATTCCAAGTTTTCATTGTAGGCAAAGATGTTAGAGAGAGTTGCACAGAGATTACTATACACATCATTAGCAAAACAAGTACAGTCCTGTTTTGCACCAAGGAGGCTTAGGGGCTGACATTAGGACATTGAGCTTTTTAAAAATCATGCTGAAAGTGTTTCATCTAACAAGTGTGAGTATTAAACTACTTCTCTACCATATGTATGTTTAGGGGTCAGATGAATTTCCTTCTCCATTTTATTAACTGCTTTTTGAACTTAGTTAGCAAGAGATAATTGAAACTCCTTCCCTTTGCAGGAACCTTGTTGAAAAGGAGGTATTGATATAGTGTTCTGCAAGTGCAAGAGCTTTGTCATTTTTTGATTCTGGACTTCATCTCAGATGTGCATTTAAGCTTAAATTCTATACAGATCAAAAATCTTTAAAAAGAAAAAAGCTCCCTTATTATTTTTTCCCAGAAAAAAGATTTAATGGCCCTAAATTCATTGTCAGACTTTGGAAAAAATTGTGTCCAAGCATTAGATGCTTAATGTCATAAAGCATGCCTCAAGCATCCTGTCCCCCACAGTCCTCCAGAAGGTGATGTGTCACCTGGTGTGGATTTCCATCTGAAGTTGCCCTTGGTGTGTTTGCTCATTCAGCTTCTTTCTCCATGGCAAGAGTGTCCTTGTGGTCTTCCCCAGGAGCCTGCAACCAGCAGTGCTTCCACATCTACCTGGGAGTAGCTGCTCTCGCCTTCATCTTGTATCATTTGTTCATGCCTTCCTTCTTGACAGCCAGGAGCAACCAACTTCCCGCTTTCCCCAGCTGCAGATACCATCCCTTTGTCTACAAGCCCTACACGATGCTGGGATATGAGACCAGGAATTTTGCATAGAAGGTGTTTGTGAATTATTCTGCTGCACACTCCCTCCTGTAATGTATATAAAATACCACCTACAAGTGAAACAGGATCAGAAGTGTTATAGGGTGGAAAGGTTCTGGGGTTTAAGACAATTGAGAGAATAGTCCGTCCTCACCTGAAGAGAGGAAAAGGTCAACCATGGCCAAATCTGAATGTTAAAACGGCCCAGTAAAGGGACTGAGACAATTGATAGTAGGGGAGAGACTATACCAAGTGCTGTAGGGTTAGTGAGCCTGAGAAAGGACTATGTGGATGATGTGTGTTTGCATGTGTGCCTCCCTCTAGAAAGAGAAGCCTGAGGCTGGGCTTTGAAGCTGGTTTTGGCATGACTCTAGATCAGTTGTATGGGTTGCAGGTAGCTCTTGTGCTACTTTCTCATGATTGCTTCTTGGTGTGCAGCATAAGAGATGTTTAAAGAGGGAACTGGTTGTAAATTCTTGCAGGAGATGCCTTGCTGCATGTAAACTATATACGGAAAGGACTATAAATTACAATTCAGTGGTGAAGTGTAGTCATTGCCTTTAATAAGTTGACATTAAGTGACAGAAACAATAGACACACCTTACCTTAGTGTGTGTGAAAGGTCATCAAATAATGACTTTGCAGACCTGCTATATGGTGCTTAGTTAAGGCTGTGTTTTGCATGTGGTATGGGCATACTCAAACCAGAAGAGCAGGGAAACAGGTTAATTTCCTGGGTCATCTCTTAAAGAAATAGCAATTTCACTGTTCGTACTATTTTTGAAAATGGAAGAGTAAGCCAGTGGCAAAACCATGTCCTGCTTATGATTTGAGAGGAGAATGAGTCTTTGATGCATGTACATTCCAAGGCTTGAACTTGGTTAAAATTGATTATAATAAACATTGTTCTTACAGTCTTCATACACAGAAGCCTGTGATGAAACAACTTTGTAGATGCTATGGGGATAAAGCATTTTTCTTCCTCTAGTTGCAAGGAATTTGAAATGTGACTGACATATTAATCTAGCTGTTTTATAAATACTGTTACATTAAATCAAAATATTCTATAAAAAAAATCAAGACTATTTAAGAAAACCACACAACAAAAGCAATACGAACAATAAACCACACAAGAACCTGACTGAGAAATTGGAAGCCCTAATAGGCAAAGGTGGAGGCACTAAAACTGTTTGTATGAAAGATGTTGCTTCTGTGCTTGCAGTATATTTTATGTGTGTGTTTGCTCATCAGTGTGCTGGTTTAGGGAGCTTGTGTTGTGGATCTATAAATACAAGAAGCATAATTTTGCCTGGAAAAACTTTATTTGAAATGTTCCCCTTGGTATTTTGGGCAGTCGGACGTAAAACCTGGAGACAGTTGTGCTTTTTGTGCTCACAAACAAGAGAAGCAGACATAAAATTGGCATGTTATTTGTTTGCATTATCTAGGGTCTCTGAAGCAATTACTTCTGCATATGTTAGCAAGTCTGGAAGTCTTACAGTTTGCACATTTACAGGGCAAAGACAATAGCTGCAGGGTTTGATCCATGAATTAGTAGAAAATAGACAAGATCAAGCCTCTGCTGATGCCTGTAGTGAAGAAATTGACCAGAGAATTTTTTTTGGAGTTTAAAAGCTTCCCTACTTTCAGTGATGGTCTTCCACCTCATTTACCTGGAAATAAAGCTCGTGTACAAGTGCTGTCTATTGCAGCCTCTGGAAACGAAGTGAATTTCACTGGGGTAGTTTCTCTGCTGAGGTTGGTAGTAGTTCATTACAGCAACAGTGACATTTCCACTTGGGTCCAGAGATGTTTCTAGCTATTTTTCAACCCTACAATAAATTTTAAAAATAAAAGTGACTGATGACAAAGTAGGTGTTGTATTTGAACGATTACATATGCATGATTCAAAAATTCTCTTTCCATCTGCCCTCAATTCTTCATTACAGTGCACAGCAAGTACGGCATTCAGCCAGCGAAGGCAGTCCTAGGATTTAATTTCCTTTCTGCTGAAGGACTGCATGTGTTTTCCCTTCTAAGTGAACCTGGCCATAAGCTTCTTGTACTCACTCTTGCTGAGAAGAGCCCTTTATATGGGATACTGAAGTACCAACTGCTTGAGCAAGAGAGTGACTACATAGCTTTGAGATTCAGGCGCTCCCTAGAGAGAAGAAAACCTTAGGTCAAGTCTGCTGGGCAGGTGAGTGAGTGTATGGAAATGGGCCACAGGTCTTCCATTCTGCCCAGCAAGGACAAAGATCATTAGATACTAGAGTTTAGTTTCCCCTTCCTGTGAGGAATGCATGCTCAGAGTCTCTCATCCACAGTAAGCACAGATGGAGGGCTGTGCTAGCAAGCAGGGTGTAATCAATTGAGAACAGATAAGTCTGCAGATAATGGTTGCTGAGGCAAATATGTGGGCATCAATATGTCATTAAGTTAAGACCAGTGTTTGTAGCGACACTGATTATGGATGTTATTTAGAGTGGTTTTTTTAGGGGTGAGGAGTGATCCTTAATGGTTGCTGTAGTGAGCAGTGGCTGTCCCTGAGGAGAGGAAAAGTTTAGAGGGATATTACTACAGTTATTTTAGGGTGCTATAAAAGAGAAGAAAATCCTGGAGTAATAGGAAAGAAAGTAGGAAGACTATAATGTCCTATCAGAGATGCGACTGAGGCCCTCTGAGACATGAAAGGAACATGTGGATCTTGCATGTGAAACAAAGGGAATGATCTGAACTGAGTAGAGGGTTTGTTGTTGTGAATCCCATGCAGAGATAACCGCTTCCTTCTGTTACAGGGTTAATTCCTTAATTCTGATCCTCGTGCCTTTTCTGTGTCAGTCTTAATGAACAGCCAAGATATTATCAGAACATATCCCTCAAATGTTATTAACAACTAGTGTTGAAAGGCCTTATGTGTATTCTCATGGATAGCGAAGATTCTGTCCTTGAATTTATCAGACACAGTCTAATGGAAAGAACTCCTAATCAAGACAGGCAAATACTCTGCCATTTTTGAGGAAGCACATTGAGCATAAGGACCATGCAGGTAGTATTAATCTACAAGTTTTGAGAGGTTTAGCCAACTTGGCAGGGAAGGGAAAGTTCCTGCTGCCCTAGCTGAACTACCTTTATAACTGTACTGACAAGGTGACCCTTGCCTAGCTGATAACTTGTCCAATGAGCATGTATGGTAGCTGTAACTTGACGGTATATATAATAATTTGCGAGTTACTAAACAGCCAGCCTCCAGAAGAGGACAGTACGCGCGGGAAAAGGGAATCTAGGCAAAAAAAAAAAAAAAAAAAAAAAAAAAAAAGACCAAAAAAACGCATTCCCGAGGCTTTCGAAAACCNTTTCCAGGGCTTTCTGAAAGCCGGAGAAAGCTGCGAGGCCGGGCCGGGCCCCGGCAGCTCCGGAAGGCGGTGCCCAATGAAGGAACCGCTGCCCCCGGCGGCAGATTGAAACGAGGCGAGAACTCACCAACGGCCCCGCCCCGCCTCACACAGATGAAAGGGACCTTTCTCCCGCGTGAACAAGTGGAAAGTGGGCATTCTCTGTGTTACCGAGTGCGGTGCTACGGGCTGTGAGGCGTTAACGATGTTCTCTCCCCAGCGGAGGCTGTGCCCCCGGGTAGAGCGGGTGCGGGAGCGCAGAGAGAGCTGGCACAGAGAGGTGCAGGGTCCCGGGCAGCGGCTGCGGGCGATGCCGGAGCCTCTCGCTGCTACCGAGGGGCAGCTCTGAGGGGCCGCTGCGCTGTGAGCAGAGGAACCATCTGCTCAGGGCGGTGGCAGAGCTCCGAGAAGTAGTGGAAAGGTTCAGGTCCGTCAGAGAAGCTGAGGCAGGAATGGACTTTTGGAGCGAGACATTGCCCACCTTAAATCAAAAACTGGAGCCCCTGTCCGATGGGAGCCAGGATCTTGGGGCCCCTGCAGCCTGCCCTTGTCAGGCAGAAGGCAAAACCCTAAAAGAAAGCAGCCAGTTGGCAGTGGGCGAGCATCCTCCCTGCCCACCTCAGCCCCTCCAGTTCCTCTGTACAGGTGGGAGGTTCTGGTTGTTGAAGGCCCAAGAAATGAAGATGTAAGAGACAAGCATTCCATGCTGACAGTGTCTTTACAGTTGAGGAGGCTTCAATAAAAACTCATCCGCAAGGAGTAGAAGAAGGGCTGTTATCCCTGCCATAAAGGAAAAGATAGCATCACGAAAACAGGTATTTATCATACTTCAGTGTTAATGTAGTGCTATAGAAAGAAAGATACAGTATGCTGGCTGAGGCCAAGAAGGGCAATGGCATACTAGAAGGGATGTAGAGAGTAGGTAGAGAGAGGTTGTCTTCCCCCTCTACTCTGCCCTGGTGAGACACCATCTGGAATATTGTGTCCAGTTCTGGGGCCCTCAGTTCAAGAAGGACAAGGAACTGCTTGAGAGAGTCCACCACAGAGCCACAAATGTGATTAGGGGATTGGAGTGTCTCCCTTATGGGGAAAGGCTGAGGGAGCTGGGTCTCATTAACTTGGAGAAGAGTAGACTGATGGGTGACCTCATTAATGTCTACAAATATGTAAAGGGTGAGTGTCAGGAGGATGGAGCCAGGCTCTTCTCAGTGACCCCCAATGATAAGGACATAGGGCACTGTGTGCAAGCTGGAACACGGGAGGTTCCACAGAAATGTAGGAAAAAAACATTTTTGTGGTGAGGATGATGGAACACTGGAACTGTCTGCCCCCAGAGGCTGTGGAGTCTCCTTCTCTGGAGATATTCGAAGCCTGCCTGGATGTGTTCCTGTGTGACCTGGTTTAGGTGTACCTTCTCCAGTGGGGGGATTGGACTAAATCTCAAGGTCCCTTCTAATCCCAACATTCTGTGAAATATAGGGAAGGTGTACTAGTATTATGATGTGTATAGAAATTGTGTGGAGAGTTCTGATGGGTGTGCATGACATGAACAGACATCCATCATGCACCTCCTGCTGCAGTAAACTAATGGTGGCTTTCTAAAATACAAACCTGATTTAGAAAGCGATAGTTTTGTTAGAGATTCTGGTAACAAAGTTTGTGTTTGCCAACTTCTGTAAATTCTACAGGCAGTCAACTTGTTAATTGGAAATGGAGTTAGGCATACGAAGTAGGAATTTTTTATTTTTTTTTTTATTCCACTGGATTTTTGTGGAATTTAAGGGTTGCAATTGCCTCTGGTAACAGTCTCTGGAAGGAAAAATCACTTTTAAGTGCTAATAACGCAAAGCTCCAAATGTTCAGTGAAATCCTACAGCTCTCCTGTAATTTAATTTTCTTTGAAAGAATAACTTGCTGCTTGTGGACCAGTCTTTAGAGCAATTATGTTTTTAACAAGAATGAAGCAAATAGAAACCTTGTTGCTCTGTAGCATGTCTCACCAGCACTCTGCTTTAAGGCAAGAAGGTGGTGGTTAACGTTGAGTGCAAGAGATGAAGAGTATGCCATACACAGGGCAGTGATCTTACATCTGTCCATGTGCTCTTGCAGCCTCCTTGTACTGTGGCAATCCACAGTGTGACTCTTTGGCAGAATGGAAGTTACTCTTGCTATATACCTATTTTCCCCCCTTTTTTGAGTCAAAAACATTATTTGCCAATGAAAGCAGTGGAGAGAAGATGCCCTGACATGATAGTGTTAGTCATTTGCTGCAGACAGCACCTGGCCGCTGGTTTATCCAGGTTTTTGCTGAAGTAGCTGAAAAGATAGGTGACCCCAGTGAAAATGTTCTGGTATGCCTGGAATGGAAGGTAGGAGATATTTGGATGAAACATTTAAAGCTGCTATTTATCCCTGAGTACTGAGAGCTGAGGCTCTAAGGTCAACTAAACCAGCCAAGTGATGAGACAGTTAAGTACCAAATCCCCCTGCTCTAATTTAATGCTGAGCCTGTCTTGGTACGAAGCCTGGTATCTGCTTCCTTCTCAAGGAGCACAGAGGTATTATTTAGGATGCCACCCATGGGGTGATGGACAGCGAGTTCACTAGGCATGGGATCATCTGCTGCAGTATTAGCAGATAAGCTAATCTCACTGCTTTCTCTCTTTGAGAGTGCTGCTGCCATGTGCTACATCAATTATTCAGGTTTCATGAATTAGTGATTGATTAATTAAAAGCCTTATTGAGAGTCCAGGAGTTCACTAAAAACCACAGTCTTCTCTCAGCTGAAATCTTCCTTACATACCAGTACAAAGAATGAGGTTTATTTTCTTAGCAGTTTCTGTTTAAAGTCTTCCTCTTCCTGCCCTGAACTATAGATTTAGGTATGAACCAGAATGAGGAATAACCTTTGTTCTGTAGACATCTTCATATGTGAGTCATGGAACAAAATTATTCTAGTCTGATTGTGAATGCAGCTGTGGTACTATAGATGGCAGAGGGTCATGATTGCTTTTGCTGGTATTGGCGCTTGCTTGTTTATTGAGAGAGAGGGGAAAAAAATTAATCCATTAAATTCAGTTATTGCAGTCTTTATGGACCATTTCTAATCGTGACATACTTAACAGGCCATCTGGAACTCTTTTCCTTCTTTTTTGTTACAAAAATCTCGATATTTAAGCTATGACCTTAACATTTTCACAGCCATAACAGGTGTTATAGTTCTGGCTTGTTGACGAGAATGCAATGCTTCTAAGATGTCCCAATAATGCTTAAGCCAAGTGTCTTAATAGAGATGCAGATCACATAATCAACTAAGCTGAAAATTGTTCCAAATCAATGAATTATTGAGAAGTTTTTTTGTGCTGAATCTCCCAGTACATTCTGTTTTGTATTATTCTGCATGTGACTTAGCTGCAGTTATAACTCCCTGAATGCCAGGGTTCCATGGAAATGCAAAAGCTGTGGCTCATGTGGCCTCTTTAGGTGCCTCTGGTGACTGGTCCCTGCTAGTGGAGCAACTTGGGTGCTTCTTAGTCACATTTAGTCCACCTTTTAACGCTACTTGTCCAGCTGGGCTGTGAAGAGTATATGCCCTAGCTTCAGTGGGACCAGGGAGGATATATTCTGGGGCTGTTACCACCTCCTTGATTACAGGCTAGCCAGAAGGCAAGCCCTATAGAGCTGCAACTATCAGAATTCAATCACAGTCCTCTGACCCAGGGTAATTTTACTGCTGTTCCAGAACTATCATTCTTTGAGATCTTATTATCTCTTGGTTGTTTAACCATGCTTGCTTCAGAAACAGCTTTGTAGCTAGCCCTTCAGCCCAGCAGCTTCAGTGCAGGGTGGGCATCCTGCTGTTTATCTGTCATTCAGATGCAGTGCTTTCTCAGGCTGGCTGTATGGTTTGACTCAAACATTTGCAAGATTATTTTAATCAGAATCTTTCTAAATTCCAAATAATAAGATGAGAAAGCTGCATCAGCATCAAGGCTATGTTTCCTTTTGCAAGTCCAGCACTTGCAATCTTGAACTGATTTTTAAGTAGGTATAAATCAGCAATGCTGATAGTGCACTACACTGACCGCTTGCTTGATGTGCAGAGCTGAGTTGCCTCTGAGGAAAATAACTTCATGCGAGGGAGGCCAGAAGCAGCCACAGATAAATGCTTGGCTATGTTTCTGGACTAAGATATTTACTGTGTAATGGGTCTATTCTATACTGAAAGAGTATGCAATAAATAACTTCTGCCAGCAAGTACAAGTACTTCAAAACCACCCATTTTACCGGGTCTCAAAAGTAAGAATATGCTTTCTTGTTTGTTTTTTTTTATTTAGAACTATATACATTCGCAGTGGTGACCAGCCACACGCAGCAAGAACACATTTCTTGTCTTGACAACTCTTTTCTTCCTGGCCTTTCAGAGCTAAGATTTTCAGAGCCTTTGTGCTTGGCAGGTTCTGGAATTAGTTATGCTGCTTTTTGTGTCTGGAATTGCATTTTTAATATCTTGGCAGATGGTGTTCAAACACTTGTGAGTTTTAAACCCACAGTTCCCCTGGTGCCAGCTGGGCATTTCTTCTAAGGAGCATTTTTCTTTCCAAATTACACCATGCTGTAATTTTGTCTTTTTTCCAGTCTCCTCCAGCAGTAGCATATTTTGGACATGTTACTAATATCCCACAGTTTGGAAGGTGGAAAGATCCAAGTGTCATTTGTTGCTCCTGTCTTCTTCCGTATTTAGTTTCCACTAACGTAAAATTCTATTTCATTGATGGTTTTCAATGTGTGATGTGTCTCCAAGGCCTTCACTGTTATATTAAAGAAGACTGGAGGATTTGTAGTTGTGCCTTGTGGGCAAGGTCCCAGTTTTTTAGGCTGCCCACTGAATAAATAAGTCCACCAGCTAAACCTATCAGTGCTGTTTAAATATGAGGAAGAGTAGGATGAGGAAGAAGGACTTATTTGGGCTATAAAGAATATACAAAATGACGAGAAAATTTTTATGAAGGTTAATGGGAGCTAGATAATATCACTTATTAAGGAGCTTTTTGTATTAAGAAATTTTTGTTTTTCTTGTGGTTTGGCACTCTAGATAGTGGCCTCATGTTTGAGTCACTGAAGTACCCCTATAGGAAGTCTTTTCTTGTAACTATTTGAAAGACCAAAGAAGTAATTTAGCAGATGGGTACAACAATCCGAGTGCTGCACTGTGTTCTGCTTCAGAGGAAGTAAAGTAGATGCTGAAGAGCAATAACCTGAATTTTTCCATTGCTCAGCCCTTTGCTAGTTGCTCCGACCTGTTGATACCTTTTAATACTTGCAGTGCTCTACTGTAGTGTAGGTGAGTAATGCTGCTGCAAAGCAGTGGGCCACATTTGAGAAGAACCCTGTTGCTGTCAAGCTATCATTGCCAGATCTCGCAGGGTCTTGGGAGAACATCTGATTCTCAAAAAGTAGCTCCAGTCCCTGAAGCAGTCACAAATAACCATCCTTCAATACCATACAAGTGTTTCAGAGGTTGGTTGTCTTTCCAAACAGAATCTATACCCTTCAGGACTGGGAAGAAGCAATGGGGGAAATAAAAATGTATAGAGTGTGCAGGTGGGATCATGCTGTTTTGAAGCAGGGCTGGATGAGCAGCAGGTTGATAGAGAGGCCGTGCTGGTTGCATTTAAGTAGGGTGCCTCTGAAGCAGCCTCACACAGATGGCTTGGCTAGCTCCAGACCTCTTGAAACCACATTATTCAGCTGCCCCAAGCAATTAGTGAGCAGATGTCCTATCTCAAAACCAAAGGCTGTCTAGCCATCAGGACCATCTTTGAGATGATGATGACTGCTGTCCAAGGAAAGCTGGCACCTGTATATCTGTGTAGAGCTTGTGCTTGTCTCCTTCTGTGTTTCTTCAGTCTCTGGCCACAAAGCTCATGTGCCAGGCTGGGGCAGTAGTTCTTCCTGCAGTAGAAATGTAGCCACAGGAGCATCTGTAATGGGTGTATGTCAGAGCTATGCTCTGCTGATGGAGAAAATGTCCTTTGCTTTTAAATTGGCAGGCCAGTTGTGTTTTCAAATGAACATAAAACCTGTGCACAATGCATCTTTTTGAAGATTGGTTGATAAGCACAGCTGACTGTAAAAAGAACTGTTTTCAAGAAACAGGTAAAAATTGTGATTTAAATGAATGTGTTCTTTCCTTGCAGTGCTTATTTTTTTAATTATGTATTTTCTCCTGTATCTTCATTTAACCCATTCCCAAATAAGATTATGCATGTTAAAAGTGGGACGTTAAAACTGTGCTATGGTAATTCAGTTTTGCTTATTCTGGATTTAGGGGAAGAAAACCCCTTTTGATAAAGGGAGTATATCCAGGGCTTTCTGCTTCATATTATGAAGTAAGCACTTGTGCACATTTTGTTCTATTCAAATATTAAATTAAAATTCCAAGATGGGATCACTCAGAGGTGACCTTGGGAAACATTACAAGATTTCTTGCTAACTACAGAACTTGTCTCCATACCCCCAAATGACAGATTTGTGAGACTCCAAGCATCTAGGTGGAGTTACTAAGTGTTGTGGTCATTTGTCTTGTGTTACTTGTACGCTTTTGCCACCACCTGGTTCTGACTGCTGTACTGTTTGCAGGATTGAGTGAGATGAAAAAGTACAATGGCTTTAGGGGGAGGTTGTATATATTTATTGCATGCAGTTTTTCTCTAAAATATTTTCTCTGCACCTCAGCTGTTATGAATGAAGTGGGAGAAGAACACGTTTCTTCTCTTGTAGGTTTTTAGTGGTCACTTGAAAACACATAATAATGTTAATTATTTTCAAGTGTGATGTTAATGCATGCCAGCTTTCCCATATGCATCTCTTTGTCATGGAATGGGCCTATTTAATTAACTCTTCCAGTAATAAAACAGATTGCAGTGATGGTGCCATGGTGCCGTGACACTGGATTTAGCTTTTCCAGTTTTACCTTGCAAGGGCACTTCTCAACCAAGGTGCAAAGCGTGGCTCTCTCTTGCTATAGTAGGAACTATGGAAAGTCCCTTTTATAAATCTGTTAACACTATGCAGCATTTTCCTTCTCTGCATTGCAGGGATAGACTAAAAAAGGCAAAATGGGAGAAAAGGGTCTTTTTTTCTCTTTGCTTTAAGGATTTCTGAAAACTTTCACCCTTTAATCTATTAGCTAATATCTGTTACACAGAACAATCCTAATGCTGCAGCTCTCATCCTTGGATTGTGGATATGAGTTGGATTATCTCCTACATTCAGGTGGAACACTGTTCATTTATGAAGCTTGAAGAAATACAAATTTTAATTGGATTCAGAAGATTCTCCATAAGAGAGAGGGCATCTGTGGGTATATGATTGCTGAAGTTTCACACTTTGTGTCACTAATGTGCCACTAGTGTTTACCTGAAAGAGGATGTAAACTGGCTCACTGGACTAGAGTAGGTGCTGATCTTGCAGGGTGCTGAACATTAAAACCCTACTTTAAGCATTTGGCTTCTGCCCTGTGACTGGTACCTGTGAAGACACCAAGATAATGCCTGTTTGTATCAAATAACACTTTGTCTGAAAAAAAGACAGCTCAATTTATAGTGGAAAATCTGTTTACTATGTGATGAATTCCCTTCCTCCCTCTAGGTGAAGTCAGAATCCTGTTAATTACTTTTATGCTGTTTTTACTGGATTTCAGCCGTGATTGTTGATTTAACAATGCTTTAAAATGCTTGATACCAAGATTTCAGTTTCCTAAGAGTCTTGTATGTTCCATTACATTGGGTGATTTGGGCGAAAATCAGCATAACTTTAATTACCTTGGTTTGTTCAACTCAGTGGTGGATTTTGAATTTACTTTATTTTGAATTTCAGTTTTGTTTTCCTCCTGCTGTTGTGTTCTTAGCTGCAATAAATTCAGGTGAACACATTTATGACCATCCTTATGTCTGGTACTACTGAATTTGTCTGCATTCACAATGTGTTGATGACTTTACTCAACCAGCAACTTGATTGATTTACTTATTGTGTATTAAGTGGTTTCTTGGTTCTTTGCTATGTTTAAAAAGTTGGTCTCAGTTTTCTTTCCCTGGGTTAAAATTTCTTGGTTTTGCTGCTGTTTGTGTTGAAATATAATATGATCTGGGATTCTTTTAGACAAGACAATTTACAAATGGGTCCTAAGATGCCATGGTTTCTGCCTCTGAGTTTCCTGATCCAGTAAATACCTAAGCCTAGCATGTAAGGTCACTGACTGTTGTACCTATAGAACAGTAGGCTAGTGCAGAGAAGTCCTGTGGCATCTTTCTCTATACAGGAAGATGATGTCAACTGTGAGACTGCTGCTGTGTAACTCTTCTGGTCATTTTTTCCTCTTAGAAATGTGTGAACATGCAAAACACTAATGAATTATTATCTGCATGAATAAAAATGAATGAAGTGATGTCTGATTGCAGCATTTATATTTAGTAATGTAACTGATCATGGGGGCTCTGCAACCAGTTACAAACCCTTGAATATAGTTTTTAAGGGGCTCATAAATTTCTGAAAATGCTTGCTGAAGCATTCAGAGGGGAACTTGTTGACCATTGTAGGAAGAGGGTGGTTTGAATTCCGAAGCACTTTCTAGGATATACGTGCTTATTCTAGGGGGATGACTTCTATGTGTCTGGACAACTTATAGCTCATGCTGCAGATTCAGCATTACTTCCTTTGAAACTAGGCCCTTCTCTTAACCATTGATATCTTTAGAAAGTAATCACAGAGAAGTGTTGGGGGTGATAAAATATAATACCAGGTTATCATTATTTTGAGGCATTTTCCTGCTATTTTTTTTCTGTGTAGTATTATTTGATCCTTCTGTGAGGTTCTTGTTTAGCATGGTGGAATCAACAGATAGTTCAGTGAAGTTCTTCTGCAAAATCAGATAGTGCATACTTAGCCAGTGATCCAATGTATACTTATGCATTGCTGTTAGAATGATTAGACAGTAAAATCTAACCTATAGCATCCTTTTCAAGCCTCTAGTGGTTGTCTGAAATAAAGGAAGTGTCTCCATTGATCACTTCCCCCCTTTCAGCAGAAAGTTATAGGTGTTTTATGAGTGAATGATAGGTGTGTTTTATAGGTAAGCAAGCTGAAAGAAAAATCTTGCTATTTAGTGCTAATAATACCTAAGTGTTCCTTCCCTATAACTTGCAATGATCTACAACTCTGTCAGGAAGAAACCATAATAAAAGAAACTGGCTGTCTGTTACTGGTGCCTGCTGCACACACTCTGTGTAAGCCTGTGAAAGCTACTGCATAGGCATTCTCTTATGATTTGCTATTTACAAAATGTGATAATGACTATTTCTGCATGATGGTTTAGGCTAAGCTCACAGGGCCTTAAAATGACTTATACAGGGTGTTCCCCCTCTCAGCAAGTCTTATTCCACTCTCTTTCCTGTGAATGAGAGGCTGGAACTTGAAAGCATTAGAGCTGTGCTTCATGGAGCACTGTGTGGGTATAAAATATAGCCAGAATGGAAGTCCTGAGCAGGATCTGGATTTTCTTGGAAATTGCTAATGCTGCTCTGTCTACATGGGCAAACACTGCTCTCCACTTCTGACCAGGAGCCCAAGGAAAGCACAACTAGTGAAGGAGTGTGATTGAATCTGCATTTCATAAAGTAAAATGGTGAACTAGTTTGGAGTATCTGATTTTATTTTTTAGAGACATATTGATCCCCAAACTACTTGTATATACTTATGTGTCTTACTTAATTTTGAAAGCTAAGTCATTGCCAGCTCATTGTGTATGAGAGTTATGGAGGGTGCATTATCAGTGCTGGAGCAGCCAGTACATGCCACTTGGTTTGACTTGTGAAAGAAAATGCAAGGCTTGAAAACATTCATAGTGCTTGTTTGGGAGTTCAAACTGAAATACTTAAAAGCCATGCCTGAGTAGATACTGTCTGCTATTTGTACAGGGAAGGCAAAGATAAACTCAAGTGAGTAGTCAGCATTTTAGCAAATCTCTTTGCCTGTAAAATGTCATTGCTAAACATGCTTGCCAATGCTGTCTTTGTAATCTTCCAAGCACCAAGCTTCTAATTGGAAGCCAACTTTTTTCGAGTGAAGGAGAGGCATTCTGGAGATAGGCTTTTGTGTTTCATAATTTCCAGATCCTCTCCCGAGAAAGAACAGAGATACCAGGTATATGTTAAGAGTTTTTAAAATGATTTTTGTTGAGTGTTTTCCCCTGTCTTATTACTTTCCTAACTCCATACTCAAGACCTTTCCGCTTTGCTTAAATCAAGCTCTTGGGGGGTTTATTCTTACTGTCTCAATCTGAAGCAAACTCAAGGGGATCCATCAGCTTTAGGTGCTCTTGCTGTCAAAGACAAACTTTCCCAATGGAGGTGCTTATTAGTGACTCTCTTTGATGTGCCTGCAATGCTGGACAGGTTTGAAGGGGCTAGGAGTTGATGGTACTTTTCTTGTAGTACAAGAGTAACTAGTACCTTTGAGTGTTGATCACTGGGTAAAATGTTCCTGTGGTCATTGAGCTGTATTTTTGTCTACGAGTAGAATCATGGAGTTAAAAGAGACCTTCAAAGATCATCTAGTCTAGCACCCCTACAGTAAGCTGACACTATTGAATTATTGCTTGTGAGGTCACCTCATGGGAATAAGTTGATTGGGCAGGAGCTGGCAGGTATTACGAGGTCATCCAGAACACTAGATGGGAAGGCTGGAGACAGGTGACTGGGCTCCTGATGAGGCTCTGCCTTGGACTGGAGCCACCTATATGTCCCATAGGAGCCCATGGGATGTAGTGTGAGGAGTGGTGGGATGCGACAGAACAGGATGCGAAGGTACTAGCAGTATGGGCAGTTCTGTTTGTCCATATAGGTCTCACAGGTGCTGCAGATGTGAGAAGATGCCAGACTGCACAGAGGTGAGTAGAGAGATTCCACAATTGTGTCAGCTTGTTCCAGGCATGCAGAAAGATGGTAATTTTCCTGTCTTGATTGTTCAGAGCCTGTCTTGGTGGGAACTGGTGTAATTTCTATTTTGTTTCCCTGGTAAAGCAGTTGTGTGAAGTGAGGCTGATAGTGCAACTTCCATGCCTTAGCACCACTAACATGGAAGTGGTGTCTAAGACCCATGTCAAGAAAATGTGCCACTAGCAGATGCTGTGTAAGGCACTTGTGTGGATTCAAGGTGCCTCTGGAGTTAACCTTGCAGTCTTTCAGTAAACCTCTGGCTGCTGATACAGCAATATGTGGAGCTCCAGGAGGCACAAATGATTTTGTTACAAAAGAGCAAATCATAAGAAATGCAATTTTTCAACCTGTCCCCTGAAGCTCTAGAGGGGTAAAACACCTGTCTGTATTTCTAGGGGGCCTAGCACTCAATGCTTTTGAAATGCACAGCTAACAAAACTGCTTTTTTCCCCAGTTTTCTCGCTGCTGGCTTCTTTAGGTGGGTTTGTGTTAGGGCAAGAGCAGGCTAGATCCTTGCCTAAACGTATGAGGTGAATGCTTGTTGCCCATGCCTCCATTTCTTGTTACTGAGTCAAGTCAAAGAACAGCTTCTCATCAGCAGATAAGAATGGGTGTATCTCCTAAAATAACAGAATAATGTGTATCCTTTCCCTTTGCAGTGAAGTCTGCTGAAGTGCTCTATTTACCAGTGACTTTTTGTAGCGCCCTTATATGGGGTTACCTGTGATTCTGTGGTGCTCTATTCTGCTCCCTCTACAAGATCCCCTATACCCGTTTCCCCCCCCACTCCCTGAATGAATTTAGCCTGTTTGCTGTTACTTTCAAATGTCAGAGATGCCATTTGGACATTACTTGTCAGGGAAAGGATGATGGGTCAAAACCCCCATTGTTTTTAAGGAAGTAGGGCTCTATTATGGTTCAGTGTATCTTAACACCTAAATGACATCAGGCATCAAGTTAGACAAGGATATATATTTTACAATAACAAAGATGAAATAGCAGAGCCAGGTTGTGCTTGCTGTTCAGGTATGTAATATCCCACCTATTTACATTTGGGTTGTGTTCAGGTTGAAGAATAGTATGTGGTATGAATATTAGCTGTTGTTAGTAAATTAGAACTTCTCTGAAAGATACCACTAAAACCATATACTTATGTGTTTTGATTTGGGTAGGTTAATAAATAGGTTAATAAATAAGTGCAATACTTCCAAGGAAGTTACGGTATTTATAACTTTCTTCTGAAAATAAAAATTCTAGAAGTATGTAATCTTACATAGAAAGATAACTTTCACTTCTAGCAATTCCAAATGGACATTGATTACTAAAGCATTCAGAAACAATAATACTGAAATTCTTGCTTTGTAGCTTGGGGGAACCTTTTGAATCTGCCACTAATTAAACCCATGCAGTCTAATTGTAAGCTCTGTGGTATCTGAATTTTTCATGACTTTGACTTTTTTGGTAGAGCTAGAATTACACTGTCAGTTTAAAGCATGGTTCAGTCTGGCCGTGGAGAAAGTAACTATGTGGGCTGCAGGGGAAGAGAAAACTGAGACTTGCCCTGGAATTGTGTTCCTCATTCCCCGGGAGCCTCACCTTAGCAGAGAGCTGAGAAACCCGCCGAGATGCTGCAGACACTAGATGGAGCTTTTGGCCCAGCGGTGAGGTGCTTGGCAGGCAGAGGAAGGGCTTTGAGAGCGCTGCAGAGCGGGGATGGCTCCTTGCTAGCCCTCGGACCTGGGTAGCAGCACAACTCAACACCTCTCTTACGAATTTTGCTTGGTGTCCTAGGCTTAGGCAGTTTTCTCCTGTCCTTTCCTTCCAGTGAGGATGCTGCTGTAGCTCTTATTAGAAACGAGGATGGAGATCAATGCACACTCTGCTCTGAAGATGATCCTTCCAGTTTTTGTGAGGTGTTATCCTTCTAGAGTTGCTGCCTGCTTTGTCTTGCTGGTTTCTTCTACCGCTTAGGTCACACTGACTTTCTAGACAACTGAAGGCAGAAGAGAATTTTTGTTTTGGAGGGTATATCTATTTGACTGCTTTTGAAAGCCCTGGTGTTGGAGAAGGTTAGAACTAACCTTTGCCTTTAGAGGTGCTGAGAAGTGTCAGTTGCTGAAACCTCACCTTACTTGTCTGGAATCCAAACAAGAGAAATGGGTAAAAGTAGGGGGGAGGGAAAGGGTAAGCCAAAGGCCAGGAGGTCTGTTGGCAGCTAGTGGAGTTGGGATAGTTTCTGAGTTGGTCTTTGGTCTGGCTGTGCTGGGACATCTATAATCTTCAGTGACTGGGATGAGAAATGTCACAGTGAATCCTTGATTACAGTGAGTAATGGAGTGGCAAACAGTGATTTAAAACCTCTCATTCTATCTGATCTCTTGGATGATTTGTCACATCCCTTCTTTTCCTCAAGCTTTTATTTCTGTTCCGCAAAAGACAATTCACTCCTACCCAAAACTAGGATGGGCCCAAAAGTTGGTTTAGGCTAGCAGTGAGGTCTAATATCCAATTCACAAATTTTAGTCTCTGTTTTCATTCTCTTGTATTACTTGTTTCCAGAGGATATATTAATGTAATTTAGCAGTAAACTTTGTCTACATTAATTTTATCATCTAGTTCGCTTTACGTAACTTCTGCAGTACTCTGTTGCTACATTTATCTGTGAAATAACTTTATTTTCAACAGTACAGCTGGTATGTTTTATTTTTGCAGTGGTAGAATAGGTTAATTTTAAAGAGAACTGTTGACTCACCTTGTTTTGCTCCTTACATCAGTTTCTTCCTGTTGCATCTGGAGCTCAGTAACTTTAATTTAGCAAAAAGTTTTAATACAGAAAGCATGCTGCTTTCTGGTGCTGGTCTTAATTTTTATCATTCATGGATGAGTTTTTCCCAGTGTATAATTTCTTTCACTATGAACTGAATAATCTGAGCTAAAATTTGGCCTGTTCTTTGTTGTATATATTGCCTCTAGATGGGAAGCCTCATACTATTTAGTGCCCTTGAGAGACTGTTAGGAAACTGGGGACTAAGGGTTGTTACTGGCTAGAGAAGTGGGGATATGACAGCCATGTAGGCAGGAACATGGGTAGAGAGGGCTTGTGCTCAGTGTGGTCTTGGATCTGTACCTCCTATTGGAGAAGCAAGTGAAGCATGTAACCTGCAATGCAAAGTTTATTCCCATTTGACTTTTAACCCTGCCTAGTTTTCTTATCAGAACTGTACCAAGTAATAACCCAAATATGCCTACCTAGTGCTTATGCAAGCATCAGCCTTCTGACAGACTAGACTTCATTGTAAGCTCCAGAAATACTAAGCTCATGGAAAATGGAGAGTCTAAGTTTTGTTTTGGCCATTGATGTTTTAATTTTTCAAAATGCGACTATGTTTTTTATTCTTTGTGCTTATGAGGAGATCTCTTGTTAACTGCCATGCCACCTTTTGTCTCTTAATGCTTTCTAATTGTGTGTATTTTAAAAAAATCATGGTTAAATAGAGGTGATTTAATATCTGATCTAGATGTTTTGGGTTTTTTTTTAATGTAAGGGAAAGACCATTTTTTGTCTGAAATTAGGCTTAGGTTGAAGTGCAGATGAATTGTCTTGAGTATCTAAAAGAGTTGAACTGAGAGTTCTGGAGCAAGTGATTATAATCTCTGTAGAACCTACAAAATCTGGGGCTTCTTCCCCTGTAATGAGAATACAGCACTCCAGGCAGATCACTGTTGATTTTTGAGGTGCTCCTCTGGTTTTGCCTGTGATGGAGCTGCTTCGCAAGGCAGGGGATGAGCTGGAAGGGAGCCAAGTGTATCCCTAGCACCTGCACTGCCTTGCAAGATCTGAGCAGTGTGGGTGGAAAAGGCGACTGGTAGCTTGTTCCAGCAGCTCCAAATGAGGAAAGGGGATGAACCACATTTGGGACCATCCAGGGCATTAGCACCAGGAGGCAGGGACAAGAGCACCAGGTTGACTGCCTGACTACAGTGTAGGTTCAAGGCCCATCCAGGAGGTGAAGACATTAAGCTCAGGCAAGGATAGAAGGTGCAGCCTGAGCTTACCCAGAGTTTTTTGCAGTGGTGAGCAAAGGCTTATTTGGAGGTCCCAGGTGTGAGAACTTGCAGAGCTCTGGTGGTTCTGACGCTAGTTGCTCTGTGTGTCTCTGTCGTGTGAGTAGGGAAATGTTTCATTAGGTCAATTATTTGTGATTGATTTTCTGATTGCATTTAAAGAGAGGTAATTCTTTTAAAAGGAACTAAATAGGTGCAGGCTCTTTCTTATTGCATGGGAAACACATGTTTTGCTAGCTGACTCTCAGGTACCACCTCAACAACCTGTGACTGCAGCTACCAAATTCCCTGGCTGACACCATACCAGCAAGGTATGTCCCAGGACTAGATAAAAGGAGGAGATTCTGTGCAAAGAGTGATGGAAGAAATACCATTTCAATCAAAGGGTGTCTTCAAATCTAGCAATATGGGTAAAAGAAGAAATACTATTTAAAGCCAGGTGGGAAATAGAGGGTATAACTGATCTAGAAGTATTAATTTGGCTTGTAATTTCAGTGTGAATATCTCTTCTACTGCTTATTGCTATTTATTTTATTGTTTGCAACTACAAGCTGCAGTTAACAATTCTAGACTACTTTGCACTTGTGTTTTGAACCAGAGGAAACGGATTGCATCTGTGGAGCCTGATGAAATAGGCAATTATTTGGGTCATCTGTATTCTGAAGAACAAAGTACAGACAAGGAAGGAGCAAAGCCATCTTTATCACTAGTGCAATGTAATCCTTTCTACAAATAATTACTGGTTTGCACCTCCTTCTCTGGGGGCTTAAACTAATTGCTGTGTTAACAGACTACAGGCTGAGTTCAAAAGGTTAGTACTCATGCAACTTGTTCTGGAGGGAAAGAGTAACAAGAAAACTTAAAGACAACAAAAGGAAAGGAAGGAATCTGGGGATTATATTGTCATGCACCCTTGACATAAGGTTTTCAGTCAATTCTGAAATGAACAGCTCTTGTGGATTATTGCTAGCATGCTTTTTTTCATTTGTCAGCCATTTTCAGTAAGCAGTAAAGTGTTGCTTCTCGCCGTTCTTTATTATAGTTGCTGCCAGACACATGGATGCTTATTTCTAGCTCCCCAATAAATATCTGCTGACCTTTAGGATGTTCAAAAAAATTTTACAAGGGCACTGACAATTTGTGAAGCAGGAAATAAGCAGCAAGATCTGTTGTGGAAAGGACAATATATGCTGCTAAAGTAGATAGCAGCAAAAATGTGCAGCAGAAGCAGTAAAGGTCTGACGATGAGCATGTGGGATAAAATGAACCAGCCTTAGCTGATGATGTCATGAAGCTCTGGGCACTTTGTTTACACTGAGGGTTTTGGGATGTGGAGAATAACAAAATGTACATTGGGAACTCTGATTCAGCGTCACATCCACACTTGATGTGCAGGGTAAGTATTTCTCAAGATTACAGTACTGCCTTCATAGAAATGAAGAGCTTTGTTTGGAGATGGTAATTCACCACCAGCATGGATTAGCTGTTGTGTTTTGATTTAAATTAATCTGGGAAACGGTAGAACACTGTGATAAATTAGCTATTTTGGACTTTCAAATAAGCACCACTTAAACTTTTGTGGATTTGTAGGAGCTGCTTTGATGAAAGTACTATTTATCTGAGTTAATATGAACTTTATTTTGTGGCATGCTCTGTATGTATTTGACCAGTTTGCTTGCTCTTCACTCGGGATGTACCTCCAATGCTTGCAAGACATCAGAACTGTAGTTTATCATGTATTTTTAATTTGACCTCTGACTTGGATATGAAACAGACAGTGCTAATGGATTGAGACAAGTAATTCTGAGCAGCAGATTGCCGTAACTCTTTTCCCTAGAGTCATACAGAAAAGGCTTCTTAGATCTTTAATCCATTGGGCTGAGGGCCCTCTGCTGAGGGAGAGGAATACACCAACTTATTTCAGAACTTGCTTGTCCTTGTTTCTCTCAGCAGGTTCAAATTGTTTTTCCTGCATTTATTCCTCTTATTAATAGTTAAGTTAATTTTGGATTCTGGTAGATTAAGATTGAGGGCTGGTAGGTAGTGCCATACACAACTGATTTAGACAACTTGCTGCTTTTCAGATGTTGTGTATATGTGAGTGATGAAAAGGAGATGCTCTAGAGTCTGTTTCATTGCTTAGTTTGTGAAGAAAATAATTCAGTTCAAAAACAAAAGGTATAATTAGCCTACGGTTAAAACATCTAATATTAGCAGGTAATATTAATGGGTAAGAAATCAGCAAATGTTAATCTACTATAATTGGTAGGTACTAATTCCTTACCATTTTAAGCAGCCATTTCTTTGCTTCTTCCTTCTATCAACATGATCAGACAAATCCCAGTAGATCTCCCTGTTCCGGCTGTGTCAACATCCAATGCTGAGGCTCCGAAGGCATGCTCTTTTACATATGCAATTATATTAAAAATAACTGTCAATGTTGCCTCTTAACAAGCCCTGTTGTTGTTGACACGGTGGCTGGCACTCTGGTTTCTTGGAGCATAACAGTGTGAGAGGTTGTTCTCATACAAGATGTGATGGCAAGAGTTCACACCCTGGGAAATCCTGAGCTGCTTCACACTGCGCTGAACACCTTTTTGATGATGGGCATGACTTAGCACCCATTACTGATGATGCCTATGTGGAATTTCCAAGCCCCATGAAGAAGATATGATTAAGAGACACCAAAACAGGAAAAGAGTAAAATTTAAGCCAATGTCAGTTAAACAGTGGGACAAATGTCATTCTGACAACTGTTTTGCTTATGAGAAAGCAAAATACATGCTTAACTGTGTAGCTGTCAAGTAAGCAATACACTAAAGTTCTACCAAAATAGTTCTGTTGCCTTTTGAACCTCAGCAGAGGGAATGACAAGCAAGTGCTGAAGCAATTAGGCACTGAACCATGAGGCTGGTGAATATATCTCATACCTTGCACTGGCTAATAAAGGGAAGAGCACTCAGTGAATGGAGAGTCAGTGATTCTCCAGCTGTGGCCTGTTAGATGCCACAGCTGTATTTCTATGGTGTTGATGTGGCTACAGGTGTTCCAGCTCCTCCTGAACTCCTGCTTTGAGGTAGACTGGGATGGTGGAGAACTTCTTAAATTCTTACTTTAAAAAATCAGGTTACTTTACCAAGGCTCTGCATGTGATACAGCTGGCTGGTTTGTTAATAGTTTGTTCCCAAGTGATATTTTTTTCATAAAAATTAGCTCTTCAAGTGCTATACTAAATTGTGCATCTATTTCACTATCCCATTTCCAGTACTTTAGTCAGGCTGAAAGGTCTTGCTTATCTTAACTCTGTGTCCCAAATATTGCTGCTGGGATACCAGTATTAGCTTTTTGATCCACAGCCTTCCAGCAGAAACACAAAGCTGAAGGACCACCAGTATTGGATATACAGCCAGATACTGAGATCACAGTAGTACTTACCATCAACTTCTGTTGAATAAAATCTTCACTGTTACAGATTTAAAGTTATTTCAGCCTGTTCCCATGAGTGCCCTTTTTTTATCCCCTGTGTGTTAAGCTTTCCCTGCCCTGCTTTCCTGATAATACCTACCAAAACTCCCTGTTCCCTGTGCTCGCAAACCCTTGAGCCTCTCCTAGCAACTCTTGATGGTTCAGAACTGCTGCCTTCTCTTTTAAAAATTATTAATTGAAGACATATTTTTGATGTTCCCTTGGCCCTTAGATGAGGCACAGAGGAGCAAAAGGGGTGGGTAACTATCTGTGGTGTACATGTGATTCCATGTGCTGCTGGGCCTTTGCAGAGGAGGCACTAGGTGGCTGTTATCTAGGGTTTGCTATTGATTAGGGTTAGATCAGCTTGCAAGACTGATCAACAGCTGTGCTGTGAGGGTTTTCTTCACAGTTTTATTTAAATGAGGGCAGGGGCTGGGCAGTGACATCTGGGGAATAAAGCAGGGAGCCTCTGGCACCATCTGAAAAATTTCTTGTGTATCCACATCATTCAGAGCTCAGAGAGCTGCTGCTTTTGAGATCCTTGTGGGACTAACTTTACACCACTACTAATAAACCCAGACTTTTAGCAGAGAGAAATACCTCCTCTATGTTGGGCCTAACCTAGGATGGATAACCAGTTTGAAATGGCTGTACTCTTGTGTGCTGCTAATTCTCAGCCTCCTTCGCATTCCATGTGGGCAAGGGATTTCATTATGCTGAGTGAGGAGGGCAGGAGGTGCTGCACTGTGGTTCTGAGCATTGCTGCCTTACCAGTCTGATGGCACTCCCCACCGCCTCTTGGTCTTCATCATCCTGCTGGGAGCTGCTCTTGAAGGATAAGCAGGCACAGAGATGCTGTCTGTACCTCTGTCAGGGCTACATGGAGCTTATACCTTTCTAAGGTTAAGAAAGTTCTCAGGTTATGAACACACCTAGTGATTTTCCCCTAAAATCATTATTTGAGTATGTTTTGCCTATTCTAGTGTTCCTGAAGCATGAATTAAGGAAACAGTGTTATCAATTTGTTGTTTTTAAATGGGGGAACTGGATTCTTTGCTCCTTTTTGTGAGTAATATATACGTGTACTTACTACTGTAAAGATACCATGTGACAGAAATCCAAACCTGTTTTTCATTAAATATAATGTTAGCAATTTACATCATAGTGTGTGCATGACAGAGAGATAAAGTGACGTTTAGGCCATGCGGTATCTTGTAAACCAGATTAAGTGGGAACAAATTAGGAGACAGAAATGTCCTGAATTACGAACTTGTTCTGACTTAAGCTTCAGTTATAAATCTGTTCTTTTTAATAGCCTAGACATAGATGGTTCTGTATTTTAATGATATTCATTTAGTAGAGTTTGTCTACACTTAGAATTGAAACTATCAAACTCCAAATGTAGCTAAATGCTTATGTCATGTGTGAAATTTGTAATTTATTTAATTACAAGTTTTCTTAACCTTAGCCCAGGCTTCTAAATGCAGTTTTAGCTGTTATTATGCCAGCTCTGATTAGTAACTCAGCTTGCTATTTGTTATAATAGTGTCAATTATCTTTTCTTGAAACAAGTCAGGCAATAAATCAAGCTTCTTTGCTTGTAGAGGAATAGATTAACTAAAGTTTTTTTTACTGTAGGAATTTTTTATTGTAGGAATGTACATACATTGTCCTCAATGTACCTCAGCCTTTGCTGTGTTGTCTCTTAAAAGTTGAGTGAAAGCGTTGTAAATCAACACTAATGCAATTGAGGGAACTGATGGGAGAAAGGTGCTCACAATACTACAGCTGATTTTTATGCTTTAATATGTTAATAAGTAAAGAATAATTGAAGTGTAATTCAGGTAACTTTCAAGATCGTATACTCCAACTTAAAAGGTTGATTTTTTTTTTTTTTTGGAGTGGGGGAGCGAAGAAGGTGGTAGGAATGGGAGATTGGGGCATTGGGGAGTTAAACCATGCTGATGTGACTGACTGTGGTGGATGGCCTTTCCTAGAGATGTAAATACAGGATCTAAAGGGATAAACTTAGGTGTATCTACTGTTTCACTATGAATTGTACTGTAGAACTACCTGCTGACAGTGTGGTAGAAAAGGATGGAAGCTCCTCAGGTGTTGTGGAGTATGCAGCTTCTGTAATTCTCCAACAGTTTTCTTCCTTTGTCCTCATCCACCACCACCTGTGTTTTTGCAGTCTTGTGCCTGGAAGGGTGAGGGAGGCTTTGGGAGAGGAACATCATATTAATAACAGGAGCACAGAAAAATTAGACAAATGGAAGAAGCAAGCTGGAAATCTGGCTCATGGGTTCTGTTGCACAGATGAGACACAGCTTTGGTCAAAAGCATTGGCAGTGTTGTCTGATGGCAAAAGATGGGAGGTGGTTTGAAGGATCTGGATCAGAGGCAGGAGGTAGGGAGTGTCCTGAGGAGATAAATGAAGGTCAAATAACAAGATGAATTTGGAAGCCTGGGCTGCCAGGACTTGGGTGAAAAGAGCTTAAGAAGTAGACTGGGTTTATCTTTTGCTGTTTTTACCTGGCCTTCAGGGAATAGTGTTAAGAAGTCCTGAAATGGGCAGTGATGGAGTTGTGGATGCAGAGGACAGTTTGGCGAATTGTCAGAAGCGTGGATGATATCCAGGTACTAGTTTACGCTGTGTGCTGAAGTGCCAAACTGAATTCCAAATAAGTTTGAGGTGCTTAAATTTTACATGCGTCCACCATGCTTTCTGCTTCTACAGAACATCCTGAGACTTCCAGGGAACCTTTCAAATGCAAGACCTGTGAGCTAAATACTGAGAACAATTTGTAAGAAGCAGTGATTTGCTTTATTCTGGGAACTTTCTTATGTGATCTCATTGGTTCCACTCTGGTGTTTAAACTTTCCTTTGATATAGCCTGTGATACAGCCTCTCTGATATCCTTATGTGCTGCATGCCTTTCACCTTCTTAGATCAAACTAGCTTTTGTAGGAGCATTGTGGACATAGACACTCGTTTGAAACAACACTGCAGCCCCACGCACACAAGTAGGCTTCCTGATGCCTTGTCAGAATTGCTACTTGGTTGGTGTTGTCATTCTTCTGTGACTGCTGCAGGTTGCTCTGGGTGGCACATCTTCCTGGGTATCTTCCTTCAGAAGACTTTTAAGCCCCAGACCCTCTAGCTGAGACTTGTGATTATGTTAAATTAAACAACACACCTCCGTCGCAGCTGGATCAATATCTGAATTGCTTTTAGATCTGCCTGTCACCAAATAGCAGGTAGGTAAATGGCATGAATTTCTAAGGAATATTCACAGTACCAGCTGCCAAGGATGTCACTTCTAAATGCAGCATCTGTTTGAGTGTGCGATGCCTCCCTTGGAGACCTGTGAGGTGCAGGATGTGTGCCTGGGCTAGTGGGAGCCCCACGTTAGGAGATGAGCATTTCAAGTGAATGAGTGTCACCTTCAGGGCATTGCCAAGCAGGTGGTGATAGGGTTTTCTTTTATCTAGGAACCTTAGTTGCAATCTGTAAATAATAAGAAAAAATATCCTTCCAGGGAAAATAAAAACAAATGCCTGCTAGTGCTGCACCTGCTTTCACTTATGATTTGAAAGATATTAGATCTTATGTGGGGAAAAAAATCCTTAAAGAAGTCTGTGATGTTGGGCTACACTGCTTCAATGCATTTAGATTGGCCTTCAGCAGGGACTTCTTTTTTCTTTTTTACAGTATCCCTGTAATATTCTGATTTTGAATCTACTTTGAACTACTTCTTGTCACTCAATCTGTTTTCTATGGAGAAGGTTTGCTCGTTTGGGAGATGGGAAGTATGGGCTTGCTTAGAACTCGGTGAACTTTCAGTGGGCAGTCCCAGGTCAAGCACAGTGTGTGTGAGATGCTGAGAAAAGGCAAACCCTGGCAGGATATATTGGTACCTGATGAGCTGCATCTCTGCCCCATGATGTGGGTTCCAATGCTGGGGCCAAAACCAGATGCTCAGGTCTTTATTTTTTCCACCACCCTGCTTAAGAACCCGGAGATGCAGCTCCTGCACTCACTGAGGAATGGGAATGACTTGCAGCCAGAGGCAGACCAGAAAGTTGCTGGGGACAAGGAGAAGATGGGCAGCAAGCAGGCAGCCAAGGGAGTTGTAGGATTCACTTGACTGTTCATCCTCAGTAGGCCACTGCTGTGTGAAGTTTAGGTTAAGAGTGCACAGATTTATATGGACATCTACATCTCAGAAGCTGTCCAACAGTCTGATTACCTTTAGTCCCATTATGTAGTTATGCATCACATTAAACCATTGGCATTTGGTCTGGAAAATCCCCTGAAACATGCCACTACACTTACACCTCCTTGCTTAGGAAATGTGAATCACTTTGAATTTGAAATTCTGTAAGACTTATCTGCATTTACCCTGACAGGTGACATAGTGTTGCTTGAAATAGACTTCATGATGAATAAAATGCATTCAGAAAGAAGTAGATCACCATCTGGTTTGATTTTTGGGATCTGACACGTATTCTGAGTGGAAAGTGAATGCCATCCTTCAGGTTTGATTCCTTGATTATATCTGTGTAGCAAGGTGACTTTGGAACTTCTGGTCACCTTGTGCTGTATTGCTGTTCCCTGACTACCTTCTGTACTAGCTAAGGAATATGCAAGGGAAGAAATATTAATAGAAAAGAATTGAACTTGGAATAGCTTTAGAGGAAGGAATTTTAAATGTTACTGTGGGCACTGTGCATTTACAGTTAGGCTTACTGCAAACCCATTTAAATCCAAAATGCCCTGCCTTCATATCCAGTGCTTATGCTGTTACAGTGTTTGTGATGGCCTGGCTGCTTGTTTGTCACCTTTCTGTCAAAAAGATGAAGATAATTTTAGACTGAGGTTACCTCTCCTAGCTGCTGCCTAAGAGTATAATAGGCTTATCTGTGAAGCATGCACTTATTTATTTTCTTTTAATAGATTTAGAGCTCAGTCCTGCCTGAGCAGAGGGGAGAAAAAGTAAATGTCATCTCCTTGCTGCATCTCCACACACAAGAAGGATGTTCTTTTATTGGCAGCAAGCTGCCTGCTGCTTAGTTTGTGGGGCAGGATGTTGAAGCTGGCTTGGTTTTAGCCACTGTGGGGAGTGGTCACTACTGGTACTGTGCAGCCACAGCATCAAAACCCCAAAGCAACCTTGGAAGTGAATTCTTCAGTGTGTCTCAGGAGTGCAACAAGGACTGGCTGCTGTTCAAGGGGAGGTGACCTGTGTAGAGTGTACATTCAGACTAGATACTAGGAAGAAGCTTTTCACTATGAGTGGTGAGTCGTTGGAACAGGCAGTTCAGGGAAGCTGTGGATGCACTGTCCCTATACATGTTCAAGACCAGGCTATATGGAGCTTAGAGCAACATGGTCTACTGGAGGGTGTTTTTGCCCATGGATGAGGGTTGGTTCCTTATGACCTAAACCATTATATGACTGCATGGTTATCAGAGGGTGAAGAGGCAAGACCAAGGGTCAACTGGGAAGACATGTCTGGAGGCCAGGATCCAGGTCAATGGTGCAGCTGCTTTGGCACAGGGATGGTTGCAGTGTGGTGTAGCTTAGGTGGGGATCAAGGACATTGAACCTCAGCATTAAAGCAGCACCCAAGGAGAATGAGTAGGGCATCTTACAGTGCTTTTTGTACCCTGCCTTTTACCAGGAAACTGGTCCTGGGCCAAGAGCTGAGCCAGAAGTGAGCTCTGGGCTCTGATACCTGGGGAGGACTGTCATGTTGTGCAGCTTCTCTATCTGTCCCAAAGGGACGTACTTAAAGGGTATCCTCAGTAGATATGTTTACTACTTTGTGTCTCTGTGTTCAGCCTTTTTTTTTTACAGTGACGCTCAAAAAATAAGGGTGGAAGTAGTTCTTGTAAGGGTGATTACAGTTTTGGCTTCCAGCATTTTTCTCCACTGCTGCACATGATTTCCACCTGCTTCTCTAAGACCCTCAGTGTACTCCTCAGTATGACAGACACAGGGGAAAAGGTGACTTTTATCCTTAATGGACTAAGTTGTCATATGTTACTGGAATGCAGTACGTGAAAGAAAGGAACAAAGTTCTGCTCACCTTTTGTTTATTTTCACGGTTAAACCTTTTTTTACTGATCTTTTAAAAAAAAGTTTTTTTGTAAACAACTTGTAAACTGACCTAGAAGACTGTAGATATTAGAAAGTAATTAATATTTAATTTAATTCTTTTACTCTTTTTTGAGCAATCACTGTATCTTACCGGGCTATTGATTTTTTTCAAGTAATTTCTTGACTCTAAAATTATTGTTACGCCCTTTCAAGCACATCCATTGCATATATCTGATATTTTCAAAGAATTTATAATTGTAAGAAAAGCTGAGAGAGTAATTTGCTAAGAACTGTATTTTCATTTTGTAATTCTTTTTCCTTGGCAAATACTTATTACTGCACTACTTGAAGCAATTATTCAAAGGTTGCTTTCAGTTCCTATCTGGCTGAATTTTTATGCAGCTTGTTCATTTACCTTATAGAAGTAATAGCAGACTTTGTGGAGCCTCCTGCTTTCACAAGCTCCCTGTTATTCTCAGGACATAAATGTTTTTTAATACTTTGTATATAGTCTGAATAAAATAACTTGAGGATAGCCTCTCTGAGGGGGAAGGGCTCTACTTATAGCAGAAAACAAGATACTTCCTGTAAATTGCTAGAAAACAAATTACAGAAAATTGGAAAAAACTTTGCTGAACTCTCCCTCCCCCTCCCACCCCCCACTAATTCCTTATAACTGTGTTTTTGCTTGGAACCACCTCCTCAACACTCTACATTAGGAACTGATAACTCCTAGACCCTTCATTTTTCACAGTAAATATTTGAGATGGATGTCACTTAATGTCTCAAGTGCCTAAACAGATGCTATTTCAGCTACATCAGAAGCATGAAGTCACAGGATGATCCTTTAGGTCTCCTGCAGAAGCATGGGGAAAATGCAGAGGTGGCCAACAGGAGATCCTTTCTTTGATTCTCCGTAGCCTTTCCATGGCATATTTCAAATATATCCTGGGCTTAATGGCTCTCTCACTGCTGGTGAGGTTTTCTTGTCTTCCCATCCCTTGGTCAGTACAAATGCCATTAATTGAGATTCTGTTGTCTTCTGCATTCTACTTCTAGTTTTCTCATTCTTCCAAAGTCACTACTTTGTTGGTTCACCCTCTAAAACTTTACCATATTGTTCTTTTTGATGGGCCTTTAAGAACACAGGTTCTTGTACATGCTTACAGCTTCTACATACTGTTTAGTACATAAAGTTAATTACATACTATATAATTATACCATGTATAGTATATAGAGGGTATAAGCATTCATACAAAGATGTTCTATTCTTTGGCCTATTGGTTAATTTTAGCATTCTGTTACCATGTGACTTTAGTTAAAACTCCTGACCACAAATTTTGTAGGAGAGGAAATTCTTTTCTCCTCCCATTACCTGTTGCATTACAGGGAAGAAGTGATCTCCATTTGGATCTGAGGTTTAAACACATAGTTGACTAGATAAGCATGATGTGAATTGTTCCTTTAAGGCCAAAAGGCATCCGTCCCGGTCTTTACCACATGGTAATAAAAGTGGGTAGAACAGATGTGAAAGAAGGTTCCCATTTCATAATTTTGTTGTTTAGTGCATTTCCCAAACCTCTTTGCTGCTTAATGACTTTATCTTGAAAATATCCAGGTTAGCCAGCCCAAGAAGAAAGTTCTGGACTAACAGAAATTGTAAGCAAAACATGTACAGATACGCACACAAATGCATCATCTTCCTCTCTTCTTGTTCTAGCTCTCCATTTCTATGGAACCAATTAACCTACTTTGAACCAAACATTTGGTAACCAGAGAGCATAGATACCTCAGGTTTTGTGACTGCTCAGATATATTGAGCATGGTTTCAAGCTTTCAGAGCACCTAGTGACAGGACAAGGGTCTGAAGGGATTAGTTGGGTGTTTATCTCATGTGTAAAATGATGCGATTTATTTTTTTAATGAATTTCCACTGAAGCGTAGAATTGTTCTCCTTTCAGCTTGTTTTGTTTTCTGAAATGTCTAACTTTGGGAGAGAGTGAGTGGCTGGTGCAGTGGTTTTTGGAAACACAAAGGATTCCCTTTTGACTTCTTTTTCTTTCCTGATTTAAGATTTTTCTAAGAGTTTACGCTCTACAGCCTGAAGAATTGGGATACTGTCTGCTGCATGTGTCCCTACCACCACTGCCTATGGCCATGTACAGCCAAAAAGCTGCAGATATTTTGCCTGAAGCTGTTGGGTTTCTTACTTAAGTGAAATCTGAGTTTATCTTTAAAGGAGGACCTGTTAACACCAATAAATCAGCACATCTTCAGGGAGGATTTTGATTGTGGATAAACAACTTGTCTGCTATGTGAAATAATTTCATGGTTTTGTTTAAATTAATTAATTTCATTAATTTTGTTTAAACATAGTAGGACTTGATTCCTTTCTTATAATGCAGGAGGAGCTATTAGGCAATATATTACCTGTTTTATAGACAACTATTTCTAATTTAAAAATGGAGCAGTTGGGGTGGAGGAGGAAAGCCCTACAGAAGTAAGATTGTTTCTCAGGTTAAGTTAATGTTTAATCATTCCATCTGTTGCAATAAAGGAGAAAAAAAATCATTCATCATATATAAAAGACATCTGTGGCATTTAAAGGTTCTTTTGAAGATTTCTTGTAACATGTATGTGCCAGATAACTGATTTTGTGCTGATCCTGGTTTAGAAGTTTCTATGGCAGATGTATAG
Source organism: Turnix velox (assembly GCA_013400935.1). Taxonomy (NCBI): domain Eukaryota; kingdom Metazoa; phylum Chordata; class Aves; order Charadriiformes; family Turnicidae; genus Turnix; species Turnix velox. The sequence goes on from VZTY01020101.1 coordinate 198,833, forward strand.
CTTCTGTGTAGAAGGTGGCTGAGCTACTGAGTTCAGCTTGTTAATTGCCAAATAGTGCATCCTTTGTATTTTTTCCTCCAACTAAGCTGTATAACAATGGATACTTACATGTTAATCAGTAGCTGGTTTGACAAATTATGTGGTACTGATACAGTTGCTGCCCAGTGATATGTGGATAGCCTTCAGGTCTATTATTGTTTCAACAGTATGTTCGCCACTACTACTTCATAAAGCCATAAAGCATGATCTAGTGTGAAATTTCAGTATCCTGCTCATATTTACAAATCTTAAAACATCATTCAGAATTATCTAAGATTTGCAGTACTTGCTTTGATGTTGGGAGTAGTTTATAATCGGTATCTCTTGTATAGAGTATATAGTATTTCATCTCTTGAAAGCAAATATTCATGTCTCAAGGCAGAGAGGTTATACATATAGAGGGAGTAGGGGGTGAAGCTAAAGCTTGTCATATGTTTAGTTTTTAGAGCAAGTGAAGTGTACAGCAAAAGCCACAGGAACCCTCTTCCATGGGAAGTGTGCAACACCTGAAAGACAAATAGCAGAAAGATTATTTTCTGCTGTGCTGATTGGAGGCTTTTATGATAATCCATTAATGCTTTCACAGGAATGAAAAAACCCCAAAAAACAATGCTCACTTTCTAATTTTCTAAGTGTACTGTCTAAAAAATGGTAGTTAATCTTTCTATGACGCACATTAGATAAGACTTAGGCACCAGAGTCTAGTGCTTTCCACAGGGCCTGAAGCCAGTGTGACTAGTGTGGTATCAAATATGGCACAGCCAAGCTGAGTTTTGTACAACCTTCCTAATTTCTTGGGGAATTCCTGAGAAGATGCTGCCTTGTACAGTTAGTGTCAGAAGATGCCCTTAGTGAAAATTTGGTTGCTCCTAACACTGTGCTTTTGCCTCAAGGCTCTGGGAGAGGCATGAATGCTGGAAAAAAAAAATCAGGGAGATAAGGTAGTTTCTTTTATAATTAATCAAGTTAGGTTTATAAAGAATGAAGATGAATGAGTTTCTTCTCCTCTCAGGAGAAAAAACGTGAATTTTTCTGTGTGCATGCAGATTTAATTACATCATGACTCCTTTCTTTCTCTCTAGTGCTCAGAGCAAGTTCTGTCACAAGTGTAGGCTTGGATAGAAATCTTTGGGTGGTCATTTGTCTCAGAAACACCAATCAGTTGGAAAAGAAATAAATTGTACTATTAATGTCTGTGCTTTTGAGACACAGCTAGCTTGGACAGTGTTTTATAAGTCAAGACCTGGAGTTCCTGCCCTGAGTGAACTGTTTACTTGATCTTCTCTGCAATTCTTTAGTTGTGTGTTTTCATTTGTCTGGGTTTTTAGAAAATAATTTCCAAAAGGGTCCTCATTGAAGGTCTCTTCCACCTCTATGCCCAGTCCTTCTGTGTGAGCATGGACATCCTGCACTAGATGTCCCTCAGCGTGGTATGCAAAATGCAAACCATAAAATGTTTTATTGCATTACTTGAAACTCTGCACCAGTGTTCTCTCAGTTTGCCAATACCTCAAACCTCTCAGAACCTGAAGACACAGGTGACCTTACTGCCAAGGCAACTGAAGAGAAGCCTTGACCTCTTCACTGAAACTCAGTCAACTACTAGTCACAACACAATTAACCATCACAGCTTAGGCATTTATATTGAAGTGAACTACTAACATCACAGTGAATGAACATGTGAATTACTTGATTTGTGAATTTGGATGTGTATTTGAAGTAGCAGTCTATTTGATGGCATTTGAGTTGCACCAAATCAGCACTATGACTTACTACCATCTGATTAGTATAGGACATGTAATTTATTGAAATATCACTTCTGTTCTCACTGACTCAGTAGATCTGCTTAGGCAAGAGTAGATTCATTATACTTGTGGATATGACAGTGTATTTCAGTGATGACCATTCTCACTGTTGGGAGCTTGATTCGGGCTGGTCCCTGTTTAGGGATGGTGTGTTTGATGGGATTATGCTGGGTCTGTGATTGTGCTGTACTCTTATACTCTTATTCATTGGAAATGTCAGCCTGCTCTCCAGAGAAAGGACCCTATCCCCTCTGCACTGTGGAATTAGTGCAACAGCAGCTTAATTTTGCTTTCATAGCGCACAGCCTCTCCAGAAGGATGAGTAGAAGTACTGCATGTGATGAGGTACAGGCATGTTCCCAGGCAAACAGCTACTAGGCAGGGAAGTGTTGGTGGGATTAGATTCTCTGCATGCCAGTAGCCTACCTGGGCAAGGGGCAAGATGGAAAAGATAAGGCTTGCTGAGCTGCGACTAGGGGGGAAGCGATGGCAGGGCTGGAAGCGGAAGAACCTTCAGTAGCCAGTGTTACCAAACAAGAGTAATCATCCTGTTGCCTGCTTGTGTTATCCAGCATGATATATAGTGGGTCTTTACGATTTGCTTTAAATCAGGATTTTAGAAGTTTGGTGCAATTGTGCAGTTTCCTGTTTGCAGCTATTGCTATTTTTTTAAAATGCTAATCTGCTGTGAAGTAGAGCACCTTATCTGCACACAGTACCTAATACAGCTTGTTCAGAATTCCTGGCAGGTCTTTCCTGCCTGAGATAGAGCAAGTTATTTCATATTCACCAGGACCAATCTCATTTTATGATGTGCTATGTGTAATTCTTAGTCTGAGATAGCTATAGTATCGCAGCACAGGATCCTTTTAACTATTTGCTAAATTCCCTCTAAACCAACCCTTGTTTACAGTCTGCTTTGCTTTCCAGTGTTGCAAACCTGAGATGAGAATAAAGGTTAAGTAACAAAAATTTCTTTCTCATGTCCTCCTGTTCGTAAAGGCTGTTACCTATTCCTTGGGTGTCACCTGGGGCAGGAGTGTTCAGGTGGGTTCAGAAATGCACACTTTTGCCTTCATAGTCTATAACTGTGTCTGAAAGATTGATAGGGTATAGTGATGAATAAACATGGAATTCATGTGTAGTTTTCTTTGAATGTAAAGCAAGGAAGTAATTCTTGAAATAAAACAAATGGGTGGAAGGAGGAAAGAAGGAGAGCCAAATTCTGGCTCAGAAGAGTTAATTTCCTTTGGGAAGGAGCCAGCCATTATGTAAATAGAGGTAGAGGCAGGTAATGAAACAGAAAATGGGCACTTAATCCAATTCTCTCAGAGCTTTTGTGGCAAAGCTCTAATTGATGTCCATGGGAGGTGGATCAGTCTACTAGATCAGCATCGAAGCCTAGTGATGCCTTGGTAACTGGAGAGTGTTGCCTTAATTCCATCAAAGCTTTAGCTTGTGGTTCAGGGAATCAGAAATTTTATTAATAACTTGTTCTCAGACAGTGAGGAACCATATATTTTTCTCTTATCTGCTGTTTAATGGTAAAAGTGGTGGTAGCTACTTTGTTTTTCAGCTTGAAGTTGTAGTTTACATAAAATATACAGATTAATAGATGGATAAGTCTCTTAGGAGAAATTGCCCCACAAGCTGACACAACGGGCTGCTGAGTAATCCCTTACAGGTGCACAGATAAGACTTGTAAAATGTGTATGTGTTCTGACTTTCCCATAAAAGTCTGTTCTTCCTTAATTTCCTCTGAGTTTGCAGGTGCACTGCCATTTTCTGGAGATAAGCCCACACAATTCCTCAAGAGGAAATTGGTGGTGAAGGTAAAATGTCCTGTGGTGAGCTTCTCCATCTGCCTTGTGCAACTTTCTTTTTATCTTTAAAGGTGGATTCAAACTCTGAGCTTTCTATCCAACCCTCATTTTTTCCAGGGCTCGAAAATTTTCACAGTTCAAGGATTCAGAAGTATAGCTTGACCTGTTTTCTAGTGATTCTTGTTTAAAATATAGAAATACTCTCTGGGATAAGAGGGTGGCTGAAGAGTGCACACATCGTGGGAAAAGCCCTGTCCTGTAGCTTAAATGCTGTTCTCCTTCAGAATTGAGAATAGTTTCATCATAATGCTTGCTGAAATTGAGGGAAGCTTCTTTCAATTTAACTCTCTTTTCAGATCCACAGCCTCTTCCATTTTCCACTCTATAAACCCTCCCCTATTTCTAGGACTCCCTCTGGTTCTTGTTCCTGACAATCTTCTTCTGTTTTTTAATGTCTAGAATTTTTCACGATTTGTACTAATTCTTTTTACTTCCTAGGAATCTTCTCTTTGCTCTTTAGCACTGCTCCTCTGTGATGCTTTCTGGGAATATTTCATATATTCTAGGATTCATGCGACTTATCTTTAGGAATTGAGCAGGATTTCTAGGACTCTGCCAAGTTGGTTTCTGAAATATCCCACTCCTCTTGCTTTCTAAGAATCTTCTACAATTTCTGTGGATGTATCTGTTCTGTTTTCTACAAATCACTTTTTTCTTCCCTCCCTGACCCTGCTCCTCCTCTCCAATACTGTTCTTTTGCTTTCTAGCAATGCCACTACTTATTTCTAGAAGAATCTCCATTTTCCAGGAATACTTTCCTCTGCTTTTTTTGTAGAAAGAGCTTCCTCCTTGTTAGAGTATATTTCTTCTTCTTCTTGGGTGTGTTCTTCTCTGCCTGCTTATGAATATCCCACTGTTTTCTAATAATCCTCTCCCACTTTTCTAGGAGCAGCCACATTCTGCGTTCTGGGAATATTATTTCTTCTCTATGAACATGTCCCTCTTCACTTAGTTTATAGATTTTTTTTTTTTCGTACTCTCCTGGCATCTGATTCTGGGACTATACCCCCATGTCTCCCTCTTTGCTTTCTAGCCATTTAATAGATAAGATTTTAGGGACATCTCAGCACACTATCAGTGTCCAATCTCTGCTTTTTATGAGTAACACCACAGGTGGCTTTGTTTTCTAGCAACATGCCCAGTTTGCTTTCTAGGAATATAAAACTCTGATTGCTGTTTTGGAATATTGCTTGGGTTTAGTTTCCAGGAAGTCTTGGTTCTTCAGAAATCTTCTGCTTTCCAAGAGTGTGTCTTATCTGCTTTCTAGGCATATTGCCTCTCTGCTTTCTAGGAATATCTCTCCTTGCTTTCCAAGACTGTTTTGCCCTTTGCTTTCTAGGAACAAACCCACGTGCTTTCCAGAAGTAAACTCCTTGTTTTCTAGGAATGTTTTTTGATTTGGCATTTTAGAAATCTCTCTAGATTCTTTGCACTGATTTTTAGGAGTATTTCCCATGTCCTTTCTGGGAATGCTTCCTAGACTATAACCCTCTACGTGCTTTCTAGAAACATCCCTTTTCCCTTAGTTGTCTCTGGGAATTACCTGCATTTGCTCCAAGTGGTTAACTCCATTTTGTTCTCTAGAACTACATCCCCTTTTGCTCTTTAGAAATAATAGCCTCCACTTCTTAGAAAAAAGATCCCTCTACTCTCTTGAAACAATTCTTTTATGTTTTCTGAGTTTATTTTCCCTTTACAATAAAATCCCTTCCTCTGTTCTTTTGGTATCTGTTTCATTCTCCTTTTGCTTTCTGAGTATAATCTCAGTATGCTTTCTAGGAATATCTCTACCTTAGGGGGTGTAGGAGTAGTCTGCTTTAACTTTCTGTAACAATCTCTTTTCTGTTTTTAGGGAATATTTCACTTGCCCCTGGTTTCCTTGAAGAATCTTCTACTTATATTTTATCTATTGCTATTTCAAAGGAGTATTGTCCTATTTTTTTTCTACCTGTGTTTCCTCTCTGCTTTCTGGAACTGCTGTCTTGGCTTCCTAGGAATATGTTGCCTCTGCTTTCTGTGAATGTCTCCTTGTTATTTCCAGCGGTATCTCCGGGCTGCTATCTAGGAACATTCACCTTTTAGATTTTTGGCAGTAACCTGTCTGAGCTGCTTCAGTTTTTCTTCTTTCAAAGAAAATTCCTCCAGCTCTTCAGAAGCTATTACACTATCTGCTTTCTAGGAATAGTTTCTTTCTGCTTCTTAGAAATTTTCACCCACCTTTCTTTCAAGGAATGTTCCTCTTGCTGTATAGGTACCTCCTTTCTACTTTCAAGTAATATTTGCATTTGTTTTGTGCAAACACTCCTTTTGTCTTCTGGGAATCTAGTGGAAGTCCCCTCCCACGCTCTACAGCTAATATGCAGGCTTTCTGTGAAGTCTCCCTTGAGTTCTAGGGTCACAGCCTTTGTGGTGTACTGGGGCTACTACTTCCAGGCAGCTGAAGCCTTCTGTTTTGCTGTTGACTTGGCATTGCCCTGTTTGCTGTCTCAGAATTCCCCCACAGCTTTTCAGAAAATCCCCCAAACTACTTTCTGTCTCTTGCTTTCTAGGAACCTCTCTCTGTTACATAAACTCAGACTATTTTTTGGGAATTCCTCTGCTTTGGGGAAATTCCTGACAGCACTTTCAAGGAAAGCCCTGCTTGCTCTCAAGGAATTTTTGCTTTTCATTATTGCAGTTCTCCAGCGCTACCTTGAAAGGTTTCTGTTCTTTCTGGATTTCATAAACGGCATCTGTTATCTTCAGAGTCTGCTCCTGTTGAGAATATATTGCTTGCTTTCCATAAAAATCCTCATCTATTTTATAGTAACTCCTTTCTTCCCTACCTGCTTTCTGAAAATGTGCTTTCTAGAAATTCTCTCCTTGTCTACCAAGATTCCTTTATCTGCTTTCTAGGAATTCCCTGTTTGATTTTTAGATTTCCTTCCCTGCAGGTTGGTAATTGTCTGTTTAATTTTCATGATTTTCTTTCAGCTTCTTAAAATGTCAGATATGCTTTCTGGGAATTTTCTGCTTTCTCTCTAAAAATTCTCTGGTTTCTTCCAAGAAAGAGCATGTTTGCTTTCTAGGGATTCTCACGTGCTTTTAAGGAAATTCCCTGGTTGCCTTTTAAGAACTATGCGATGCTTTCTAGGATTTTCAAACTTCTCTTTTGTATGACTTTTTTAGACAGATTTATAAAAATTCATTGGTTTTTTTCTGTTTTGTGGTTTGTTGTTTTTTTCCTTCATGTTCTTAGGAAATCCTCATTGGTTGGTTTTGAAACTCTTGCATCCCTAGAAATCTTGCACATATTTCTTATGAGCTCTCTGATTTGTTGTCTTCCTGGGAATTTTCCAGCACTTTTCTAAGGACTTTCACCTGGGGTTTCTAGAATGTTATCTCGCTAGGAGTTCCCTGGTTTCTTCTCTAAGGTGTTGAGATGGGAGAGGAGAACTCTGAAACAAACCCACCAAAACCCCTAAGTGAGTTTGGGTAATGAGACATTAATGTGTATTAAGTAAACGCTATCTTTATATTGAGGATAAGGTATGCTTGTAGATCTTTACATATACATGTCTGGAAGAACCTATACGAGGTGAGGAGAGGCTTTTTTGTATATAGTGTGTATGCTCTCTGCATGCACTACATGTGCAGAAAAGAGCTTTGGTGACTGGGCCCTCTTCTGTAGGCAGGCAATAGAAATGATCTGTAGATATATCACATTCAGACAACAAAGTCCTGTTGAGTTGTATTGTGTCAATTGTTATTGACACATCTTGGTTTTCAAGGCATCATATATTCTTGGGTTTTGCCATTTGTTATGGTGTGGACACTGCTATAAAGTTGTTTTTTCTACTTGTAGACCAAGATGAAGCAGGTGGTCTTGATATCATGCTAGATTATATTACTATGGATGGACCCTCCCAGGTGGATTTTTTCTTTTTATTTTTGACTTCACCAGGAGGTTGACCCAAGGCCCAAGACAGCTTGGTGGAAATCTTACAGTTGATACTATGTTGCTCTAGATCAGATTTCTAATACTTTCTAAAATACAGTGCCTGTATTTTAAGTTCTGTACATACTGCAGCCTAGCTGTTGTGAGATCATCTTTTAGGTGGTTGTTTTTGGAACAGTTGAGTGTGGGAGGATTTCTAGAAAATAATGGAATTGTCCATCGTGTAAGTAAGGTTTAGTGATGCAGTTAGGATGTGAAGCCTGGATGCAGGGATGTGGCTGAAAGCAGAGAAAAGAAAAACAAATCTGAATCTAGCAAAACAATGCTGCTGGTGAAGTCACATGCTCAAGGTATGAACTGCTACAGTGCCTGGAAAATCAAGAAAATCAAGTGTACAAGAATGCAGATAAGAGTTAGCAAAGAATTTAGTGATGTTGTCTTCAACCAATCACACATCTACAATGCTCTGTTTTCTAACCAGTTATGTATCTACAGCACTCTGTGTTTTAAACCAATGATTGTCTTTCTAACAAAAATTATATAATGATTTAAGCTTGGCTGAATAAAAGGCTTCAGCATGATTGCATTGGTCTGTCTGAAACTCGGCAATAGTTGAGCCTCTTCTAAGTTAAAGAAGCAAACCTAAAAGTCTACAGAAAGACAATTTGTTTAAAATTTTACAGTTCTACAGCCATTTGTAACCAAATTGCTGAGCCCTTGGGTCCTTAAGTGTGTTTCTTCTCACTGCTTCTGTTATGCTAGAAACGAATGAACCCTTGAGACCTTTACAAGTTATTGCACACCTGTTGGCATATTTTCCAAGGGCAGCTGCTAGTGAAAGCCAGGGAATGTCTCTAGAGTTGGATGACTAAATTTTCCAGAGCACACCAGAGTTATTTGCCACTACTGTTGAAAGGCAGATAATCTTCCATGAAGTATCTGGTTAAACATCACCCCTAGATATAATTTCTTCTGCTTTTTGTATTTGAAAGAACAAAATGGTTTCAAAAACCTTTTTGCTTAATCTTTAGTTTCCTGGCAAACTTGAACATGATTGTTATTTGCAAGCTTCTCTATATACCCGGCTGGTTGAAGTATCTGTTCAAGTAGTGAACAAGATGCCCTTTCCCTATGGAATTTTTTAGTGTGTATATGCTTGAAAGATCAATTAATTTTTTTTTTTGATGAAAAAAAACCCTAGACTTCCTTTCTAATTCTTCAGTAATGTTCACTATGAGTATGAAGTATTTAATCATGCTTGCTTAAACTTTATCATTCAGCATACTGCTTTTTCTCCTATCTGAGAAGAGTGCTTTGCTTCCAAATAAAGCTGCTTTAATGTAATGCGCATGGTATGGTATGTTAGAAACCTCCATTTACTTGTCAAGTGGGCAGTGGACTTGGGCTTAGCAGTAGATATTTAATCACTTGAGTAGGTCCTTCAAAGCTCATTCAAAGCTTTATAAAGCGTGAAGTATTAGCAAGAGATCTTGGTCACTAAATCTTTATTGGAAACTCCCGGTCATCAGGCATAACTGGCTTATGCTACTGCATGCTTTTTAAAAGGTGATGTTTTGTCAGGCTTTGAGCACAAACCACTATTCTCTCTGCAGCATTGACTGTTTTACCCAGCTGTTGCAAATGGTGTATTAAGGGATGTCTCTCTTTTAGCTAAATTGGCTAAAAATAATTTTTAGAAGGATCATAACAGAAGGATGCTTCCAATGCTGTTGTTAAATAGCAAAGTGGAAAATGAGCACTGAGATATGTTAGGGGCTAGCCATTTTTGTAGTTTGTTGGGCTGTATATGGTTCTTGTTTGGAGGCCCTGGAATCTTCCTGACTGCATCTGTGAGGTCCATAAAAGGCACGCAAGTCTATGTAATGTTGGCTCCTGCTTTAACCTCAGGTTGGCTTTGCAGTGACCTTGGTTCTCCTGCCCCTGCCTGCTTTTCTTGTTTCATCATAACAGCTTCATTCTTCCTCATGCAAGCAAGGCAGATAATTTCCTGAATGTATTTCTATTCTTACTTTTTCTTCCTTGTTCCTCCAGGCTCCCAATAGTTTCATTCACAGCATTTTTGTCTAATTTATTTCAAATGCTTGTGGGGGCTGAGACTATTCCCTCCTCGGCCAAAGCCCACAGATCAACATCATACAACCCTTCTTGCCTTTCCAGAATCCAATGGCTGTGTGTAGCTTGCAGCTGAGAATCAGTATGCTCCTGACATAAGTGCTTTCCACTGCTTAGTGCAAACACAGGAAAACCTGATGGCATTTGCACAACAATAAACTACTGGCAGAAAAGAGATAGGAAGGATGACAGTGCAACTACAGGACTTGCTATTATAGAAAGAAAAAATTGCTGGAAAAGCTAGTTTCCAACAGTGTGTGGTATAGGAGGCACATCAGGTATAGGAGCACAGTGTGTGTGCTGCTGAGACCAAAGCACAGGAATACTTTTCTGTACATGAAGAGATTGATAGCCAGGAATCTCTGCTTTTTAAGAAGCCGGATGTTTATTCAAATTAAACCAGCTCTCCCAGCCATAAAACAAGGTAGCAGGATGAAGGTGCTATGTTTGTCAAAGTGGAGATGGAATAGTAATTAAAACCAATCTTAAACACATTGTGCTTCAACGTAAGTTAGTCATGTGCTTCAAAGTAAGTAACAGTGCTGATCCTGCCTTGTGACTTCCCCCAGGACTTCCAATAGAACAACAAAAATGAGGAAACAGCCTGAGTATACTGTAGTAATCTTAGAGGCAGGTCTAGACACATCTTTTTGAAAGTGACTGAAATTACTTTTAAGTAAACCTTATTTTTCAACTGTCTAACTTTTGGACTTTTGGGACTTAAATGTAGTGTATGGTTTGTTTTGGGTTGGTTTTTTTCGTTTTGTTTTGTTTTGTTTTTGTTTTGTTTTTGGTTTTTTTGTTTTTTGTTTTAAATATAAGACGGCTTGGAAATAAAGACCAGGATATTTTGGGTTGCAAAACAAGAGAAGAATTATATCTAAAAGAACCTTTTCAGACCTTAACTGGAATCTCTTCATGCTAAAAAAGGTATGCATTCACCATTAGTCTTCCAAGTGTCTATATATCCAGTGTGACCTGGATCTTATCCAGTAGATGTTTTACTAACAGTAAAGAATCCATCATTTTTGAATGAAAAATTGTATTTTTTCTTTTGGTGTAGCTTCCTCCTCAGTATGATATGATTATGGTGTAATGATGCCAGCCAAGGTGAGAACTTGGTTTTGATACAGAGGCAGAACTCTGTAGTATATAACAAGCCTCAGCTGCTCACTGATTTTAGTGCTCAGTGACAGAAAACATTCAGGCTGTGTTAATTTTATCAAGATTTGTGAAGTCTGAGCAACTCTGTAAGGACAAACACCTTAGAGTGGTAACTGTAGAGAAGCATAGCATCTTTTAGTTTCCTTTTTGGTTGAACAATGGCATGTTGTCTTGTTGCAGTGTGGGAGAGGTGCAAGAAAGGTTCACAAGCCCTGAAACCTCAATGGAAGAAGCTTCATTTATTCTAATACCAAATCCATAGGTTTTCAAAACTTGAACCTTATAAAGTACAAAGTAATTTGAAGTTTCACTGTTTTCCTCCCTTATTGCTTCGTCTTCCATTGCTGCAGACATTCAACTTGAAATCACTGAATGACAACTGGAAAGGTCAAGGTAACTTTTGTTTGTTATTTACTTGATGCAATTTTTGTTGTGTTGACATTGCACACTGACCACATTGTCAGCTAAAGATAAGTTTTTGTTCATCCACCATTGTCAGCTAAGTGTTCCCTTATCGTTTTACTCAGCTATTTGTTTGGTTATTTTTAAATTATTCATGCTTGAGTTTGTTGAATCTTGCAGGTCACTGCTACTAAAAGCGATAAGGAAGTTTATTAAGTGCACAGATACAATGATGTTGAGGGGAAAAAATAATAGAAGGAGAGTGTTTGTGTAGCTTATCTTTATTCATTAAGCCCTTGAGGGTGATGGAAAAGGGTACTGGGAATCCACGTGGGCTGTCAACTCATCCAGCCACATTTAACTTTGTTCATCCTGGTTGCCTTAGCTAATGCACACATGAGGCTGTGCCAAGCCTCATACACTGCCTACCTTGCATACTTAATGCTCCCAGAAGGGCTTACATTTGTATGCTGTTGGCTGAGGTGAGGTTAGCACTGCTGCATCTCTGCTGAGCATCGCACTTGTGGCTGTGACATTGTGGCTCTATGAATGATATTAGTACTGAGTAGGCACAACTGGAGCAAAGCAGCATCCAGTGTTTTCCTGTGCTGCCAATGGCTGTAATCCAGAAATACAGGCCTCTCTGAATTTTGATAGGTTTAATTAGGGAGAGAGTACCGCATGCACAGACAGAAAAACAATTCCATTGCATGATTTTACAACATATTTTATTATCTATGCCTCCTTCATTTCTTATAACTGAAAAAAAAAGCTTGTAAGAGCAGTTTATAGGGTTTTTTTTTTAATGATAGTTTTCTAATGCTTGTCAATGCAGAAGGAAACTTTAAAAACATGAATCGGTGCAATGTAAGAGCTCAAAGATGAGAGAATTCTTCATAATAATTTAAAGTGAGTCCTATGGATTTTTGAACAGACTTTTTGCTTGTTTGGAGCTCACAGCTGCATGAACAGATTTTTGTTTCATTTTTTCTGTGGCTATGTGGTTCTGGTGCCTTCAAATAACCTGCCCACTTAGAGCAAGGATATCTAGCTGCCTGGTAAGATCTGTTCTATACCTGGTCTTGGAAAGCTGTGCTGTTTCCAAGTGCTGATAGTGGTTGTGTGTCTGTGCACACAGAAAAGCTCTCCTTGGCCAGTGCTCCCCAGTGGAGTGTATGCTGTCTGAGCACTCTCTTTCTATTTTTCATCTGCAGCATTTGGCCTATTTATGTTAGCGAAGAGGCAGCTGATTTGGAAGCTGAATCAGCCTATTTAGAACCTCAACTATTGAACTTTTTTTTTTTCTTACTATCCAACTCCATCCCCTCCATAATACTTGAGAACAGGTGACAACATTTTGACCACAGTCTCTCACAACCAAATTAGGCAATGTGGATAATACGTACATGTAACACAATATTCCTGTAACGAATTTGTGTAAGTGTATTATGCTCAATTTTAGGCCATTGAAGGCAGATGAGGAAGGTGGCAGTATAAATTAGAAGGAATAATTCTGATATATGAGCAATTTAAGTCTCCTAAAAATGCTAGCTCTCCAAGAGGCGTATTGCATCTGAGCACAAAGTATGAGCATGTATATTCAAAAGGTTAATGTGAGATAAAACCATAGCCTGCTTGTCTATTCCAAAAGGGTACTAAAAGAAACCAAAGCAAGTACCTCAGTGTCAGTGCAATACTGCCAACCTGAGGCTCTTCTAAATCACAGGACCAGCTTAAAAGTCAACATGTTTGTAGCGTTTAGTGTTTTATTTTCCCTAAGACCTCATAAAAAATGGCTAGTTTAAATTTTTACCCTTTCTTCCACAATGAGGACTAGAAATCAACTTCAAAAAACATAGAGATTTGCTGACAATAGGTCTTCAAGGAAGACATGGTATATCATGGGATTGTGATTAAAACTGGGGTAGCTTTTAACACCAGGGAGGTTGTCGAGTCTTCTCTGGAAACATTAAAACATGCCTGGATGCTTTCCTCTGTGAGCTGATCAAGGTGTTCCTGTTCTTTCAGGGTAATTGGACTAGAGGATCTCTTGAGGTCCCTTCCAATCCCTGAATTTGTGGATCTGTGATTAGTTTTGCGTGTACTTACTAAGGTTTAAAATGTCTCAATATTTGTCAGAAATCAAATCATTTGAGCTATTGTGAATCTGAATTTAAACCATTGCTGTTTCCCTCTCCATGGCTGATGTTGTCCCTTTGTCAGCTGTTCTGTTACAGAGGCCTGTTGGCACACACATGCACAGGATTATTTCAATCCTATTTCTCTGTTGCAATATTAGGTCATCTTAGAAACAAGAAGAAAATATTAGCTTATTCTTATTTTGTCTCCATCTGCTACTAGTGTAAAATGACTGAAAAAGTCAATTTTTAATTAAAAGTGGGAGAAGAACAGGGTCGATATATGCCAGGATGTATTAAGTTTAGGTTGTACTTCGACCAGGTATCAACATTTCCTGCTGGTTCCCCAGTGGCTGCCATTCTTGATCAGATCAGCATGTCTTAAACAGTTATTCCACCTAATAAGGTGGGTAATTCAGATAAGAGGTATGTGGTCAACCAGGCAAATAACGCACTTTTTAATTGCCACCAGAAGTGTTTACAAAATTGGGTACTTCAGAGAGCTATAACATGACAGGAAACCCTGAAGAAGCGTGCTCCGTAAAACCATCTTATGGTCTTCTGATAACACCTGATTTAAAAAAAAGGTAGTAAAGTAATCTGTCTTTCAAGCAGGTGCAAAAGAACATATGGCTGTTTGTCTCCTGTCTTCATCTTTCTGTAAAATGCCAGAGATTTCTCACCTTACAGGCAAATGGCCCTGGAGGGCTTTATGCAGAATGATGCATGTATGTACATGCTTGCTTATGGAACTGCTAAATATTAAAGGTACAATTTGTTAATAGGTGATCACTACAGAACATCCCTTTGGTGACAACCAGATGTTTGTCACATCCCTGCTGGGAGACTTTCCCTCTTAAATGGCAGGGAGGAGGGAAGAGCAATGAAATATTACTGCAGAAGACAACGGCTACATGATACGAGACAATTGCAAACAAATTTCTAGAAGAGTATGTGCCTGTCTCCTTCTTCTGACTGTGTATGCTTCTAAATCAGGGGTCAACAGACTCCCTTGACATGCCAGATTCTGAAATTAAGAACAGAAACAGAATTGATTATAGGGAAAATTATGAAGCCTGAAATTACTTCGTATGAATCTGTGTGCTGCTAGCCACAAGAATTTGTTTCACACTGAGTCTGGCTCTTCAGATCTGGCCTGACAACAGAGGGCAGTGATCAGCTCTAATGTGGGTAATCGTAGTTACTTGTAATAACTTTGATATACTATTTAACAGTTGATGTGCTTAAGGTGACCCTTCAGTATTCTCTCTTCCTGACAAATAATCCTGTCCTAAAACATCTCCAGCAATTGTGAGACGGCCCTACAAGGCTGTGAGTTCAGGCTCTGGGGGATGGCAGAGCTCTTGCTGCTGTGACACTGCCATTGGTGTAAAGGAATGATGGCTGCTGCAATCAGTATTGAAAATGTTTGTCTATAAACTGAGTGACTCATTAATTACAGGCTATAAAATGCTACTTTGCTACTCCTGCCCTCCTCAATCTAAATTGCTCACATTTAACTCCACCTTCTCTGGATAAATCATGGAAGTGGACACGGAGAGAATACCCAGTGAAATCTCTGTTTTAACTCAGTCAAATTGTATCATCCCTGGAATGACCCCCCTAGGCACAGAGGTGAAACATAAAGCTAAGATAGAGGAATGAAATGTTAGACAGTTTCTGACAGATTATAGTTGTTTGTGCTGCTTCCTGCTTTACAAGTGGGATTAATCTTCTATTTGCATGCAACTGAAACTAGGTTTGATCTTGTTTAATAATTATCTATGTTGTATGTTGCCCAACAGTTTTGGTGTGGTGTTTTTCTTTAACTTTGATCTTGATTTTAATCTGTGGATGGAGACTCCATAGCCATTCTGTGCCATTCACACACCAAGTTTGACCAGTCACACCATAAATAGATGATTTTAGCATTTAGATGGAATTTCATATCTTTTAATTTGTGCCGTCAGAATCTTGTTCCGTCCTGTCACTGGACACCATTGAGAAGAGCTGTATTCCTTCTTTACTGCCACCCATCTGGTATTAACAAGCATTGCTAAGATCTACCTCCCTCCCCCCCATCTCCCCAAGCCTTCTCTGTGGTGAACAGTCTCAGCTTTCTCGGCCACTCCTTGTATGGGAGATGCTCCAGTCCCTTCCCCATTTTTGTGGCCCTTTGCTGTACTTGATCCATACGAGTGTCCTTTGCTGGGGAGCCCAGAAATGGATCCAGTGCTCTAGGGTGGCGAGAGAATGAACAGCAATGCTACTGTTGCTGCTGTTTGCCTTTGCCATAAGGTTGTATTGCTGGCTCAAGGCTACCATTACTTGTTGGGTAACTTGCTTTTGCTACTGCTGCTTCTTTCCACTTTGTGGTTTTTTTTTTTTTTTTTTTTCTGGTCTGGATGGAATAATTGGTTATGACCTCACCCCACCATGCTCTTTCCTTCTTTCCCTCCTGTTCTCTTCCTTCTTCTCCTCTCCCCCCTTCTTTCTTTTTTCCTATAAATTTACTGCAGCTTTTGGGCCTGGTTACTAAACCTGATGGGACTCGACTCCACAAGGCTCAAATCTAGATAAAGGAAGTGACAAAATGTAGCACTACAGACAGGCAATTAAGTTATTGAGAGGATAAAAAAGGGCCGCTTCTGATTGGTTGTATATCTTGCTAACTTTTTTTAGTTCAAAAAGGACAGACTCAGGTGATAGCATTGCTATTCAGAAATTTTGCTTATCCTCACAAAAAAATTACCTCACAGTATGTACATGTTGTCTAACATGAAAAAAGCATATTAGAGGTATGCTGCAGTAATGAATGCAGAAATAAAATACTGCCTTCAAACATTCTCTATGGGCTCTCAGGTGAACAAGAGGTACTAAAGTCGTCAAGCCTTTATTTTCTCTGATGTTCTGCTGTGTTAACTGTGTACAGAAAGACATTGTACTGTTAAGGCTACAGATTTGAAGCCTACCTCTCCACAAGGCTGTGCAGCTGCACAATCAGTAGATGTAACATGTATTTTTTTGAATCTCCATCTTAACAGACAGGTCAAAGTAAAACCAGCTTTTCTTTAGTCTTCACTGAAAAATAAACAATAGCTTCACTTACAGTACCTGCCATGATTTGTCTCAAGTTGTCATGTGTATATTGAAACAGTGTATTGTAGAGAGTAGTACATTTAGGATAGAAACTTGTGTGCACCGAGCAGATATCTACCTAGCTCACTGCTGATCCACAAGAAAAAAATAAAAGCCCAAGACTCTGTGCTTTTTTATCTCAGAATCACAAAACTGTTCAGGTTGGAAGGGTCAGCAGGAGAAGCAGGTTGCCCAGGTTGTCTGGATGAATTTTGAGCAGTTCCATATACAAAGCATCTATAAGCTCTTTGGAAAACCTCCTCCTGTGTTTGACAACCTTCACAGCAAAAAAACCCCAAAGCAAAACAAACCAAATAATTCTTATGGAGTCTAAGAGGATGAGAGGGAAATGAGAGACTCCTTTTCTTCCTACTTCCTTAGCAGGATTTTTGTGCTGACAACATGGTAAGCAATTTGATGTCATATTTACTCTTTCAAGAAAGAAATTTTAAGGTAGATCTACTGGCAGTTCTGGAATTATAGTTAAAAAGCAGTACAAAATTTTTAAGGTGGAGAGAGGTGCTTGAAAAAACTGTGTGAGAGGTACTGTATTTAAGTAGGTGCTTTATTCTGAATGGACTTTTTAGAGATAGGTTTAGAGCAGCCAAGCCCAGGTGAACAGAGATAAACAGATTGAATGGATAAACTACTTGTATCCTTTAAGATAAACTGATACAGTGTACCTGACAACATTGCTGTAGCTATAACCTTCAAACTAACAACAAATGGTCAGTGCAGCTTTTCCAATTTAATTTTGTTCTCATGTGCTAATCCCTCTCATTTACTAGTGGTACTTTAAAAGAAGATGATTAGAACTTACGGGGTTTTCTCCCTGTGAGAAAACGCAGCTCTGAGAATCCTCGAACCCTTTAAAAGGGATAAATCTGTCTTTAATATTGTTTTGGATTTTACAGAACAATGTAGAGTTTTTTTTGTTTTTCTCAAACTCTTTCATTTATTGTCTATCAGTGCTATGAACTTCCAAAGGGGACAGAGAAAACATAGTTCTCTTCCATTTATTTTAAGTAATTTTGGATGACAAGTTTAAGCTGTGTTAACTGTCCTTCATGGGAAGCCTATGTTCTGATGCATTATAGATATCTGTGGGCAGATTTTATGTGTGCACACCACTCCAACACAGCCCTATTGTTTTCAAGGGTGTTACAGCAGCTGAAATCTGGACTTGATGTCTCTTATTAAATAGATTACCACATCCCTTGACAATGGCTATCTAAAGCTTATTCTTCAAAAGACAAAATGTAGTATAATTTGTGTCAATTGTGAGACACACTGCTTGCATTTCAGAATCCTCAGAATTATTCAAAACCACCACCTTTCTGGGTGAGGAGGTTGTGCTGACAAATATAATGCTCTCAAATATCCCCATCTTGCAGAAAGAACTTGTGTGTTGTATGTATGGTGTCCTTTGTTTTCCCATGCTCCTGGTATTCCAAGCATATTGTGTTCTGGCACCCTGGAAATTTCACACCTGGGGAAATTTGTGTCTTGATCTGTTTTTGACTTTTTTTAGTGCAGCATTAGACAAATGGGTGAGGGGGGCTGCTTGCGAGTATTTTGAATTTAAGTTTACAGGAAAAAACACCATAAAGTTGTACAGGGTTTTATTCATTCTTCTTCTGTGTATATGGCAGAACCAGATCTATTTCAGTCTTTTAACTCAGCAAGCACAGGCAAGTATACTGCTACTGTATTTGTGGCTGGACTAGCGGGTCGAAAGAAAGATGTAAAATTATTATCAACTCCCCTATAAAGGCAAAGTAAAAAGGATGGCATTTATGAGTATGAAGTTGAATTCACGCCTTAGTTCTCTTTCCTAAGTGAGTTAATTAATGCAGTGAGATCTTCCTTTTGGCTTTCCTGTCCTTACATCCCAGTATTTCAATGTCTGCTGATTTAGTTTGATAATTTTAAACTTTAATGCATGTGTGCATATTCATCTGACAAAACCAGATTTTCTAGCAATGCATGCTTGCTCTCTCCCCTCTCTGCACCTCATATCTTCAGTTTATGCCCTGGTAAACTTTAAGATGAGAATCAAATGGTTTAAGCAAAGTATGCTAGCTGGTTGATTCTAGTATTCTATATGATTTGTCTGCAGTAGCTCTGCCATAAATAGAAGCCTGTGTATTTTTCATTCTTGGCTATTTTGAGTCTTCCCTGTAAGCTGTAAAATAGAAGTGGGTGGCATTTGGATTTTTATCTAAACTTTTGATGATTTTCCAAGGAAAGTTTAATGAAGTCAATGTGCCTAATCACAAAGCAAAATGTTGCCAGACCAGCACTGTCTGATTGAACAGAGTGGCACTGTTTCATGTCTGGTTAGTAAACACCAGGTGGGTTGGATGCAAGGTAGGACTGGCCACAGAGTTCTTCTGTTTCACTTTATTTGTTCAAGCTGCTGCTCAACTCCTGGTGGACAAGAAATTTTCCTCAAGCACAGTTGTCCCATTTGTTAAGTAACATTAAGACTCTACTAATGTAGCTGACATGGTATTTTCAGAAAAATTCAGAAGTGGTGAACTAGAGAGAAAGAAAAGCATGAGGATGGGAGGAAAAAAGAAGGCAACATTTCCAGTGTGTGAATCCTGTCAGAATAATACCTGAGTGGTGTCTTTCCGTGACAGCACAAACAGCCAGCATAGGTCTGTTTGCAGCATTACCAAAAATATGTATTTAATCTATAGCTGTACATAAAAGGAGTAGAAGGGAGCACTGCAGTGTTTGAATTGTAAAAGCAACCCTTGAGATGGACTTTAATGTTCAGAGTTATTCAGAGGCAGCTTTAGCTCCACTTGGTGTTAGTAGCCAGTGGCTACCTGATGACTGATCAACTGCATTAAATCATTGCTACAAGAGGGCAGAAATGCATGTGCATGTGGCAGTAAATATAGAAGAGAAAAATGAAGATGGAGGTATTTGAGTGTTAAGCTTCTCTCTGTCATCAATCATGGTCTAGCAGTGCCATCTCCTGAGTGCTCTGCAAAAAAAAAAACAAAACCCCACACAAACCCCCCCTCCCCCAGAAGCCCCAAAACAAACGAAACCCCAAGAATGGAAGAGAGCAGCCAGGGCATTCATCCAGCCAGGGTTCATTGTGAATAACATTAACAGTTTCCAAACCCACAGCATAAAACCTTTTCCTGTGATCTGCATCACACTTACAGAATCTTTTGTGTGACTCCTCTTTGTGAGCCTGTAGATCGTGGTGAGCAGTACTGATATGTGGCACAGGAAATGAAAGGCAGAGAACAAAGATGGTGCTGGTGAGAAAGGGATGAGAGGGGAGCAGCAGATTATGAAGGGGAACACTGCAAATAGGAGGCTTTAGATCATTTAAGGGAAAATAGATGAGAAAGATAGTTCACTGAAGATAAATGTAGGATAATGATGACTTTGAATTCTTTTTCACTCTAGATTCAGTATTTCAAAAGATGGGGTTTTAAAAAAACCCAAAAACCCAACAGTCAAAAGGTGCAGTTACATGTGCTGTTAATAATGAACAGAAGGGTGAATCTTTGCTTGCAGCACAATACTGCTGGTGGTGATCTTGATCCAGGATACTGAGGAGTGGGGTAAATAAAAAAGAAAGAAGGAAGGTTGGTGGGACAGTGAATCCAAAAGGCTTAGCTAATTGAGGAATGAAGAGCTTGGAACAGCATGTATGTGGGCATGTATGTGTATGTCAAATAAACAATCAGAAAGGAATTGTCTCCAGTTTGTTCAGTTTAGTATTAGTTGATTGCAATTGGGCAGCTGTGATACTACGAGTATTTAAGATACAGGTTTTGACTATACTAATTTTTATTTGCCTGGGTAGAAAAGTCTCAGATCAGAGGAGGGATGAGTAACACTAACACCACTGACCCAGTTTTCCCTTTGCTAATGGGAGGAATGTTTGACTGGGTAAGTCCCTCTTTCTGACAGAAGCCAGGAGGTGTGTATGCTGATTTTAATTTTTTTTTACAAGTAGGCGTTCTTTGCTCCTTGCTCTAGACTTCAGGGATTTTGTATTGCAGCCTATAGTGTGTTTTTTTTATAGAGGCAGGACTTCTGGCTGTGGATGACTGAGAGACTTTTGGACCTGTATTCCAGTAGAGGCACACTTATATATGCCACGGTCTTACTGCTCTGTATGTAAGTTTGTGTTGCTGTGAGGGAAAGTGTTTCCTGTGATATTCACTCCTTTTTCCTGAGACTTTTTCAGTACAGCAAAGATGCAAGGATACAGCACAGAATCCCCCTCTTAGCTCTAGAGGCTGGTATAACTTGCAAAGCTCCCAGACTGCTTGAAGTGTTATAATCTCAGCTCGGACTAAGGCTAACAAAGAAGACAAGTTTTCCTAGATTTGTGGTCTGTGGCAAGGAGCACTTTTGTTTGACAGCTTTTCTCTGAGAGAAGTGAGGGCTTCACACAAATTGCCAAAAGTTAATGAAGACAATGTGACCAAATATTGTTTTTTAAAGAAAATTAGTAGCTAAATAGTTTTATTTCACCTAGAAACAACAAATAGTCACAGAGAAATATCTCTCCATACTTTTTTATAGAGTGAAAGCTGAATTTTGTTCCAGAAACATGGAGTTTGCAGAATCATGAAAATTACAGGTTTCACACAGCACTGCTGCTGTTTTCCATTGACTGAGCTCATGGCAAGCCCTGTGGGCTCCTGATGCTCCTTGCAGCTCCCTCCCTGCTGCTTCCTCTTACCTTTCTGTTTCATTGCTTTTCTAACACATCCTACCACTGCCTAGTGTGAGAAGCTTTCTTTTCCTCCCAATTTTCTCTACAGCCTCAACTGTTGCATATTCAAGTCTTCTGTGCCCTCACAATTGAAATGAGCTGACCTTGCTATGGCCTTGTCATTTACTTCTATTGCTATCATTCTTGTTTTTTTTCTATCCTAGATTACATGATATGTTGAGACATTAGAATTCATTGGAAGAAAGCTGAGGACTTGTGTGCCCCATGGTGCTGTGGAGTGATGGGTCAATGTGGCTGTGCACATGTCCCATTGACAGTGTGAACTAAACCATGTTAAGCACTATTAATTTAATAGTATATGTCTGAGAGAAGAAATGGCTCATTTTTGCAAACATCCAGGGTGATTTAAGATGTAATTGCTTCCAGGGCATCTTAAAACCATTTGCTAGCTATTTCTAGACCTGTCATAGAGCTGAGTGATCTTTATGGCTCTCTTCGTCTTTTTCTGGGCAAACCCAGCTACTGTAGCCTAACGTCCTACTGCGCTGGATGAGTTAAGCTGGACAGCTTTGAAGGAAGTAGGTTATAGAGTACAATTGCACTTCTTATCTGAGGAGTGGGAATGATAGTAACTTCTAGTCTGTGATCAGGGATATGAACTTTTGGGACACATAGAAGCAGTCCATGTCTTTCTCATTTTCAGTAAGGAATGGGATTTTCATTTTTTCACTCCAGCTCTGACAGTATTTTTACTAACTGCCTCTATGAGTAAATGTCAGCCTTCTGTGCTTAGATAGTACCTCAGCTTGCTGCTCTGTGCTTTTTTAAAGACTGTATGTAAAATTGAAAGTATTTACCTAAAAAATGAGAGAATGATAAAGACATTGACCACCTTTACATTTTGAAGTTGCTGAATTTTGTCACATTTAGCTCTGGGATCATTGAAGGATTCTGCTTGGTGTTGGATCAAAGTTCAGAGCAGAAGAAGAAGAAGGGATTGTGTTTCTGCCCTCTGTGGAGCTTAATGATGATAAAACTTCCCCAGCTGCTGTTGAAACAAATCAGTTCAGTTGGTAAGTGCTGGGGGAGCCTATGGAGATGTGTGGTCAGGCTGAGAAGATTTGAGGCCTCTCATAATTCAGTTAAAAATTTAGAAAACTACCCAAGTGCTACTACGTGATCATTTTGTGACTATCTTTTAAAGCATAGATACATTGTACTTTATTCCTGTGAAGTTTTCCATTATAGTAGTATTTTAACTTTGGTGGCTGCAGTGCCTACAACACTTGACACAGACTTGAGGTATTTAAGGTAATGTGGCTTGAGTTCTTGTCAAGATTTTGTGGGCAAGAATTCTGAATCTCTTGTGAGCATGGCTACAGTTAATTTCTGGACAGACAAGCACTGGTAAACCACCCTCTACCGTATTTTGGAAGTAAGATTTATTTACATTTTTATGTCCGAGTTTGGTTTATACTTTCTATAAAGCTGACTGAAAGCAGAGAATGTGGAAGCAAATACAGTATTGAAACTGGTGTGCTAGGTATCAATCTTTCCAGACTTATAATTCCAGTATAAATCAAGCTTTTAATATGCCTTTGCACCTGTACTGTGTGAAAAGCTACTTGAATTCAAAAGATCCTTCTGTACACCTGGTGAAAGAAGTACATGCATTTGTCTAAAACATTCTGATGTAGTGGCTGAACAAGAATACTTCCAATAAGATTGCAATTGATACTAAAAACCATTTAGTCCTGACCAAGGTCTGACGGAAGCAGGTGATGAACTCTTTAAGACTGGAAGAAAGAAAACTCACTTCTCCCTAGCAAACTTAAAGCTTAATGTGACTTCAAAGGAAGTGGTGTGCCTACTGGTTTTCAGTAGGGACTTGAAATCTTTATCAGTGATTGAGTTGATAGAAAGCCATGTATATTGAATAGCCATGCATCCACTCTGGCTTGTTTTCCCATTTATGTTTTTTAAAGCCAGAATTTCCTGGAGTCTGTGCTTGTGGATGTACTCCTGCTTACGTAAGGCAAGCCTTAGACCTTCATGTCATTCGAATTTTGGCTTTAATCTTTATCAGTCTTCCATTCCTTCCCCTTTCTATTGAATCAGTACTGGTGCAGTCTGTTTTCCATGGTCTTGCAGTATTAAAGTAGAGCCCTTCCATCTTTTTCAGTTTGTCTTTTTACTGTTGCCCCTGTTTAATATCTATTCTTTGTGCAGTATGTCTCTGGTTTATAGGCATCAGCATGCCATTCGGTGCCTTAAGTGTGTAGTGTGAATTCCCGAATAAGCTGCTCCCACAATGAAGAGCTTCGTTCCAAAAAACCTGACAAAATGGAAAACTGTATTATTACTAAAGAAAAGTGTCAGAACAAGTTCTTTATAAAGGGATACCAGAGGATTGGAAGGCCTCTATTGGAAATGCACAGCCTGCAAAATACCAAGAAAAGAATGAATCTCTTCCATAAAAATCATTGAGAATAAAGCTTGCAGAGGCACTCAAGTGCTTTGTCCCAAGGACTCTGTGCTGTGCTCTCTGCCTGAATTTCATGTGCAGGACTCTTAGCCAAGAATGTTTTGCCAAGAATGTAGTCTTAACTGATTCAACAATGCAGTTAAATAAGTATTAGTAAGTAATCAAGAATATAAAGCAGGATATAAAGTATAGCTATGTATAAAAACTCACTGGTTTGAAATGCTAGAGAATTCAGTGGCAAAAATGAGATAAACATAATCCTGCATCCTGAAGAAGGCAGAACCTGACAGTGATTTTACTAAAGTATTGTGATTTTTGAAGAGCTTGACAATAGGGAGTCAAAAGGTTTTGATGATCAGCCACAGTTTGTGAATGAGTGAAATAGGAGAGCTATTTCTGATGGTATTTTTGGCAGGGAGAAAAAGCGCTGTTTTCTGCTTTTCAGGACAGACTATTGTCAACAAAGATGTTGCATTCTTACAGTAGATGTAATGGAAGTGTAACACCTTTATTTTCCTATTTGTATAAATGAAAGTGTAATAGAGCTGTGCTCTCCATACAACATTTGAAGAGCTGCTGCTTTTTGAGTGTGAGGTTCTGTCTTTTGCACAATGCCTATGTCACAGAGCACACAATTTCATGTGAGATCTGTGAGCTGTGTAATGTAGAGAAAATACACACCTTTGTGTAGATGTTTCATGGCTCTCTTGAAGGTCAGATGAGATTCTGAGTCCTTTACAAGCAATGTCTGTGCTGTGTTGCACAGTATCTGTGTGTTTATCTTTTTATAATTCTATTATACTGTTTTACTGCACTGTTATTGGCTGAAATTAATCAGGATAGGAGAGGTTTAGTATCCCAGATGCAAACTTTGCAACTTTGGTTTTTATACTGATGAAAACAGAGATGCAGCCACGAATGCCTTTAAGAAATAATGATACTTCAGAGGAAGTATCTTTTTATCAATGGGAAAATATCTGTATCAATCACTCAGGAACCCTTTTTGTCCTTCAGCACTTCAGCATCATGTCTCAAAATAATTTAAAAAATAATGTTGAAGGTGCAAAAGTGAGAAAAGTGAGAGTTCTCAGGTCAATAGGCATTTCCTTTCCCTATTTAATATCAAAGAAATAGGTATTAATTGTTTGGGTTTTTTTTTTTTTGTAAAAGGTATAGGTATAAGATTTATTCATGTGCTAAGGAGAAGTGGAGTTGCTCTTCAGTGTCTCCTCTAAGGTGTAGTAACGACCTCTGCTGTCAGTGCTGTGGGATTCAGTGTGCCAGGGCTGATCCAGCACCCAGCTTGTATGCTTCTGTAACCTTGCTTGCCTTCTAGAAGTAAAGTAACAAGAAGTTCTCAACTATTTAATTCTCTCACTACATTCAGATCTGCTGAGCAGCTGTTCAGGCTTTAATTTGTGCCAAAAATGTTTTTGGAGCAGAGCTGGAAGTTTCCTTTGAAGGAATTGGATGCTTCCTTTAATTGGGTGGGGGGCAGAGAGTATCATCTCCTGATCAGTTAGTAAAATTCTGAAAGTTCATAATGTAGGACTATGCATCTAGATCTTGATTAGAGCTATTAGTTCAATCTTATCCTGGGAATGGCTTGAAGTAAGTCAGAAACTTAAACAATGAATGTGTGTATGTGTGTTTTGAGGTGGAGAAGCAACTAATGTTCAAACCATCAAAACCCAGAATGCCAGAATAGGAAGCCCTTGCCATTGCAGGAACTGTGGTGACATCTTAAAATAGACTCTTGATTTTTTTTGATTGGTTACTATTTTTTTCCAGAGTTTATGTGAAATTGGAGATATTTAGTATTGGCTTCTTTTGATTTGGTGATCTATCCTTATTTTACAGTTTTTACTCGTAGTTTTCCTCTATTTTCACAGAAATATTTGAATGCTGACAGTGACAATGTGCTCCAATGGAAGAATGATTTTTTCCGAACACTTGGGTGTTATTTATGCTGCAGCCTTCCAGGTGGCTCAGGACCCTGGACACTAGCATAAGATATCTTGAGAGGAAATTATTTCACTGACTTCAGCTTTTCTGGTAATGAATTATATCTAGAGCTATAAGCTGAGAGTCACCTGCCCTGCATTGTTCAAACGTTGATCTTAAAACTTTTGTTCTTATTCTTGTGGAGCAGCTATTTTGCTGCTTTTTGCTGATAATCTTTTCTCTCGTAAAGGACTCTCAACATGCATTGTCAGTTTTCTAGACATTTAACAAACAAACTTTGCTTAAAAAAATCACATTTAGAAAAGAGCTGAAAAAAATCTTACATAAGTGTATTAAATTAAGAGGTGTAGAGATGTGGATTGGGAGACACAGAATATTTTTCTAGTGCCTGAATAAATGAACACTTCCAGGCTGTGGCACACAAAACCTGTGTGATTGCTAATGCTGATAACTTGTATGGATATAAAATTTTTTAGGCAATAACCTTCCATGCTGCAGAGGGAAATTCACTAATCATAATCAAGACAATTTTATTTACTTTTAATGGAACCATGGTGTTCTCCTGTCCACTGTTTTCCATGACATATCTGAGCTGGAATCTTTGCTCTAGATAGAGAGGTTAGGTAGCTTATGATAGAGGCATGCATAAGTATTGGAGGTTTAACTGAAACACTATACACCTAAAAGCACATTTTTCAAGTGGGCATAGCATGGCCTGAATGATGTGCTTCTAAATGACAAAAAGATAGGTACTTTCTGGCTGCTGGGGACCATTAGCAAGAGCAAAATTCTTTTTTCACTTATGGATGAATGGGGAATAATTTTTGTAAGAGCATAGTGATGAATGAATCAAATGTTTTTCTTCTCACTGACAGGACAAACTTTATAATTACAGCTGGGCCCTGCTTAAGTTGCCCTGTTCTTTCAGCAAATGACACTGAATGTTAGTGATTCTGCCATGTCTGCAGGAAGACATTCGAAGCTGCAATTATGCAGAATGACTGATTATTCTGGAATCTTACACTACTAAATTGAAGTCTTTCTGACTTGAAAATGAGATCCCTAGTGCTGCAAGTAGTACCCAAGTGATTATTTGTACCACCACAGCAAAATATAAATTAACTTTTGACAGTGTGGTTTCTTTCACATGTTGTCTATATTTATAGGCAGCAGCTATTTTAGTATGAGATATGGAAAGGAAGTGTTTTGGGACTTTTAGAAAATGCTGATGTGTGACAGAAAGGTAAGGCTTTAGGGGTATTGAAAGGGATACTTCTAGAGACAGTGTTTCAGTTGTGGGAGAAGCAAACTAGTTAACATGGGACTCATAAATTTGTGATCCTCCAAAGAGGTTATGGGAGAGGAATGTTAATGTGGATAGTCTGTGATGGGCCTTAGAGGAGATGTTCCAGTGCACGGACCATGGGCCAGAACCATATAGGAGGAATGTGAAGATACAGTTAGGCAGTAGGAGAGATGCAGGGAGCTAAGCAGATGCTAACAAGTTCAACTCTGACTTTAAACTGCAGCTTTAATATCTTAGTAGAATAAAATGACATTTCCTTTCTGTTTAAAGAAAACACGGATGTGATCTTTTATTTTACAACCTACCTGGAAAAAAACAGTGTGCTTCTGCTTCTTATACTATGAACTGCAGAAATGCCCTTCCCTTTTTCTGAGTCTTTTTCATGTTGGAGCCTCTCCTGTGAGCAGAGTCTTAACTAAAGCACGGGGAGATCCTTGTCACTTCCTTACTTTTCCTCTGCCATTGACTATTCTGGCCTCTCTTTCCCAAGCTGCTGGGTCTTTTAACCACTTACTTTCTGATGGGTAATGTCAGGACAGGAACAACAAAGCATCATGTGATACAAGAATAATGTGGTCTGTCTTAAGTAGAAATACGGTCCATCTTTCCGGCCCTTTAATTTTGTTTGCTCTCCTTCCCATATGGGAAGTTTGTTTTAATCAACTGAGTCAGTGAAATCAGAAATTTATTTATCTGTTTCCACTGGTGGTGTTTTGTCCACGTTGGTGGTGACTGGCACGTCTGCTGATTTGTGTTCTGGAAGGCTTTTCAGCTCATTGGACCTGGAGATCCCGAGTTGTGGTTTTCCTTTCATAATACTAGTGGAGCTCATGATAGTCACTGTGCACTCTGACAGCAGTACCGGTCTGCAGAGAGCTGTGCCACTTGTCAGGCTCTGTCTCTGAGGATGGCTGCTGTTCAAATATAATTTGATTCTGCCTAGGAAGCATTTCTTTGAAATGTCACTGACCATACTGTCGGCTTTATACAAGTCTCTTTTTGGAATATTACAGAGTACTTGTTTTGGGAACTAACCCTTAATTACTGATAATCCAAATGGTTGTACTTATTCTCATAAGTGATACATCTCTCTAGTTTTGTTTTTCAAATATATTATGTTTGCACATATATGCTCAGTTATAATAGTTTTAAGAAGCCTGCTGGAAGTTGGTTCTCTTATTCTAGTGCCTATTGGTTTGGGTTTGTTTGTTTTATGTTTTTTTGTTTTTCTCTTTTTAAATCAGCTTCTGCTCCCTCTTCTACCTTCTCCAGTAGAAGTGATGATTATAGACATGAAGTGTCCAGAGTTATTTGTACAAACCTCACTGCTGAACCTGGGTGAGAGTTGCCTGGCTACACTTGCTTTCATATCACCACTACTATTACCTTAAAGCAGTAAAAAGTAAGTATGAAGGTGCAAATATGTATTGAAATGGGGAGATGTGATGACAGCACAGTTCTTCCCTGCCTCTCTCCCAGCACTGGGAACTTGTGTTTGTGTGTTCTCCTGTCATGCCAACAATTTTGGCCACATGTAATTGTAATTTGTCTATTCCCTTGTCTGTTCCTCTGTGCTATTCCCTTGGTTGGTGCTTGACAGAGGAAATGTGATTTTCTTTCCCTGCAGATAGATGATGACTGTGCATGATAAGCTCTTGAGGACAATGCCTGGCCCTTGATTACAATGCCTGGCCCTTGACTACAAACCCTCCAGTGTCAGTCTTGCATCTTCCCATGAGTGTTTTGGGTTTGGCCTTTTGTGTGATGGTGAGTGAAGATACTGAGTGCTTTGCTTTGAGTAAGGCACAAAATGAGAAATCAAGAAATGTCTCATATTTGACTGAGACAGGGTCTAAGTTCTAGTGTCAGCATCATTATGAATGTCAATCTTTAAGTGTGCTTTTCTGGATCACACAGAATATAATTTTCAAGATATGTTTAAGGAATTAGGAGGATACTCCTGTTTTTAAGAGAAGCACTTTTGAAATGTGAGGGTCAGATCATTCTGTCACTGCTTATGAAATTCAACAATTCAGCCTTAATGCAGCCACTGGAAGCAGAGCATTCAGTTATATACACACAGATACACACAGCTGAAGACATGCTACTGCTGTTGGAGTAAATGGTTATGGTTTCAGTGCTTATCCATCTTAGAAAACAAAATTGTTTAGAATGATTAATTGGAAGAGTGGTTGGATGAGGATCAAATCTCAAGAAATGTTGGGATGAGAAAATAATGGAAAGGAGTTACCTTGGCTTTTGCCTCTCACTACTATGTTGATTGGTCACATTTTGTTCAGCTGCTTCCACCTTGAAGTGAAAAGATTAGAGGCATATCTTTAGGGCACTCACCAGTCACTTGTATGGCTCTGGGGTTTTTATAGTTTCTACAAGTGCAATATTTGCAATTTATTTTTTTCCATACTCTTTAGTATTACAGATTCCCTCAGGAAGAAACTTTTTTGTTGTCGGTTGCTTGAAGAGACTGTAGTTCATGAGATCTCAGAAGTTAGTTGGAACAGGCCAACTTGAAATTATTTATTATTTATTTTGACGTTTCTTTTTCTTATACGTCTCTCAGAGAGATTGTGTTTTTTGAGGAGTTTTTGCTTGTTGCTTTTGCATTGCTATTAAACTGCATCAGCTTCTGCTGCCCTTAAACTTGATCAGGATCAATTTCTGTTATACATTCCCTGTCTCTAAGGTTTTTCTTTTTAGTTGTGGCCTTTTCTGGGCTTTTAGTGAGGCAGAGTTGTACTTCCATAGTTGTTTCATGTTAGCTCAAAGCCAAGCTTCCTAATGTCAAAATCTTTTGTGTTATTCCTTCTGTTCTTAATGTATCTCAGTACTGGCTATTAGATAACATCCCTCTGTGGGCTCTACATGATCTCTTACTGTCATCACATACTGTGCTGTTAGATTGGCTTGTTACTTTCATGTTCTGGTTTTTTATGTAGATAAACCAGACAATATTCATAAACCACACACACTACTTATCTATTTAATTTATTTTAGCACAAACTTAAGTGTTACTCTCACATCTAAAGCAATATTTGATCCTTAAATATTTTTAGTCTGGTTTCAATTTCCATCTCAGGTGCACGTTAGGCTTTTTTTTTTCTGTAGTTTCTATACTGTTATGATAGGATGTGAGCATGTAGTCTGTATATTGAGAGGAATGGAGTGGCAAGTATTGCATGGGCTTTGATAAAGCAAAACTGCACCCCTTGGAGGTTCTGCCTCCTTGTTATATGAGGTATGCCATCTAGTTCTTTCCCTTACAAATCCTTAATGGTGAAAACTTATGTTGTTTAGAACTTTTCCATTACCTTGTGCATCATGATGCATATCATGATCTTATTTTTTTTCCTTTTGTCCAGCCTTAGACTCCTGGAATACATTCACACTTGGACCAATCTCAGTTAATATAATAGTTAGGTTTTTCTTGATATTTTTTTCAAATAATTTACCTAAGTAGCAGAAATATCTGGAGCTAATTTCACTAATTTGGCTGATATTACCCAGGGCCATACATAAATCGCCATGTACATTTCATTTCCTTGACCACTAATTTTGCTGCTCTCTGTAGAAGCACTGACCAGGGCCAGAGCAACCATTATCCCAGACTTCCATGAGACAGTCTGTTATATTTATTTGAAGTGGGATCTATGCTAAATTAACTTCATTAACTTCAATCCAGTGCCCAGCTCTTGATTTCTAATCAGTTTTTTATTTTGCTCAGAGATCACTCACTGCTGACATCAGCTTTCAATCAGCAATGAAATTTGCCTCTTTTAGAGCTTAGAGGCAAAGGGCTTCTTCTGAAGTTTCCTTGGATATTTTAGCTTCTCTGCCCCTGCTCTTTATAACCCTCCTTCTATCTGAGGTTACTGTCTCCAAAGCCCTGTCAGCAAAGCACATTATGCATGTGTTCTCTAACCCACTGTGGGCAATGTCCTCTGAGTTACTTCAACAAGTTTGAAAGGCTTGGGCTGGTATCTTGATATTTTGCCTAATGCAGTGGAGGGTGAATTTGCATAATTTACTCTGGTAAAGGTGTGGATGGTCTCCAGCCCCTTAGTGATGGTACATAATGAAGGTGGGGTGGCAGGTGGACATCTTTGTCCATTGCAAATACGTGATGAACAGTGGAGTAGCTGTGCAGGAATGGCCATTGCCTGAACTGAGGTTAGAGCTCTGGCATTCTTTTTATCCTCTCTGCTCAACCAGCTCTAGTGCTGTGGTGCTGAACACGTGTCAGTGGGCTTACTGACCAGCCTGTGTCATGGCCATTGCTGGTTCTCGGCAAACCATCACCTAAGGGGGTAGCTCTTTGACAATTATATAAAAGCAATAAATAAGATGTTATGCTTTATTCTCTAGGAATTACAAGTGCTTTGTAAGAAGTAGTTTGGCTATATCTACTTCTGAGATATCTCGAGGAGATAACAAGGTGGAGGCTGTGCAAGTGGTGCAGAGATGCTGATAAGGAGTACCTATTTCTGATCTATCAAGTAACAAGGCATTATTATGCTGAGCATATGTAACTTTATTTTTTGTGACTCTGTGGGAAAATTGGCTCTGGCAAGTTTTCACATCCTCATTTCCTTCTAATTTCACATCCTTCCATTCCCTTCTAGCACGGGAGAGCTGGGATGCTGCCGGGCTCTGTCATTGCCTTTTTGAGAGACAAAAGCTGTCAGCTCTGTGACTCGAACCAAATCAAATTCATTGAGTTTTGGTGCTGCATTCCTCGCTGTTGTAATTTAGTGGGGCATTGTTGATTTAGCAGTGAATTTAGCTTTTTGGCCTCTGAAAATCACTATTTCATCACAGGTGAAATTTTTAGGTTGCTGAAGCTGATATTATGGCAAATTGCTCTGTAACCTAGTTGCTAATCCTTGGAAACAAAACAATCACTATAACTTTCAATTCTAATAATGGCTTAAATAAAACATCTGTATTCTGCACTTCTAGTATTTCAATGATTTATCAATAGCTGAGTGAAAATTTGGTGTGTTACGCATTTTCTGTGATTAATTTTTTTCCTCAATTGAGCTGTATGACTTTGACCTAGGATCTGGAGATTTTTGTCACCTAGTAGAATGTGAAAGGCCAATAAACTGATAGCATGAGATGTGTTCTGTCTTCATGGGGAATAAAGTATGCATTTAAAAGAAAGTGAGCCTGAGGAATGACTCTGTTACTACATGCTGCATTGGATGGTGCTTGCCACCAATTCTCTTGCCTACAGGAGGTTTTCTTTCATTTGGGCAGTAAAAACTGATGCTTCCAAAAGAATTTCAGGGTGTATTGACCTCCCTGAGGAGACAGGAAATAATGTAGTCTTGATCTTGATGTTTTTGGAACTGAATAGAGGCTGTTCTTTGAAAATCCTCAGAGAAATTATTCTGCCAGAGGCTCTTCTCAAGAATATCATGTTGTTTCAAAAATAAAGATGCCTGCTAATGACGTAAATTTAAACTCTGATCTCGTTGTCTTCTCTCTTTCCTTTTGGATACAATAAAAGATCTGAATGCCAGTAAACTAAACAAAATTTTAAAATAAGTACATAACACAGATCTTAACTGAGAAAGAAACCTTGTTTAGATACTATACCTTCCAGTGAAGTGACTTTGAGCTGAGGGGACAGAGAAATGTCTTTGGGTTTTGGTTTTTTTTGGGTTTTTTTGTGGAAGTGATGTAGGCTATCCTTCTTGCAAGACTTTGCTGTGAGGGAGGTTGCTCTGATACCTTCACTGCTGCAGCAAGAGCAGGAAAGGGCAGCAAACTCATGTCTTGCCTCAGCTGAGATTGTGGTAGCTCACTGCAAATGGGATCCCTGAAGCACTAGTGATGATGTAGCATGTGTGGGGGAATCAGAGGCAGCTGACTTACTAAGATTTCAACCACTCTTAAAGCTGGGGATGGAGGGGAAGCTATGATCACTTCTGAAAAATTTCAAGCCTAGGACACAAAGGTGTATTCTACCAAGCTATAGCAATAAACAGAGGTGACTACATCTTTTGGCTGCTGGAAACAGGTCTCCTGGTTAGTAACTGCTTTTCAGCTGTTACTGACTCCTTTGGATAAGAGCAACTTGCTCCAGGTCTTTGCAGGAAGCAGAAGGACTTTCTCCAACAGATTACTGGTGACTTTATCAGGCAAAATGTAGTGCTAAAGCAGGGGAAGATTCTTCTTCTCTTCAGGATGTCAGTGGAATTCAGGATTGCAGATGTTGCCTTAATCCAGATCTTCACATCGTTACATATCACTGCTAACCCTAGTAGATGTTAAGTTAGTGCAGGTCAAACTTCACTTTTATCTCAGAACTCCTCTTTGAGTAGGGATTATCTTAATAGCCAACCAAGAACAGTAGGTGTTACCACAAAGCAGAAAGGCTTACTCCAAAATTAAAACCTGGCCTGTAACATTTGTTGGTACTTTATGTAAAAGAACCTGCTATCTTCCAGCATTTAATACTTTACATGTAATGGATCAGACTCGATTAGAACAGTCACAACCCAGTGGTTAAGATTTTTTGTCACTCCTGGTCCAAGAATGCAGAATGGTACAAGGGACACAGGGTTTGCTCTATCCAGGCTGATTTTAATTGTGATTTTATTTCAGTCCAGGTGATTGTGGCATCATTTGACTTCAGTTTAGCTTTATTTTACAGCAATAGCAAGAAGCCATCTGTAAAAACAAGATTGTGTAGCAAAGGGAAAAGGCTAGGGGTCCCCATCAGTTTGCATTTGCTACAGGAGAGCTGCCTTATTGTTGCATAAAAACAGTGTGTAAAGCTCACAGAGAAAAACAACAAGAAAAAAGTCCAAGCAAAAAATAAACTCAAACAAGAAATAATTTGGGAGCCAACTCTGACAAGAAAACATGAAAATGCGTATTTGAGAAGGAAAAAGGGAGTGTCACTATGAACAATGAACTGTAGGTGGTGAAGACCTCAGGATGCTGGTGACCTGTCATCAGCTGCACCCTTGCTCTGCTGAAGCCATCAAACAGATGGATGCTGGAAGGATGAATAATAATACAATGACACCAAAGACTAGGTGGAGATAATAGATATTAATTTAAGGATTTTTTTTGTGTACGTAACAGTTTTAACTGTATGATGCTTTTCTATATTATTGTGGACTGTGATTGTTAGTACTCTTGTAGTTTTGCTAATAATTGATAACAACTAGTGAATTTTAAATTAGTTTGGCAGGATATCAATTAAACTGACAATAGAATCTTAATTTTCTAAGTAGCATGATCCCTTTTGGCTCACAACTGGATTTTGAGAGTACCAGTCATAATTTTCCACAGTGGCCCTTTGCTTGCTTCTATTTCAGGGTTTCTTTGTTGGCAGTGGTGTTTTTTAACCTAGCCCTTCTATTTAGTGTGCCTGAGGAGTAAAGTTTCCTTTTAAGTGCCTGAAGACTGTGAATGGTTTGAGTCGTGTTGCTGTCCCTCCAAAAATAGTATATCTTCCATAATTAAGATTCTTGCCAACTGCAGAGGTCTGCATTTCTAGAATGTATGAAAATAAACATGAAAACCTGTGAAAGGAATGTAAAGGATCTGAGTGACACAGGCCAGGGAATTCTCCTTGCTGTCTTGGCTGTCATTCTGCCTTCCTTGGAAGTTCTGTGATCTGACATACCCTCTGATCCTGATCTGAAGTTGCTGTGTTTTCTTTTATTCTCAGGAAGGGAAAAAAAAGGAGAAAAATAAATAAAATTAATCTTTTATTTTTCCCCTCATCATCTGGAGTCAGATGCGATGTAGGTGGAAAATCTCTTGTGTGTCATGAGTTAAATTGTTAATTGAGGCACAGCAGTGTTTAATGAATATGTAGGCCAATGTATCTGAGGAGCCATAGAAGACCCAAGTTTTGTCCAGGGCTTCCTTAAGGCTATTATGAATGCTGTGCATCTGGAAACAGCAGTGTAAGTTTCTTCTATCCTGTGGATTGCCTCTTATCAGAGCTGATACTGGTACTGAAATATCTGTTTGCATCTGTAACTGAGGTTTAACATCTGTTACCTCAGTTCAAGATTTTTTCTTTTCTCATGGATCAGATTGAGATGCTCTGACTCATATGGTGGCAACTTGGACACCCTTTCCTGTCCAAGTGAGAGGAGGAACAGATAGCAATGTCTTCAGTTGCTACACCAATGTTGCCCAGGTCCTTGTCTCGAAAGGACCCGGCTTGTGTTGTGCACAAGCTTCTGAGGAGCTGCTCAGCTGCACAGGGCTACAAAATTAATTTCATTCTAGACATCCAGCAAATGAAAATGTCTTTGATAATTTTCCACCGAGGACAGATAATGTTTTCTAGGCCATGTGACATTGCTTCTCTTTCCATTCTACTAGGTGGTATGTAGGCAGAATAATGAACATATGGCAGTTAATACAAGGTTTGTACGTATTGTATTTCAGCACAGTAACACTCGAGCAGCTAGTCAAGGTGGAAAGTTTCTTTCTGCTTTTGTGATTCTTTGTGCTTGTTGGTGTTACTGCCTTCATGGCACGAAGCACTGTTCTGCACTTCAGGCAGTGTAGCTGCTGGTTCCAGTTTCTTTTTGTCACTTGACTTGCTGGCCTTAATTCATAAATTCTGGTTCCTATATCATCTGTGGAAAAAATTTCTGAAAAGGTCTCTTTCTATGGTATAGGCTTGGCCCTCATGGTATTTATTACTCCTTTACCTTCTTTCAAAGACAAAATCACAAAAATCAATCATCAGATTTCCCAAAGATTCTAGCATCTTCAGAGATTTGTGATTTATTTTGTGTATTTTTTTTTCCTTGTTAATTAAAGAGCTATAGGAGGAGCTGGATGTATAATAGCTGCTTGGGACTTCACTATTCCTCTTTTACTGGTGGATTACATAAATCAGGCTTTTTGCAAAGTGCACAGGAAACCTGGTGCGCTGTCTCTCCCTTCCTTGCTTTTGGAAAAGATGAGCTTCTATATGCCTGTCATAATAAAACATGTCTCCTGATACTAGTTTGAGTGCTGTGAAGCTATTTTAATCTATTGGCATATTGCCATGGAGGATTTAAAATATCTCTTGAGAGTCTTTGGAGCTTCTTTATTCATCATTGTTATCAGCATGGGGAGAATGGTTTGAAAAACAACTCCAAATAAATATAAGCCAAGATAAGATATTCTGTAGGAAAGAAAGCAAAAATATTAAGGTTGTATTTTATGTTAACTATGTTACAATAGGTTTGTAATTTGTTAGGTAACAATTTATGGGGAAAAATATAGAGCTGTGTTTTCCCATGAGGCCTTTTTGTCTGTTGTGAAATATGTAACTTTGCAGAGTGGTGGATTCTACCCTATGACAATAGATGTACTTCTTAGGTGAGTCTGTAGGCTGTGCTTAAACCTGAATCCTGTCTTTGGAAGATTTTATCTGATCCTGGTGTCTCCCAGTGCTAACTCATACAATCCATACTGCGCAAGGATGGCTTGTTCTGAGCTGTGATGACCACCAACCTATTTATGTCAGCCTTGTGAATTTATGTCATGTTTTATTGTGGTCATAAACACAAAACTAGCACTTCTCTGTAGTTTATGTAGGAGTGGAGGCTGTTGTAAGATTATATTGGGGATGGTTGTTGCTCTTGTTTAGTAATTGAGTGATGATAATTGTTTTTGTGGGCTCACTTTAGTAAGTTTTTTTGCTACAGTTTCCATATACTTGGATTTAGACACAGCTTATGAGGGTCGAGATCAATATTCCTCATTCTCCTATATGACAATGACTAGCAGAAGATAAAGGAATCATTGCACTGGATTAATTATTCAGTTTATTTGCTCTGTTTGCCATATCCAACACTAGTACCAGGTACTTCTAATGCACATATAAGGAAAGGTGATGTCATCCCATTTGATTTCATCCCCATCTCTAGTCTATATCCTTCCCAGTTTTTGGAGGGATTTTTTTTTCATCACCTGAATCAAATAGAGTAACACACAAAACCCTGGCAAATGTGTTTAAAAATCCTGGACTCTTTTTTCCTTTGAAATAGTACCAGACATTTTTGCAAGTTGTGATTGTTTCAGTGGATTTCAATATTTCTCACAAATACTCTCTGGACAACATAATCTTTCTGTTCTTACTATCTCAATGAAAGATAAGAGGAGTACAAGCTTTCCCCAATGGTCTATCATTATGCCACAAATCAAGAAAGGCTGATTTAAAATGCAAATTTTGTGTTTTGAAAGGACTGTGAAGCTAAAATGTGCTGAGTAGTGCTGCCTGCATTCTGAGTGTTCAGAATGTGCTAGATTTGGTAAAAGACTATAATTTTCTGCTATAATAATACAGCTGTCAGGAATTATGTGGTAGCCAAATTCACATCAGCTTTCCCAGGAATTAGAAACAGTCCTACTCAATCCCAAAGACAAAGAGGAATAAGGAGGTAATTGCCAGGTGATCATATAGCAGGCACTTTTGAAATGTTACCAAGAAGATATCAATGATGTGATGCTGAACCTCATTCAATATCCCCAGTTATTGATAGACAGGAGAAGAAAGCAGATCTCCATTGACTTGAAGGTAAGAAACTAAAAATAGTGGAAAAATGCAGGAAATTATCTTCATAATCGTAGCTTTCACTGCCATACAAGAACCCATTCTAGAAAAATCTCATATTCAACTTTCTACCTTTATGAATTACTCAATTTGATAATTACACTTTTCTTAGCATAACTTTGAAAATTAAAATGCTTCAGACAAAAACATTGACACTTTTTCCTTCTATTTGAGGACAGAAATGGAAAAAAACCGCACAACCTAACATTCTAAAAATCATGGAAAATATAATTTTCCATCAAATATCTGCGGGAATGAAAGTTTTTGACCTCCAGTTCTAAGACACTCATTGAAGCTAGTGGGACTACACATCTGTGCTAAGAAAATGTCTAAATAGTTTAACATCTTGCTCTATCTGTGATATGAAGAAAAATCACAGAGCTTGAATTTTTGAAAGGACTAATGAAAGTAAAAGAATATATGGAAGGGTGATGAGCAGCAGGGAAGGTAAAGCTGGAACCTAAACCTGCCATGTTAAAAGAGGAAAGCAATGAAGTGGCTGAGGTCACTTTGTTAGAATTAGGGGGAAAAGAAATTTTATACAGCATCCTGCACATTAATTAGCAGTAATGAAAATAATTGTTCTCCCCAGCTTGAAGCTGTGGCTAATTACAATTAAGTGTTCATTACTATCTAACATAATTAGACCTTCACTGTATTTCATAAATGCATAGCTTAAATTATGTGGGGAAGGAGGAAATGTCCCTTGCAGTGTTTTTCTATCTATCTCATTTTCCATCTACTTCTATAGCTGTTTCTTAGTCTTTTTTTCTTAGATGATCCCACTGTATGTGCTAGACCTGATTATCAAGGCAATTTCTTGCCAAGCCTGGGATATGTTCGTGCAGCTTGTCCCTTGTGTCAGGCAGGATCAGTAAGACCCAGCTTCGCAGAGGATTTCAGGAACTGCTGTCTTTCTGAAATTATGCTTTTATGTCTCTGATCCCAAATGAACAGTTTAAGTAATAAGCTTTTCTAAAGTGAGGAAAGAAGGCACTAAAAGAGTGGGGAAAAAATGCAAATACATTCTGCCTTTCTAAAAATACAGTATTCTTATGATAAAACATCAGGTATTTTAGCTGATGTAGGCTTTTTTGTCTGCAGTGGATTTGTGCTGATTTTTGGTTTCCATTAAGATCTGGAGGATAGTCACATAACAGTGCATTTCAATACTTTCTGTAGGAGTTGCAGTGTTCTTTATATCCATTTGGGGATAAAATATTGTTCACTTCATCCTTCCTTTCTTGCATTCTAATTTAGATGTATGTTGCGTATGGAAATAATTCCTTTTAGCGTGATGTCTTCTCTCTCTCTTCCATCTTTATTTTCTTTGAGTTCTGTAATAAAGGCTTAGACATTAAACCAGCAAACAGCCACTGACATTTAGCTATTTTGATGGTTATTTGGCGGAGGATGGAGGACAGACATGTTCTAGTATGCTTTTGTCAGAAGACCTGCTTGTCTTGCTAGCTCACAGATCAAGTGGGATGTCACCTTCACTGCCACAAGATCTGCTCTGCTCATTAGCTCTGGGAAGAGCAGCAGGTGACAGAGGTTTTAAGGGTGGTTATGGCTGAGCAAAGAGTGCAGTGATGCCTGCCTAGGGAGAGGGGATGGAGAATGGAGAGCTAATTGAGCATATAAACAGCAATGGAAAAGGCCAAATGGTAGAAGGAGGGAGAGTGAAACGACTGGAGTTGAAAAGGCCTTTCAGTGAAGTGAGCAAATAAGCAAACAAAGGAAATGCCGCAGGGAGCAGTTCCACTGGACCAAGAAAAATAAGCAAGACTGAGCCAGCTTAGTAAGTGGTGGGAGGCTGTGGTGATCCCAGGGTTCAGCAGAGCTTGCCCTGCCCCTGTTATCTGAAACGTTAATAACTGTTTTTGTCGAAACGGAGATTTCTCGCCCTTTCCAGTTTGGGCAGTTCTGTTCTGGCACTTGTCCTACAATTGTACTAGTATTTAATTTTCTAATGGCTTCATTACTTGCCTCATCTCCTTTCTTGATGTCTTGTGTGGTGTTGCTGTAGACTCTGGAACTGCTGCTGCATGATTAAGTGAAGTGGAATTTGCCACCTTAAAGTGCCTGTGGTTGTTTCCTGGGATGAGAAGCACAGGTCAGTGTTATCTAATCAAACTTTACCTTTGTGTAAAGCTTTTCAACCTGAAATAGGAGGAATATAGATAGATAAAGAGTGAAACTGAGATCTCCTAATTTATAAACTCTCTGTTTGAGAAACTATGAGTTTCCACAGCTAAGCTTTAAGATGAAAGAAGGGAATGACTTTGACAACAAGGTATCCTGAAAGGAAAAACGATAAAGCCATTCAGGTTAGAAGGTACATGGAGTCCAAATTCCAGCTCAAAGCAATGTCAGAGAAGATGTGCCCTACAAATGTTCAGTGATGGAGACTGCACACTCCTGTGCAACCTCAGTCAGTGCTTGATCTGCCTAGGGTAAAAAACATTTTTCCTTATGTCTATATGTAACCCTTCGTATTTCAGTTTATGCCTGTTTCTCCTCATCCAGTGCTTTAAAGATCTTGGCTCTGTGTTCTTTGTAATGTTGTCAGAGATAGTGGCAGACTACTATTCTTTCCCCCAAAACCAACTCTTTTCTAAGCTAGACAAGCACAGCTGCCTCAGCTTTTCTGTGAAGGACAAGTGTTTCCGAAACTAATCATTGTGATGACCCTTCACCGAACTTGTTCCATTTTATTAAGGCACAAATTGTATGTGAGATCCCAAAATTGGAAACTGTATTCTAGGTGTGGTGTAATAATTGCTGAGTATCAGCGCCCTTGATGGTAATGCAACCAAGGATGCTCTTGGCTTTCATTGTAGATATACAACCAAGTCCATTTCTGACAAGACCTATCCTTCCTTCTCCACAGAGTTGCAGCCTGTCTCCTTGCAATGAAGTCCTCCTGCCCAGGTGCAGGACTGGACATTGGCCTTTGCCGAATTTCCCAGCATTCCTGTCGGCCTGTTGTTCCTGACTTTCTTTCTAAACAGCAGTCCTGTCCTTGAGTCATTCAAATGCTCCCTGTGACACTGTCACCAGTTTGGTGTTGAGTGCAAGCTTGATGAGTGACCTCTGTAGCTTCCTTCTACCAGGTGTTATATGGAGGTATGAATGAGGAAAGATCCTTGGATAGACCCCAAGAGTACTCAACTTACTGCTTCTAGGTAGAATATGACCCATGAATTTCTGC
This sequence comes from Turnix velox, assembly GCA_013400935.1. Taxonomy (NCBI): domain Eukaryota; kingdom Metazoa; phylum Chordata; class Aves; order Charadriiformes; family Turnicidae; genus Turnix; species Turnix velox. The sequence goes on from VZTY01020101.1 coordinate 239,771, forward strand.
TCTCTGAGCATACTCCTTGCACCAGTTTTCAATCCATGTAGATGTCTATGCATTGATTGTTATATGTAAACTTGAATATGTGACTGCTTGGTGGGAGAATGTCAAAAAGTAAAGCTGAGGTGATATCTATCACTCTCCCCTTGTCCCCACATTCATTCATTTTTCACCTGAAAGGTGATCAGGTTGATCAGAATTATTTACCTTTGTTAAATACAACAGTGTGAAGTAAAGCATGCAAAGAAATAAAACCATTTTAAAGTTCTATGAGAAACCCATCTTTTTTTCTTATGCCCATTAAAGTATTTTGTAATCTTTAATAAAATTATTTTTAAAATTGTCAGCAATTTGGAAATTTCTATCAATCTGAGATGGGGTGGGGAAACCTGAATTCTCTCTCTTAGGAAAAATAGAGCAGAACTCTCTGCTTGATGACTCCAGGCTTCATGCAAGTGTCTCTGGATTATAATGCAGAATTAATATTTGCCTAGCTGGGTTTATCCCCATCAACCAAATGCTCAAAGAAGATGGGCTCAAGAACAAACCCATTTCTGTGGCCTGATACCCTTGAGTGGTTTGGTGTAGTCTGATCTTGAAACTCTGGTGATCACTGCATCTCCAGTGCCAACTCTGAATGCTGTAATGTCCAAGTCCCATAATTCCTCATGGATTTAAAACGGAGCAGTGATTGGTTTTCTTTGGGAGGCTGACCTCTAGCGTTTTGATGTAGCAAGCTCAAGAGAAGAGGAGCAGCAGAGGAATTGGAAGAGAGGACATTGAGGATGGAGATAAGAAAGAAGTTCTTTGCTGTGAGGGTGGTGGGACAGTGGGACAGGTTGCCCAGAGAGGTTGTGGATGCCCCCTCAATCCCTGGAGGTGTTTAGGGCCAGACTGGATGAGGCATTGAGCAACCTAATGTAGTGGGACGTGTCCCTGCCCATGTCAGGGGGGTTGGAACTAGATGATTTTTAAGGTCCCTTCCAACCCAAACCACTCTATGACTCTGTGACTCTATGATGCCCAAAATACGTCTGTGCTGACTGGTATTTTATAAGCCTGCAATATAATTTATTTAATAATGAGGAGGTTTTACTATGGTATCTTGAGGTATGTTTATGCTGTGACTATGGAAGGATTCCTTAAAATTTTTAATCTTTAATTACTGAGATAAGTTTTTTGAAATTGCAGGGTCCTCTTTCATTTTTTGATTATGCCATGTTCTGCGAGATTGAAACATTAATTGAAAAAAGAGCTGTGTTTCTCTTTCTCGAGAAGAAATCAAATCTCTGAAACCCTGCCTATATGCAAGATTTGATTAGAAGTCTCATGGAGGTCACTGAAACAGCCGGTGCTGAAACAGTTGTTTTTTTATACATGAAAAGCACAAGCTTAGTCTTAGAAGCAAGAAAGAGATCTCTGGGTTTACGTGTCTGCCTATGCAAAAAACTGAAACAGATAGATAGGTCAGACTCCACAATGCACCCATGGTGCAGCTATCAAGTGTTTGGTACGTCTGAGTTCTGAGCATCCTTCTGCATCTACTCCTAGCCAAGGCCTGGGTTAGTGGAAAAGTTATTTCATTATTTTGCTGAAAGAAATGCATTTCTAAAACAGGTGTCTATAAAGCCAAATGAGAACTGCTTTGTTTCATTCTGTGGTACTCTATGGGAAGCTGTTCCCTAATCTGATCATTTTCATATACAGTTTATTACACTTAACCTTTATAATGTTATTTTGCTTTCTTTTGTGAATGAAAATATACAATTTCACTTGTGGACAGAGAATATAACTGTTTTAAATAAGAATGACAGCTTCTCCAGAATTTTTTTTAAAAGGTAGCACAAACATTCTTGCCCAGAAAAGCAATCTTGGCTGTTGTTGAAATTTCTGCTATAGGTGTGCCTTCCTCTTTCCCCCCCAAGAAGCTGAATACTTATGATCAAATCCTATTTTGTTCAAGCCCTGAGTGTGTTCATATATGGCTAGAACAAGACATGCTGTTGGCCGTTGAGTGTAGTAGCTAGTGTGAAATATCTGGAAAGTTAATTCTTCTGTCCTTTGTTCTGTTGAGCAGATGTCAGTTCACCTGAGTGAACTCACATTTTTCTAGGTTCAGTCTGTCAGGTTAAGACTTTTACAGGACAGTCCTCACTGGGGCATGAGATCTGTATTGGTTTTATGTGTCTGATTTCTCTGGAAATCCTCTTGTTTGTGAGGATTTTTGCTGTAGTACATATCTCTTTAAGAGTGATAATTTTCCAGGTCCACTCTTCCCTTTTATCTTTCTAAGATCACTCCACATCTGTGTTGATAAAACCATGGCATCCCTTTGTAGAATTTTTTCCAAGACAAGAGGCACTGAATAGATGAGCAGAAATTTTCCCCTTCTTATCAGGAAACTGAATCAAATAATTCTGAAAATGAGCCAATAAAGGTAGAGACATGGTTTCATAATCAAGGTTGGAAGGCACCTTTCAGATCATCAAGTCCAACCATCAGCCCAACTCTGACAAGCCTCATACCTGGACGGGGACTTGAACCCCTGACCCTCAGATTGGGAGTCTGATGCTCTCCCAACTGAGCTATACATCCAGGTATGACTTAATCATATAATGTTACTATTGCACTCTTTATGGTCCTAAGATAACATGAGATGTATCCCAAACACACAACATTAGCCTGATCTCATACGGGAAAGGGAAGGAGAGGCAATGCAGAGCTCAGTGCTCTCAGTAGGATTAAGAAATAGCCCTAATCTCTGCAGGCAGTTTGCATCTGGGCAAGTCAAGTGTGGATGGCAGCAAGCTTCATGGTTTGAGTAAAGAAAAATCAGCTGTCAGCTTCACAGAGAAAATGAGGTCTTGATGTTACTGCTGAAAATGGCAGAGACCAGATATTTGGTACAGAAGCTCATATCCCTTCACAATATGTTACTTGAAGATCAGGAAAGCTGCATGCTGGCCACAAAAAACCAAAAAGAAATTTGCATTAGTGGTGTTTTGTACATCACCTACTTTAAACAGAAGCAAAGGTTTGCAGTATTGACTGTCACTGTCTTGGATAAATTTCATGGCAAAAATCATATCATTTTTAGGATTGGACTGAGTTTATGAGTAAGACAGAATAAGATCTCTAACTCTTAAGATATGAAGGTCTAAAATTTGCTATGGGTCCAGAGAAAGCATTTTGAATTCAAACTTTCTTACTTTATATTAATATCACTGGATACTAATTTCTGTCTGCATTGTACTGATTTCTGACACATCCTATTAAAAAGTTGTATGTAAAATCTTGATATAGACTGTGATCCACTATGGCTGAATAGATGTTTGCATGCAAACAACATGGAGCTGTTTCCATACTGAAGGTTCAATTGTTGAGAAACATTTGGAATCAAGAAGTTACTAGAGAAATGCATTTCTCTTGTTTTGGAAAAGAAATTTGAAACTGCTCAAAATTAATATCTCTGTTCCCTTTCTGGTTGGATGGGTAGGATTTGGCTAGCACTGTACACATTGATATGAAAGCTAGATAATTTAGGTTGTAGTCAATGGGCAGAAACCTCATTTTATTTTTTTTTTTCAAGTGTCATCAGTTTCTTCTGAAATATATACCTAAAATCAGGGAGATGAATGGATGAGCACAATTTCCATTTAGGACAGAATATCATTAAGTTCTTTTTACACTGATAATTAGTTCTCTTATGGGCCAAAAATCACAATTTCATTCTTTTTGTAACTATAGCAGTAGATGCTTTATGGGTCCTTAAATCTTTTATTTAAGGGATCTTTTCCTCACCTTGTACCTTGACTATATCTCTATAGGACTTCCGTAGAGCCTTTGACATGTTCTTCATGTTGCTGGGTGCTCATGGTTTCTTAAAATCATATAATATTTCTGACAATTCTCTCTGCTTTTCTCCTTCCATATTCTGCGTTTGGGAACCATTTTTTATATAAGCCCTCTGGCTTATATATCTGGACCCGTTGTTTTTCTTCTAGGCATGGTTTAACCTTTTCACCTTCATGGATCCATGGTTATGTAGATACTAGTTCTAATGCTCAGCAATGTGGATTTGTCTGGGAAGCTGAATAAAGGTGGTGGGCCTCAATATCCACATTTCTTATCTGCAAATAAATCTTTGTCATCATTAATTGTTTCAACCAAAGCAAAAGTTTTGAGCCTATACAGGAAATTATATAGACTCACAAGGCCATAAGTCTCTAGTATTTTTTATTAGATATGTCTCTTTATCAAAAAATACCCAACTTCTTGCAAATTATTTTGACTTTGATAAGAAAAAAAAGTGTGCCACATTAATAAAAATCCCCTGAGTATTGTAGTGAAAGGTTTCTTAAAGACGAATCTCAAAAGTTTGTGTGGCATTATTTTATTTTTTTTTTAATATAGATATTGATGAAGCACAGTAGCTTCTCCAAAAATTTTGAGGGGTATATTTCATCTGAATATAAATCTACCAAGTTTGGATGCATTCAAAAATATTCAATGAGCAGATGTGCATTGATATTGTAGTCCTCATTGATTTGAGTCAGCATTTAGTTGGAGATACACGTGTATCAGTTAATGATCCTACTATAATCATCAAAATATAGAGTCAGTTCAGGATTCCTGCAAAAGGGGTTCTCCATTTGAACTCCAGTCCCTTATAAACCTTCACTGCTCAGCATTTTGAACATGAAGGCTGCAAGGTATTTTAAGAATATCTTTACAGCATTTTACTTTTTCAGTTAAGGTCTGAAGCCTTGAGAAAAAGGAGAGCTTGCTGCTGATTGTAGGGGAAAAATCACTGAGAGATGCTGTGAGCACAGATCTGTGTCATGCCCTGGATCTGATCCAAAGTAATGTCTTATTGCACAGAAGTGATATGTTGTGAACCTGCACTGGTGGTTTTGAACCAAATTTAAATACAACCTGCTTACTTTATTACCTGGTGGATGATATATTTTTTTTTGTTTGCTGAGAGCAAACAAAGCTGTCTCAGAGCTGTCTTTAGTAAAACAAAAAAACTAAATTTATCATGGCAATGTGTTCATGCTCGTTCTTTCTCTGTCACACTGTCGATTTCATCAGCTCAATTTTTATGTTCTACGCTGTGTGTGAACAGTAGTTGAATGCCTAATAGCACTTCCATTTGCTAGGCTAATCTACTTATAGTACTTAAAATTCAACTTCACATGAAATCTTTGGTAGCAAAAGATCTATGGTCAATAGAAACTGTGATAGTTGACAGAGCATTTTGAACTCTAGGCTGTAGTCAGAGCTATCACTGCAGAGGAATTAAATCACAAATTCCATCATCATGCTATTTAGGGGAGAGGAATTAATCACAACACACTTGCTTTTAAAAAAAATATAGATCATACTGACAAGATCAGAGGGCTCCAGCAAGCCAGACTGCTTTGGGGATGGCTTGAATATAGAGGCAGTGGTTTGTCTTAGTATTATTGACTTGCTGCAATGTTTTGGAAGCTCACACTGTGAAGTCTATTATGAGTTTGAGTTTATAACAACAGGTTNTCCTGCAAACAAGCAAGTACACACAAACTCACACACACTTATATCTCTGAATGTGAAGTCTATTATGAGTTTAAGTTTATAACAACAATAATTGCCCTTTCCTGGTTAATCATGTAAGATATCATGACACATAAATATGATGTAGTTTAAAGGAAAAGAGTTAATCTCTGTTTTTTCTCTTGGATGGAAAAACCTCATATCATCTAGTGATGCATGTAGTGTACTGCAAAGAGCAAAACCATTCTAATAGTCCCTCAGTTGATAGCTCCATTTTATGAGGTAACCAGTGCTTTCTAGTGCTCCTTTGCTCTGATGAAATTGCTGGCACCAGTCTTCATTTAGTCATGGCCTGTATGTCAGATCAGCACCTGGACCTCTGGCTCTATCAGGTTAAGTCTGGTGCAATTTGAAATGGCAATGTTGCTCTGGCTCCATGGCTGATCCCAATGGATCAGCTTTCAGCCAGTGGGAGCTGACAGGCTTCTTTTCCCCACATCTTTCAACACTTTTCTTTCAAAATAGGCATGAATTTGCCTCTTGAATTTGCCCTTCTTGAGTCCTTGTTCTGGTTAAGCCTAATTTTGCGTTTTAATATTTTGGTCGTTTACGCGGTTTCCAGTTACTGCCGGGATAAATGCAGTACCCTCAGTCAAATGACACTCATGTTTTTTACCACGAGAGACTGAGTCAGGGGGAGTCATGAAACTCAAAAACACTGGACCATAACTAATACTGTATGAGATTTGAGAAAGTAGGCTAAAGTAGAGGAGGAGCTGAAGTCTGCACTTAAGATTACTCTCTCCAGGCCATTTTGAAGCTGACTGTAAATTCTGAGTCTTGGCTCAGTGTTAGACCTGTCTTGTTCCCCAGTCATCCACCCTAAGAGATGTGTTTTGGAGGTGTTCATCTTACTGTGGATGTGCGAAGCCCTGGGTTCACACTATTCCCAAAGCTTGGAGAGATGATAGGGCTTCTTAGGTAAGCAAAAAGAAATAGTTATCCAAGGTACTATCATGAACTTCAGGTTATACACCAAAAGGAATGTGGGACAGATTCCTTTTGGCTTTACCTCCGAATATTGGTACACATAGATAAAGTTGAGGTGTTTTTTGTGTGAGTGCTAAACTCTTTTTATCCATCTGACCTATTAATTACATTTTCTTTACCTAGAACTTTTACTGCCTCAGTTGTGAGCATGAATTTTGAGGAGCTCCTTGCTTTTAATGTAGTCTAACCAAAACTCAGTAAATTGCAGATGGGAGGAGCAAGTTGCCTTCCTTTGCCTTCCAACAGACGGCTAACCCCACAGACAGCACACTGCAGCTCTTGGTGAGGTGGCAGTGCTGGTTGGTATTAGGATCTTTCATTTGACTTTGCCTCAGATAGAAGTGTTATGACTGGGACTTAGAGTGTGCTCTGATGGCGTGATAGAATCATAGAATAGTTTGGGTTGGAAGGGACCTTAAAGATCATCGAGTTCCAACCCCACTGCCATAGGCAGGGACACCTCCCACTAGACCAGGCTGCCCAGTGCCCTGTCCAGCCTAGTCTTGAACACCTCCAGAGATGGGGCATCCACAACCTCCCTGGGCAACCTGTTCCAGTATTTCACCACCCTCACTGTAAAGAATTTCTTTCTTATGTCTAGTCTAAATCTATCCCCCTCTAATTTATATCCATTGTTTCTAGTCCTCCCATCCGATATTATGTTAAAAATTCCTTCCCCTGCAAGGGGATGGCAAGGGAAGGTGGAGCTCAGGAGCTTTGGTTTTTATTTACTTCAAGTTTTTCCTCATTTTAGAAGAAACACCTGCTAAGGTGGGATTTGAGTTCTTAATGGAATAAGTATGTGCTCAAATTCAGAATTTGTAGGCATGCAAATAGATCTTTTAATTGTTGTGCAATTGCATGGGGAGCAAACACAACTCTGCCTGCAATTAATGACTCGGTAAGTAGTTAAAAATGTTCTTATAAATTTTCAGGTGTGTTCCCAAATGCACAGGTATAACCTACAATAGCATATTCTTATGGCTCTGGAGCATACAGGAGAATGTGACTCTAGTATGCATGAGTAGGTTGAATATTTTGGTCCTGTAGACAACAGCAAATGTGCATATTTTATGCTTAGTACAAATTAGCCATGCAGGATACCAAATCACAGAATCACAGGGATTGTAAATGACCTCAAGAGATCATCTAGACCAATCCTGCTGCCGGAGCCAGAACACCTAGACCAGGTCACAGGAAGGTGTCCAGGTGGGATTTGAATGTCTCCAGAGAGAGGAGAGCCTCTCAGGGCAGCCTGTTCTCATGTTCTGTCACCCTCACTGTGGAAAAGTTTTTTCTTATATTTCTGTGGAACCTCCTATGTTCCAGCTTGCACTTCTTGAATCCCTGAGTCCTCTGATATGAAAGTGATGAGTATTTTCAAAATATCATGCTTTAATTAGCTGATCCTAATAAAATAAAGTCTACCTGAGCATTCTCTCCGTCTGCTACTTTTATTTCCTGTGGAAAAAAAATAGGAAAAAAGACTCAAACTCATTTGTCCCGTTTGAATTTGATAATCTCTCAAAACAAAGACCATCAGTCTTCCTGTAAGATGTCTTTATAGTGGTATAAGTCAAGTTGCTGTAATTAGAATAGGGAGCACTTTGAATGTTCTCTTGTGACTTGAGTTAGCTCTGGGAAAGAATTCAAGAGCAATTGGGTTAGAGATTTGGGCAGAGAGAAGTGTTTGGAAGAAAAACTAATTTTCTCTTGTCTAGATACAGAGAGTCAGTACATTAGATACCAAAGCTGTGGTGTTTATATCTCTAATATCATTCTAGAGGTAAATGGCTGAATGTCTTTGCTTATGTGTAAACCTCTTTAAAAAAATGTAGACTGGACTGCTTTGGTATCCTGCAAGTATTGCTCAATTAGGCTTTGGTTTGTGCTACATCTGTGAACTAATTCTTCTGGTATTTATTTTTGTATAATTACTTCAAATCAGGCCAGAGACCTTTGTCTGCCAGCACAGCAACTTTAACCAAGGTCCAGTAATTGCTCATGTCATGCACTGCACACTCTATCACTTCTAAGCCATAGTAAATAGCAACTCCTCCTTAATTGTTTACCTCACATTTCTGGAGTTGTAGATACTTCTTTTTTTTAATAAATTATAGCTGCACTGTTGTCTCTTTTTCCACCCTGAGATTGCATTTATATTTAAAATGGAAAACAAACAGAAAAAAAGTCATGAATAGAGTAGTACCATCTTCCACAGAGACTCGGTGAAGCAATGTATACTGCCTATTAATTATTGATATAAGATAAACTTGATAATACTTCGACCAAGGTTCTTAAAAAGCAGAGTCTCTTATTTAGTCCTTCTGTATGAAGCCAGTTGGGTTTTCGTGTAAAGCTTAGATATGTCAGATTCCTAGGGTGCTAGAGGAAAGACCTCTGGGTATAGTCAATTCTGGGTATAGCCAAGCATAGCTACTATCCATCATTGCTTCCTATAGTAATTGCTGCAATGGAGACAACTGTTGAGACTTGATTTCACTACCTTTGCTTCAGTTTTTACTGCATAAGAGTGAAAGGATCTGCTTTTTGCTGCAGTGAGATGCATAGAGATGAGGAACTCAAGACTGCCTCCAAGTTACAACATTAAAGTACATATACTGTGAGATATGGCACTGCACACACTATAAACTGTAGCTGCTTGTAGTTTATTTAGCTGTTTATAGGAAATAAAAATCTAGGCATGAGGTTTTTTTTATTGCACAAAACCAACACATTTTCTACAGCATTGGCAACCCTATTTCTTCTGTTTACATGCTAAATTCTATTCATATCAATGAGATTTAGGAAAATAGTTCTGAATGGAATGGTATAAGGCATAATACAGAACCCTCAACAGAAAAGCAAGTTATTTTATGTGACTGAGAAATTAAATGAGTGTTTTTGTTAACAGTCTGATCTGCGTGCCTTGCTCTATGTAGGAGGACCTGTGTGGCCCATTGGCAGATGAGTAAATTGTGTTATTAGGAATATTAGAAGAATGCTCATTGACAGATGGAGAAATAATGTGATATTTCAAGTATTAGAATAACAATGGGTTTAAATTAACCTTTTTAGCTTCCTATTTGCGGATAATGAATAATACTCACTGGTTGTCACACCTCAGATAAGGGATTGGAAACGTCTAAGAAAGTTATAATTTGATTCCTTGCAGTTTACTTTCTATAAAAGGATAGTAAAAACATCCGTGCAATTAATGAAAATTTGTGACTAGTGAGTTAAATGTGATAGATGTGAGAGTGAGCACTCTTTGAATTTTTGGTAGTATAAGCTTCATACTTGGTATTGTCATTTTATTCACCCACCAACAGTCAGCAGATATACTCTTAATATATTAGATCTTTCAGTTGCAAAGCTACTCTGGAAGAATTGTGGATAGTCTGGACTATACAGCAATGTCTAGAAGGAATTGTTAAATGATGCAGCCTAGTCAAGTACAATTGTATACAAGTATACAATGAAAAAGGAAACATGAACTGGACCAAAAGTCACATGCATTGAGATACGCTAAATATGGCAAGGTTTTGATTATAAGAAGAGTTGTGCCCAATCCACAACAGCCTTCTGCTTGTCCTAAAGTGCCCAGGAATTCTGCTAGCTGGCTGCTTACAATAACATGCTTTTTAACATACTCATGGAGATCTCTTAATAGTTTGAGCATACTCAATGTCTTTGTATTGCCTTGGGTTTTAAACATAATATCTCTTACATATAAGATGAATGTCTAGATGTCATTTGAGATTACAACATCATAGATATCTTCTATGAATATTCAACCCTTGGCAGAGCCCAGACCTTGCCTGTCCCTATTCATTATCTTCCTAGAGACTTGTGATTGGACACACATCCCACACCAACTCCCATGGAGAAGTCACACAGAATCACAGAATATCAGGGATTGGAAGGGACCTCAAATGATCATCCAGTCTTATACCCCTGCCAGAGTAGGAACATCTAGGGTCACACAGGGATGCATCCAGATGGGTTTTGAATGTCTCCAGAGAAGGAGACTCCACAACCTCTCTGGGCAGCTTGTTCCAGTGTTCTGTCACCCTCACTGTGAAAAAGTTCTTTCTCGGATTTCTATGGAATCTCCTGTGTTCCAGCTTGCACCTACTGCCCCGAGTCCTATCCTTGGAGGTCACTGAGAAGAGCCTGGCTCCATCTTCCTGACTCTCTCCCTTTATGTATTTAGAAACTTTAATCCTCTTAGAAAACTACATGATGCTACAAGCAATCTTATCTTTCTTCTGGATACATATTTTATCCATAATGGGGAGCTTTTCCTTGCCTTAGGATTCTCCCTTGTGCCTGTGAGAAAAAAAAAGCTAGCCACTACAATCACTTTGCTTCATGCTTAACATAGAGTAAATAAATGAAAATGTTCATCAGGTCTTCACACAAAATCTTTGTAAACTTTCTTAGCTTGGAAGAAAGCTACCCAAAAGGTTTCTTGTAGTATTGGCGTAACTTTTTTTAATATCCATGTATTGTTATTTACAAAAATCTATCACATTTTTCAAAGCATGAATATACTAAATATACATAATCTAAAGTACTGGTTAATAACCTTAGAAAGAGCTATTGCTAATTACAAAAGCCACAGTGGATATGGGAGGAAATATTTTGGTTAAATGATTCCCTAAAGTCTATGCACTTCACAGATTTATTACTCTGATCCACACTCAAATACCTTCTAAATAGTAAATACAACACTACAGAGAATCTAAATTCAACTCCCTTTGAAAGTAAAAAGGAGTTAACATGTAGGACTTGCTTCATCTTGATATTTATTAAATTATAATTCCAATGAGGAATTTTCAGTATTTAATAAGTACAGTTTTGGGTTTCTTTGCTTTGCATTGTGGCTATTAAATTGGATAGTGACCTCCTTTAGGTCTTGTACAAATTGAAGTCCTACAAATCAAGCTGAAAGTTCTCACATTGATGGGTTTTTTCTCCTCTTGTCTCTGATTGTAAATACTTTAAGAATGTGATACAAATCAGTGTAACATAGTTTTCTTCCAAATGAAGGATAATTTTCTGATGAAAATACAGATTATTCTTTAAAAAAAAAATTAACAAAATAGCAGTAGAGAAGTTTCTTATTTTGGAGGGATTGAAGTAAATCGATATTTCATGTTTAAAGAGTGATAAATGTAATTAATCGAAGAAATCTGTTCCAAAGAAGGTTCCTGCCTTACTGAGCTTGGAGCATGTGTACACTTGGTTTTGCTTTTTGAAACTTCAGTTGAATTTAAGCAAGGTGAGGATAGACTTGCAGGGTTAACAGATCCTCATCTCTGCAAGAGCTGGTGCTCTGCTTTCCAGCTGCTGTAGGATAAATTATCTCCCAAGTTACTGAACTTTCTAAGGCTGAGAGTTCCAGGCTTGTGATTCCCTGGAGTTTATACTTCACCCTTCAATGGAGCAGCAAAAATACATCAGTCTTCACACAGGTAATGAACATAATTCCGTCTCCCTCCATAAATGTAAATAGATACATACAGAGATATATGTGTATGTCTATGGTTATTTAAGGAGATGCTTTGTTTCTCCATAATGCGATGTTCTTCAAAAATAAGACTGTTGCTCAAGTGCTCTAGTGTAATACCACTTGTTTTAGTCAACTTCCTCTTCTGTTTCTGAGGAATTGCCATTCCTTCTGGATCCACCTTCCAGAAGAAAACCTTTGGCAGCCAAACCAATGTCTAAAAATCACCCTATCTGGAGGAGTGTGTACAAAGAGTTACTCGTTCTCTTGTGTCCATGATCTGATAGAGCCTTTATCAATAATGAATATCATATTAACTGAAAGATTTGATAATATAGACATTTAATTAAATCAAGTAGAAATCAGATCATTTATGTAGTCAAATTTCCCAAGTAATCACTAGGGCTGTAAATGGCTTAAATTGGTATCTGGTTAAAATGAAGAACATATTTTTCATGTGGAGTTGGGGCTATTGCTGTTTTGTGAGTTTAAGATCTCATCAACTAATCAATAATACTGGTAATACTGGTGCACCAGTTCATACTTTTTGTGGAAATAAGCTGCCTGATGTAGTCAGTCTTTTATTAGGTGGATTTTATTTCCCAGCATTTCAAATTGAATGTTGGTGTAGAGCTTTCAGGTTGTGCTGGGAAAAATATTAATTCAAATAGTGGAGCAAACATCCTGCACCTGATTCTTTCATCCTCTGCCTTCCCTCAGCCCTCCTCCAAAGAGCCTTTCATAGATCTCTGAGCAGAATATTTTATTAAAATCTCATGGAAGATATTAAAACCCCTGTGGATTTAAAAAGTAATCTTTTATTTGGTTTTGGGGTTGTTTTTTTAAAAATATATCTTCATTATGAGCAGGCAAACACTAATTTTTTTCTTCTTATGTTAACAATTTTAATTCATGTGATTTGTGTTAAACATCATTTTCTCCGTTGCAGAACCCCAAACAGCATAGAAGTAGTATCTAGTAGAAAAAGGTTTTAGGTGTAAGCTTCCATTCAGTATCCTCTGCTTGTTGGAAGCAGGTTTTGATTGTCTTAAATTATTTGTGAGCAAGTGACTGCTGAGATGGCAGGAAAGCAAAACTTATTAAGCTTTCTTTACGTGCCTAGCAAATAAAAGACAGAAACAGGACCTGATACATACAATAAACAGCACTTCTGTGACAAAGCCCCAGTCACCAGAAGGGAGTGTGGCCTCTGGAAAGCCAGCTTCAGGTGACCAGCAGGAGGCTGTGGCATATGGAGCTGAAGGGGACTCACATTTCCACAATGAAAAGGAATAAGCTTGAATAGAATTAGTACAAAATCTCTGGTTCAAAGACCTTGTTGATATAAAAGCAAGACAGTGAAGGCATCCTTCTAAGGAAAATAAAAGCAATTTCACTGCTGTATTTGAGGACCTAACCCAGTCAGGAAATATTCCACAGCCATTTTATTATCTACTCTTACTCTTCTTCAGCTGTAATGTTTTCTGTCTTGTTAGAGAGCTGCCTATATAGGCTACTTCTAATTGTCACTTTACCATAAATATTTTTACTGATAGTTACTGGCTCTCGTTTTTCATCTCCTTGCTTAGAGAAATTAGCAGGTGAAATATCTTGCTTGATGTGAGGTTCAGTGCAAACCATTGGGACCAATGCAGTTGGGAGTCAGGAGGTGGATTTCCTTTCCCGAGCAATACAGAACTGTTTTGCTTTGTTCCTTGGAGGGATTTTGCAGGCTATGGTGAAACATACAGCAACCATGGGTATAAATAAAGGAAATGAGATAGAAAGATAGCTGTAAATGCAATGTTATTGAATGACACAAGAATTTTCTGGGAACAGCATGATTTTAATGTAACAATAAGGCTGATAGAGAAAGACTCAAAGTTTGGTTATTTTAAGATTTTGAAACCCAAAACGCCTTAAGCAATTTAATTTTCTCCAGTGTGTGTGTAGGTACACACATATACACAGAGCAATAATAAAACCAGACTAGCCCTTGTTTCACTGTGCCATTTAATCTAGCTCCTCGATGTCAGGGGAACACAGAATAAAGTAATTTTTGTGCTTCCAGAACAAAGACAGCACAGTTTTGTGCTATCAGCAAAAACCTGACATAAATGACAGCCCCTTAAGGGCCTCCCTTGTGGCTAAAAGGAAAAAAAAACCACCCCTTTTTCCTGTAGACAGTAATTAGCACACTTGGTCATTTTTCTATTGTTTCCAGTTTAGGTCAATGGAGGCTCCTTGGCACTTCTCAGCTCTTAGTGCTGGTAGTTTTGCAAGCTTTGAGAGGAGAGTTCATTTTCTCTCTCCTGGAAATTCTGTCTGAATTATGACTGGGGTCGTTTATATCCATCATCTCAAGTTGTTTCCGTAGAGGGCAGGAAAATAGGGTGACTTCTCAAATATTGCACATCAAACATAATCCTATAGAAGTATTTTTCTCTATTGATAGGTATTACTATATCTCTATGGGATTTCTTGTAGCAATATTGCACTTGAGAAACTGAGTTCACAAGAGCCTGGCATTTTTTTCTCTCTGTCTCTAACCCAGGGGTCACAAACATGGTTTTATTTTTTCACTTAATATTGGGTTAGTATTCTAAGGAGTGAGTGCAGTGGAAAGCTGAATATCTGTTTCTCTTCACATGTCTTGACCTAATAGCACTCTAAATCCAGCACAAAACTTCACTTGGCTTTGCACTTTCTCCAGACTTGTTGAAAGTCTGGAGTGCTCTGACACTCTCTAGGCTTTTGAGCTAAAGCATCAGTGAGGCTGGACTCTAATAAGTGTGTGTGGTGAAAGGAGGTGAGTTTGTATGAGCATTTCTTTGGTACCCATGGCAGTGTCTGAGCTGCTGTCAGCTCTAGAAGTGATGTGCCTTAACATGTAGACCAGTCAGACTTGCTGTGTACAAGTGAAGTGGTTCTAGGATCCCAAATACTCTCCCTATATAGAAGGAATAAGGATGTAATTTTGAATCGAAACGTAGCTCAGTAAGAGTACTAACAAATGGTAGGAATAACAGTATGTTATAATATAACTTTTGAGTAATTTTTACTGCAAATTGCTACTCATAAATTATTGAGAGAAGTGAGAAATGAAAATTTGCCATAGATGGAGTGATGTCATGGACTAGTGCTGTGAAGAGGGAGGAGTTTCTTTAAAACAACTGGAAAATGCTACAAATTTTAAAAATGAAAATGTGAGGAAAGATGCAAGATGGAGACCATTCCTTACACTGTGGTGCTATCAGAGTTTGGGAGATCTGCTGAGATGTCTGACTAAGGCTATCCTGCATTAATAACTTCATCATTCCTGTTGAACTGATATTTATCCAAAATATATGAGACATATTATCCAAAATATGAGACAAAAACCCCACAAACAAACAAAACCCGGAAAACACAAATAGCATTTGACAAAAATTAGTAAAAAAGGACATCTGTATGCTGTTCTTTAACATTTTCAAGCCCTTTCTCCTGAAAAAACAGTAACTATGCAAACAGGCAAATAAATATTCACTGACTATAGTTATTTATCTTGTCACTCTGTAGTCAGATGCTGGGATAGTAACAACTCAGTATTCAAAGTTCACAAACCCAGAGCACATAGTCAGAAATGTCTAGTCATCTCCATTTCTGAATTTACCTCAGAAAATTGAGAAACTTTATAAAATATTCAGAATATTTACAGAATATTCAGAAAGCTAAAGAGCTGCTATGTATGTGGAGTTTGAAACTGATGTAAAAGAAATGTACAAATATAATGGGCTTAAGAGTTATGTGTTCAGATTAAAATCTACATATACCTGAGCCAGTTAACGAATAATAAATCAAGGCATTATAGTCTGATGCTGTATATGGAATATGTTTCAGGTAATGCATTTTTTTAAAGAGACTTTTATTGCTATCAGTTTGTTCCGGCAGACTGTGAACCAGTAAACATGGTTAATGGCGAACTTGTTACAGATCTCTGATTAAAAATCTATCTTTTCACATTAAATTTAGGATCAAGTAAAAGTTCTTGGAGTTAGTTCATAAAACAGTGTGGGTTTTTTTTTTTCAGAATTGGGCAAATAATTTTAATATAAACTAGATACAACCGTATCATTTGTTAATCATTTAAGACTGTCAGCATTTGAAGTTCTTTTGGAATATATTGAAATGGACATTTTAAGAAAACCAAGCTTTATTATGGAATAGATTCATTAAATCTAAGATATTATCCTGAGTTAACAACCCAGAGAGTAATGCATATGTGCCTTGCAAAGACTCATAAACTCTTCTAGTTAATTTAGTAGGAGGCTGTATCCTCCAACCCCATTTACAATAATATACTTTAAATAAACTCCAAGGAAATGATTACAGGGTTTCTCCTGGTAATCCCTATGGATGTTGTCATGCTACAACTATTAAAATAATGGTGTTTTAATGGTAGTATATGTATTCAAAGAGCAGTCAGATGTCTCATTGTATGATCACAATTATATACGCCTTACAGTACAGAGGTTGCAATTTGCTAAGGCAACATTTACCAGCTGTGATGACATAGCAATAACTTTTCCCAATTGCAAGAGCCAGCTAAAAAACAAAAGTACAGATGCTTGTATGTAAAATAACAGTATTCACTGTTAACCCACAGTCCTGTTGCTGCAGAGGCACTGTTGCCTGTGGATAGCACCGTAAGAGATACCACCTTGTCTCTAGTAGCTGCTTGCTGCCAGGTTAATATCAATTCTTTGGTGTTCGGAATGAGATACCTTTGAATCCACTAAGAACTGGAGGAACTGCCTCTTGGGAGTTCCTTTCTGGCTGTAGATAACCAGCTTAGAGTAGGAGCCCGAGTTCTAGGTAGCCATATTTAAATTTAACCCTCTCTTTGGTAACTGTTCAAGGATCTCGATCTACTAAATTTTAGAGCATCTGAACAACAGCTTTTTCTCAGCCCTTTGAGGGTTTTTGCCTTTTTAATTTTTATGAATTTCTGAGTGGGACTATATTACTTAACAGAGCTGCTTCATTGAATTACAGAGTTATGTAATAATAATTTGGGTTACAAAGAGACATCAGAAAGATTCTAATCCAACCTCTAGCTGAAAGAAATGTCGGCTATAAGTCAGACTAGATTGATCAGAGCTTTTTGCAGTTGGATCTTGAAAACACTGAGAGAAGGTGGCTGTACAATCTCCCTGGGTAAATTTTGCCACTGATAAATTATCCTGAGAATGGAAAAAACTTTCTTTAAATGCAGTTGCAGTTTATACCCATTTACTCTTATCCCGTTGCCATGCACTACTGAAAAAGAACCTGATTCTGTGTCTTCCATGACCTGGTCATAAGTACTGCCAGGCTGCTGTTAGATCTCCCAAAACAATCTCTTCTCCAAGCTGAACTTGTTCAACCTTTCCACACAGGAAAAGTGCTCCAGAAACCAGTCATCATGGTAGCTCTACACTACCATGATGAATTCTACTAGAGGCCCCAAAATTGAATGCCAAATTCTACATGTGATTTAATTAATGCTGAAAATCGCTGCCCAGGATGCTCTTGGCACACACTGCAGATGTAGTACCAAGTCAGCATCTGCTAAGATCTAATCTTCCCTCTTCATGAAGTTTGTAATGGGTTCCTCCTGCCCAGTGCAAGACTTGGCACTAGTCCTTGCTGAATTTCACAGCGTTCCCAGTGGCTCATTTTTCCAGCCTCTCTCTCTCAGCAGCAGCTCTGCGCTTGAGTCCATTAACCAATTTGGAGACAAGTGCAAGCTTGATGAATAGTCACCATGGCTTTTTGCTCCAGGCACCAAGAGTACTCTGCTTGCTACCTCCAGGTAGAAAATGACCTGTGAAGCTCTGCCCACTGGGCTTTCCCATTCTACCATTTTCCATCCATACTGTTGTCCATGTATGTAGATTACAATGTCCACACTTCTTTTTTTTTTTTTTTTGAGGGAGAGTGTAAAAAACCAGCTAAAGCTGTGGTTAGTGATATCAATTGCTCTCCCCTTGTCCCCATATCCATACCTAGATACCTAGAAGATGGTCAGATTGGCCATGCATAATTTACTCTCGGTAAACCTGTGCAGGCTGTTTTGAGTAGCTTCTTCATTTACCTAGTAATTAATTCCAAATTATCTGTTCCAGCAACCCTCAGTTGTTCAGGTAACTTATTGGTATTGAACTTAGTGTCTATACCTAGACTAACTAGTTGTTTTCATGTCCTTTATCAGTCACTGGTACTGCACATGGTCCTTTCTTGAAAATGAAAGGAAATCTGTTGTTGAACACCATTAACTCTTGTTGATTTGTCTTAGAAGTTGATGATACTTTTATTTTCAAATTCTGTTAAATATAGTGATTTTTATAATGCTTGCCTGTAAATTATGCAGTTCTTAGCAATAAAAATCATTGCTTTTAAAGTCTCAGATTTGATCAATACAGTATTCTTTGGAGTGCTGTTTTATTTGACATTTCACACTATCATTGTGCATATCAAACAAAAACTTCATCTACTACTAAAAAAATTGAATATTTTGTGGATTTTCCATACGCTATGGTGTTCTCGTGTACATTTTATTATGCATCACATATCCTGAATTCAGCAGTAAAATTATTCTGAACTTCTGAAATTTAAAGCAGAGGTCCTAACATTTTCCTATGAATAAATCAAATGCTCTCTGCTCTTAGTAGTATCTTCATAGTGTGGTACATTAACCTGAATCACATTAAAGAAAAATCCTGCTCTCACATTTTTGGGGAGTTATTCTGTAGATATTGTAAAATTCAGAGCGTACTTTGGACGTCCATCATCAATGTCCCTTGATCTAAGCTTCTTACACTGGGACAGTAATAGTAGTGCAAGAGAGCACAATTTGCAGACTAACAGACTTAAAGATTGTCAGATTCCTTCCCCACCCTGTACTCTGCAGTTCCTGATGCTTTCCTAATGTGGGCAAAATGTGGCTGTCCCAGTAGCTGGAGTTGAACCTTCCCACTTTTGGTGCTCTTCGTTACTAGTAAGTTGTTGGAGGCCTTCTGTTGGAGTCAATCTACTGTTTGCAGATGTTTGAGGAGCATGGAAATGAGACCCTAATGACATAGCTCATTAATGATGTTTACATAATAAAAGGAGCAGAATGCTTAAATTGTTTTAGTGCCTATATGTTAATACAACTGGGGAGGAGGGGAGGACAAGCAGTGGGCAGTGATGCTTCCAGCTTACTACAGCTTACTGTCACTCTTCAGACTACAAGCAGAAATGCTTTACATGTGGGCTCTATCATTTAACACTAATGAAATTTTTGACTGGTTATTTTGCCTGCTCTAAATTCAGGATGTGTATGTCCTCGATGACTACTGCTTAGTAAGTGACAATAATGAATGCCTGAGGAGGCAGATAGGATGTGATTCTCTGTTAACGCAGCCAACATCGCAGGATGGCCATACTGCCTGCTCTCAGCATGGTGTAGACACTGCAGATGGGAGCTGCTATGTCTCACTCATGCTCTTTGTGGCTGCATGGTAAACAGATTTGTCCTGTCTTCTCTAACACTTAAGTCAGTATCTATGCCAATTTAAGACACCCATTGGCAAAAATCATAATCAAGTAGTGTCCACACAATTTGCTTAAATCTTTGATCTGCTAGTTTACTCTACAGTGTCAGTAAAAAGTGATACATTCAATATGGATTCTACTGTGCTGCATCTGCTGGTGTGAAATGCAAAAGGGAAAAGGAGAATAAGCAAAGAAAAATAACAAAAAAATTGTTGGGAAATATTCCCTTGGCACATTGGAAGCCATAATGTGTGAATGTCAAGGTGGAAAATGCCTAATCCATATGGATTTTATCTCTGAGTTATGTTTTTTAATTTTGGCTCTATCTATAAATCCAGTTTCTTAGCAAAATTGGTTCTTTTACTGGCTAAATGGCTGTTCTGTCATAGTCATGGACATTTTGTTCAAAAGCTTGAAGTAAAATCAGAGAGCTTGATTAATGAGAAATCAACATAAATTTAGGATTGTGTAAAGTCGTGGTGTGGTTTACTGGAACCAGGCAATGGATCTTATTAAAAAATACTGAAAACATAAAAATAGATCAGTGATTGTTGCTGATGATTATACATTTTTTAACTTACATTCTACACTTTCTCCTATGGTCTGGCAGCTAGAAGTCAAAAGAGCTTCTGCAGACGTGTGGTATCACTCAGAACAATTGATAATGCACAGTGGGGAATTTACCAGTAAATATAAGGACAGCTGTGACACCCATGATTCTAGCATAACATGACTGAAGGCTGAAATCTATAAGCAGAAGAAACACACAAGGTAAATGCACACCCTTTAGAATAAATGAAGTCAAATCCTGATACTGACTAAATGGAAAGATTTTCTGGCTGGGATGAGTCAAGCTTAAGCAGAAAATACACAGCTCAGTAAATGGATCTCCACTTGTAAGTTCCTATGCATGTACTGATGTATAAAACTCAATTTTAATTTCAGTTTTAAAATAGAAATGTAACAAAACAATAAATTTATTTGCGAAATCAAGCATGGATTAAATGAGTAGTACGCTTTGTCAGCGTATGTTGCATCCTTTTTCAAAATAGGTACAGTCAAGCTGAGAGACCTATCTGAGACATGTCATGATGCTGGATGCCTAAGCACTTCAATCATATATTTTAATTTGCTAGCTAGTCTGTTTTCTAGTGGTGATTTCAATGTTCTAATTTAAATATATTCTGGAAGATGCGATGATAAAGCTCTTCTTCTTTTCCTATCTGGCATGTAAGATAATTTTATTTTCGATATGAGCAGAGAGATATTCCTGAGAAATCAGTACTAGCACTAAAGTCTGCTACATTTGCATCTGATGCATACTATCAGTCTTCCTTTAATAACGTGTAACCAGTCCAGTCACCTCTTTGTCCTATGAATAACCAGTAGAAAGTGAGGCCTTGCTTCTTGCACCATTGAGTACTTTTAGTATAGATCGCACAAAGACATTTCTAATTTGTAAAGTACATAATATAAGGGATCTTTTAGTTTAGAAATCTACCTGTATTCACAAGATGGAGATATAGTGAAGAGACTGTGTAATTGGAACACCTCACAATATTTGGCTGTAGAAGGGATCCTCAAGGAAAGGGGTTTATTTGTTATTGTGATGCCAAGAGAAGAGAAAAACTCACAGACCATTGTGAGGTAAGAAAAATTGCCATTACCTTTCTTTATGTATGTACATTTCTTTATGTATTTTGTCAGTATTTCATATTTTATGTCTCTCAGCAAAAATGTGTATGGGAATCTTCAAGGATTAGTTAAAGTGCTCCCAAGAAGTTCGATATTCAGATGTAGAGATACATGCATTGTAGAGGATGCTTCATATTGAAAAGACACATAACTGGAAATAGTCTGGCTAAATATATGTATAAACTGACTCATTGCAGCATAATTCTAGTTTTGGAAGTCTGTTGATTTCAATGTATTTTAGGACTAGAATAATACAAGCATGAATCAAATCCATAATTATTTTGGGAAAAAATATTATGCTTCTGGTAGTGAAGACTTTTTTCAGTATAAGTCTTTACTGTTTTGTGAGGAAAACCATACCTTCATACTTCTAAATAAATTCAATCTTGCATATACAGAAATATTTCTTTTTAGGTTTCATTAGCGATGGTGTTTTTGTTTCCTCTGTAAATAACACATATCAGAGATGAATAAGAGAATTCTGCTATTGTGTTATGAGACAGAAAACTTAAAAGATCTAATTATTATAAAAAAGATTGAAAATTTCAGAAGCTTGCTTTGTAGCAGCTGTGAAATTAAGTTATTAAAAAAAAAAAGAAGATATTTGCCACCACTTTTGACAAATGAAACCATAAACCAAAATGTAAGAATTAAGCTTTTAGCATTTTCTCAATGACAAAAAAAAGAGATGGTAATGTTTTGGGTGTAAATTAATCAAACACATGGCTGTCAGGAAGAAATTTAATTAGTTATATTAATTGGCACAGAAGCATTGCCATTAATATAGCTTGTTGGGGCATTTGAGGTTGTGGATTCAAAATGTTTTTATTTTTGTCTGGATTCATTAAGGATTCCGTCATTAGCTCAATATTGCACATATATATATATTTAAGCGTGCAGTACCATAGCTGAATTTTTGTTTGAGTTTTTGGTTTAAATTACATGGGATAGATAGACAAGCACTAAGAGTAAAGTCAAGAAAAAATGATGGAAATACACGCATGTAGCAAAGAGAAATACAGAAATACCAATGAGGTATGACTTTGGTAACTCATTAGCTAAAAGTTCTTACCAAGTATTCATGAGAAATGTAAAAGTTTCCTCTATGCTTATTAAACCCATAACTTAGTGTGAAAAGATAGGTATTTTAGGAAGAATGGGGAAAGGTACATGACTAATTGTGACTTGAATACATTAGTATTTAATGTAAATCTTCTAACTACTAAAGGACTCTACAATCTGTTTGTTACAGGGTTTCAAAGCTTTATCTCTGTTTGCAGAAAGCACTCACTCATGTTCCAACTTAGTATTTATCTCTGACACATTGCTGTCTGAATTAGTTCAGGCCAGGATAAAAAAAAGTGTTATTCACTGATAGAAAAGGAATATCCTTCTAGAGCTTCAATATGAATAGGAATGAGAAATAATATTCTTGGCTTACAAAGAATATTGGTAGAAGCATTAGTGTGGCATTAAGAGCTGGGAGACCTAAAGAAAAAATACTTTCTTCTGACAATGGGATAATGGAGGCACACAACAAAATTGTATAATTGAAAATAAAAGTGTTAGAACAGTAGCAGTACAGGGCTGGTGAGGACATATGAGAACAGGAAGAGTGTCAGGGGTCTGTTGTATCTAGAAGTGTTCTGCACAGAAGCATTGATATCAGGCCTGCATGGCCAAAAAATATCACTCTGAACCTTAATCTGTTGTGAAGCCACATGAACCTGAACTCGGCTATTGGCCATTTTAACACAGGAAAGACAAATTCTATTAAATGCTGACCTTGTTAGTCTTTGCCTATGCAAAAATTTATTTATTCATCAAACCTGCAGAATCATTATATTGCTTAATTCAATGCTAAAACATTGTTGTTAATATTAGGAACTTGTAAGAAAGCAAGGGAAAAATACCCACTAAAACAAGTGAAATCCCACATAGTTTGAACCCACATTACATAAGATACCAGTAGATGGATCATTGCTTACTTTGACATGCACATTATTTCAGCAAATACGACTAAAGGATGAAGAATTCTCATTATATTTGAATTGGAAAGTACAGCTTGTTCTTTCTAATAGCACTTCCTACATGCAGAAAGGTGTTACTGACAATTGAACCTTATCTTCTATTATTTGGTCATTATTACATGAATACTCATTCTTGTTCAGTTCAGATGTGTGAAATATATTTCCTTTAATTGTAAAACAGTGAAAGTCTTTCTTTGGTTATGAAGTGTTCTCTGGTAGAAGGACAAACTGGTGAGGATCTAGAAGATTCAAAAGGTTACACTGTCACAAATTTTCTGCTTTTTGATTTTCAGTAAAAGCTGTGATGTGTTTTGATATTTCATTGCATTTGCCATGGCAATATCTCAAACACATGTTAATTGCCATATACTCCTTTCATATTTTATTAGATGTAGTCGTTGCTTAGCTTCCTAATAATCTAAATTGGTACATTTATTTTGGTTATTTCCTCTTGGACTTTGTTTACTGTTTTATGCTGATTTGCCACAGTTCTTAGAATCTTAGAATGGTTTGAGTAGGAAAGGATCTCAAAGATCTTCTGGTTCTAACACATAACTGTAGATGACTGATATTTTAACCCATGGCAATTAACTTTTAAATTTTGCTCCTGTTAAATCATATATTTAGATCTACAATACTGAAAATAATGCTCAAAAACCAAAGTGGAATGAGAAAAATCATTAAGCACTGTTAATAACTTTGAGTCATGACTTTTGAAAGATACTATATTCTCTTTTTAATTGTACTACTTGCATGTACCATTTCATATTCTGTTTGTGATTGTGAGAAACAGAATTTTTTTCAGATTGAAATACTTCAAAAATTATTCAAGTATGTTACAAAGATGTAATTAATGGACATAGGTATTGGTAATGACATTGTGGGTATTGCAGCTAGATTCTAGTATTTTTAACATGTGCCTAATATTGAGAATGCACTTAGGCATTTTCCTGCTGGGTGTCTGAATCTTCCCTTGCTTTTACAAAAACTAATAATCTGCTTCTCCCTTTGGACCCTGCAGGGAAATTGTATTGTAGCTTGTCTGCAGCAATGTCTTGATAACATTAGAGCTACATTCTGAATAAGCCACAGTTGGACAACCATTTGCGAGCAAAGATCTAAATGTAAACAGAAACACTGCTTATGGTAAGAGAGACTCATGTTTTCTGCTTGCATTGTCCTTGGCCTAGAAGTATTATCTCCTGTAAAAAGTGCCATTTTGGTTGGATTTTGGGCAGAAAAGATATCAGCAAGTAGAAGGAAGGACATGGAGCAATTTCATGAAGCTGTTCAGATTCACAGTCAATTCAAGTGAGTGACGAGCAGTATCTTCTGCAGTGTCTGATCAGCAGAAAAGGTAGTGGGTGAAGACAGGAAATCGTAATATTTCTGTGCAGACCTGTGATGGGTACAAGACTCTGGTGTTCACATCTCAGGCTGAAGTGAGCTAAGAGAAGACTTGAGGAAAGGCAACCGAGCTGGTGTTGGTGCTGTAATTGCTGCTGTATGAGCAGATACTAGGAAGGTTGGTTTGTCTGGTTTTAAATGGGATTAAACTGAGAAAGGGATAGGACTGGGATCTGCAAACTCTATTAGGTGGTGAATACAGCAAATGTAAAACTTCAGGGTTAGGATAATTTCTTAAAACTATCAACTGAAGCAGTTCGTAGAAGTACTTATTTACACAGAGGTTAGTGAACATCTGGAATTTGTTGCCAGGAGCAGACCATATCAGCAGAAACAGAGAGGCATTGTGCACGTTCATGCCATAATAAGGAATGGGAAGGGATGTGCCCTTTTTCATCCCAATGATGACACTCTGGATGCTGAGGCAGTGTGAGGATTGAAGCAAAGAGTGCCCAGCTGTTCCCTGACCAGTCTGGTTCCCTGACCTATCTGCTACCACAGATAGGTCAAAAGAGCTTTGGACTGACCTCTCAATGCAGAGTAGTATTTCTTAAGCGTTTACTTTTTGCTTTAATTGGATTTAAGTCTAGCTATGTTGGATACCTATAGTTAAAACTGTGCCCAGGATAATTTTCTTGTGACTTGCTTTCACTCTCATCCTCTCTCAAAGGCACTGGTTTTACCTCAGGCAGTGTAAATTGATGAAGATTACCCTCAGATCACCAGACATCTTTGTGCTAACTTTTGTCTGCCTGAATTGGTCGAGATTGTCCCCCATCCACACAGGTAAGGTCTGTGAATAGACCAGAGCAAAACCCACTGATTTATACTGAGATTACATTTGAAAAAGTACCTCTGAAACACAACAAGCTGTATGCACATAAAAGCAGAGCTGCTGTATGGAAGTCTTATAGCTGTAGGAAATGAAATAATGAAGAAAATCTATATGCACAGATATTTAACATCCATAAACTAGCCTGATATATATAGTAAACTCTTAAAATATACTTTACAAAATTCTTTCTGATATGTCATCTTTCTGAGATTTCTCTTTCTGCCCGAGTTTCAGGCTTTATGATATGTTTTCATAAAGATTTAACAGCGAATGTTTCCTTAAAAAGTTGGATATAGTAGAAACACTGTCTGTGGGGGGGTTAGAGGCAGCCTATCCTGCAAACACTGGCACTTCCCTGCTGTACCATTCTTGCTCTTTTTACAGCAGAAGAGGTAGCTGGTACCGGGTTTGCTTTTAGACTGCCGAGACAAGTAACTTTCTTGTGTTACAGCACTGATGTGCACTACTGTGTACAGTTCGAAATTATGTGAAACAGACTATTGCATGCCAAAATAGAAGCAAATGGGAGAATAAGGAAAGCAGAGTGTGAAATCCAGTCATTAGGTAAGATACTCTGATACCAACAGTTCAAATAATTGTGTAAATAATGCTAAAAGGAACTGTAACAGGAGACCTCTGCCATCAAGTGTTAGTTTTATGTCTCTATTTTCATTTCATCTTACACCAGACACTCTGCTTCTCTCTTCCCCAAATCCTCAAAGCAAAGTTTGTTTAAGGAGAGTGGAGTGTATTTTGAGTGTTTTAATTCTTTCTTTACACTATTTATTCAGGCTGTGATTAGACAGAGAAGTCAGCAGCGCAGAACGTCAGAGCATGGTCTTCCCTCTCTAGAATTACATTTGTTGTGCACTAAATTAGTTATCATTATGGCCAGTAAAGTATCTTCACTAGCTTCTGAGATCACAGTCATAGAAATTATTAGGATGAAATACTTGTGGGAGCTTTTTTAGGTCCTTTGCATAAGCAGGCTGTCACTGCTCCACCCGTGCTGTTTTCAAGACTTCATGTTTTTTTTATTTTAAAAGGAAAAAAACCCTAGATGCACTTGGGGAACAACCTGGGATATTCCAAATGGTTCAAGGACTTATCACTCAGTAATTACTGATACACAACTGTTCCACTGTCATATCCTTTTCTCATGCTTTCTCAGTTTTACATTGTTGGTAGTTATGCATATTGTGATTAAGTGCTAAACAAGGAACTTGATTAAGTACACTGAGGAAAGTGGTTGAGATGTTATGGGCTACTCTTTTAAAAGTATACATAATTAAAAATTAATATATTTATGTCTGTTGCCCGATTTGATCGTACAGATGAATAGCATCTAAAAGCTTGATTGTTATGTGAACAAATACCAATTTCCATTTATGCTGTGTTTACAAACAGGTTTCCCTGCAAAGAAGAATGTGTCTCCAACTCTAGCCTAAGGTGGGATATTTGGTCCACGGTGCAAATCACAGAGAGTAGAAAATGTATCTCTTTCCAGATGCAGCTATTACATTTTTTGTGATACAGCTAGTTGTGGGGTGTGTTATGACAGAATTAGAGGACAGATAGAGCCAGGAAGAATGATAAAATTATCACAACTGACTGTGACAGTTCTTTGTTGAAATAGAGAAATAAAATAAGAAAAAAGGGAAAACTGTCACACTGGGAAAAGTTCATCTAGCATACTTATTTTGCTGTATTAGCAATGGTAGGCTTCAGAAAGTGAGATTAATTCAAACTTTGTTATTTCCAAGAGACATATGCACATTTAAAATACTTTGTAGAACTGGGACCTAATACAACAGGTGGTTCACATTGTCATGTTTTGTACAATCTGCAGTTGTGAATTGCTTTCAAGAGAGATCTGAATTAATATTGTGCCCTGAATATAAATATGATCCTAGAGAAAGGCTCATGTTTCCCATTGAATGACTCAGAATATTTAATGGAATGATAGTTTAATATTCATGTCAATAAAATCATAAGGTGATGGTGATGTGACCAAGCCATTGCTTCATGTAAAGTATACAGCCCAGGAAAATTAAATGTCTCCAAGAAAATATTTTTTAAATGCCCCACCGTGAAAAATTAAGCTTGAAAATAAGTTCCAGGTGATCAAAATTGTTAAAACAAGAGAGAAAATCACCTAACATACCAGATCAAAAGAGAAAAATAAGTTTATGTCAGTAGCTCTCAATTTGCTAGTAATCACACAGAGCCATAATTTAATTGCTGTCTAATTATGTTCCCATATACAGTTTTGATCCAGATTTCTTGTTTGACACACTTTAAAAAAATCAAGTATTAAAATAGTGATTAAAAATGAAATCTTTAAGAAATTATGAGATGATTAATTATTACAGGGATATAATCAAAGTAGGGTATAGATACTTTCAGAGAGAGGTGTATTTTTAGAAGTTTTATATGCAGTTACTGTATCAATGATTTTCTTTTTAAGAAAGGTGACAGAATAAATGCTTCTTGCAGAGGAAAGTGGAGGATAAATTCTTACAGAGCAGATGAATTCCACTAAACCCCTGATTTTTATGAAGAAGAAAATACTTCTTGTCTCATATGCTATTGTACTTGACTTCTAACACCATTATTCTGGTCAGCACAGCTCCTCTGAAATTACTTTAAAGCTCTTGAGCTTGACTCTGATTTCATAAAATTGAGTTCTTAACTGGGTAGAAGAAGACAGAAGTGTTGCATTTTGTATGATATTGTAATCTGTGTGTGGGGGGGGAAAAAGGTAGGGCAAGGACAACAAAAAAGGGGCTGGTCTTTATGACACAAATAGTGTGATCTGTTTAAGTGAGATGCTTGGCTGGGTGCACATGTGGCTAATTGAAATAGGAGTGTTTGTTCTCTTCTGTCCTTGGCAAATATCATCAGTTTTCATATCATCTGAGCCCCTCATGGTGCTCATCATGATCTTTCCCACAAGGGATGTAATTTGTAGGCTTGTTGGTAGAGTAAGCAGCTCAGTAGTCTGCCTTAACCTCTGTGCTTGAATTATCTGCTGGCACACAATCTGAAAAGCCTTGCTCCTCTCAGCAAGTCTGGCACAACCTAAACTCTTCTGGCCACAAACTCTCAATGCAGAGTCCAGCACTCTCAGAGCAGAGTCCAGCATGCTCAGATGGCCAGGGACAGGGAGTAACAGGTAAGCCTGTGTCCTATGGTACTGGATACCAGGATGTGATGGGCTGACTTTGTATCTGTAAGGAGGGCAGAAGGTAGCACAGGATCTGTAGGAACCAAAGCTGTATCTCATTTATCCATTATAATCCTGAATTGGACTGAGAGGTTTTGGAATCATCTGCTCAGGGTGACACATATGGCATATAATGCAGAAAATTAAGCCTAGAATTTTAAAAGATGTGCTTATATGTAAAGATTTTAGCCTTCTTTCTGAACACAATTTTGTGCCAAACCCTTGGATGACTGGTAATGCATCTGTCTGATATATGAAAATATTATTTTCATATATATACCTATTGTCATGCTCTCTACTACCAGCATGTTTCCAGTAAAATAATAAATGCTGCGAGAGTTGTATGAATCCTCATTACTTTGTCCATCAAAATTGGCATAGAATTGGTTGTCCAAAAGAGGAGCTGATATGTTTAATAAAGTGCTTTATCAGTGAAAATCTAGAAGATTTTTCTAATATAAAAGCATTGCGCCAGTTGTTTTGAAATTGCACGTCAGCAGGAATAAAACTGCAGCAACAGAATTGTTAAGGGAAATCCTTGTTTTTTTTAAAGAAATACAAAAATGTTTGTGTTCATCATTGGCAATACTCTAAAGAACAGAAGAAATTAGTTACTAAGCAAGATAATACAAATTCTAGTGGGGGCTGAGTTCTCTACAATACTAACTTACCAAATGAAAAGCTACTTACAATGCTAATAGCTTGCACTTGCAGTAAGTCACAAACAAAGCTGCTGAGAGGAGTTTAGAAAGCTGAGAAGGACTCTCTGTGTACATCAAAAACTTCTGCCAGCTCTTATGTTTTAGATGTGAGAACACTCCTTACTTGGATGGGGTCAGTGTTCAGGCTATGAAACTCTTGCTTGCACAGGCAAAAATCAAGTGAGGAAAATCTTTTTTTCCTTCAGAGATGTTGCTCAGAGGAGATGCTCTGAAGGAGATGGGAGTAGGTTAGAGTACTCTGGGTCTTGCCAGATGCTGTCCGTAATTATAACTTTGTATGTAAGTTTTCCTTTGTATTTGGATATCTTTTTTTAGCCTCCACAGGTAGCCATTGTTCTAATGTCTCTGTTATGCCTCTGAACTGGAGATGGGAAACTGACTGCCTTCTGAAGGCCTCATTGAAAAATATTTTAGATTGGCTTATAAAGAGTATTATCACACAACCTAAGAACTAGAAAAAGAACCTAGTTGAGTAACTTTTCAATCTTACTAAATAACTCAGTTATTGTCCTGGAATATAAGGGAAGCAGAAATTCTCAGAGGTAGCTAAATTAGGAAAATCAGTGAATTGTGGTTCAGGATAGACAAGTTCAGGCATGTAGAAGCTAAAGAAAGGGGCAGAAAATATGTTGAAGAAGGTAGTTCAGGGAAGTGAACTTATTATATCTAGAAAATAATTTAGCTATTCAGTGGGAGGAGAAAATCAGTAAGACATCAAAGAGTGAAACTGAACAGTAATTTTCACTCTATTATTCAGATGAAAATCTGGAAGAAGTCCAAAATATACCTTCTTGACACATGAATATTATTCCTATTGATACATCTACATGCAACACCCTTTGAGAACAGGGGCTGTTGTTGCAGAAGTACAGGTGGTCTGAAATCAGAGAATGACTGTGCACCAATTTGCAGGCTTAATCTCTCTCCAGCCAAGGTCTTATTTGTGTGTTTAGCTTTAAGCTGGCTGAAGTCCATGACCTTAAATTTAGCTTCCTGAATGAGAGTTTTCATGCGTGACATTCACTGTAGAGGAGGAGCTTGGTATATTACCCTGATCTCTCATGAAGTAGTTCTTCTAACAACAGACCTTGGGCAAAAATATAAATTCTCTCCCTGAACTGGTTTAAACCCAAGGAAAGTGCACAGATTAACTTTGCCATCAGACTTCATCTCTGACCTTGGGCAAGTCATTTAAACCATCTGCATCTCCACTCTCAGATATGCCTTTAAGCTTGTACCTCTTCTGTTTTATGTGCTCTTTATTTGGGCTGGAAACTCAACTATCTCATATTACCTGTTCACATGATGTAAGTACTGTAGACTCTGGATATTGCTCCCATATAAATGATGGCAGTATGGAAAAGTTATAAAACCTGAGGTGTTTTGGGTGCACTTTGCACTGTCGTTTAAACTGGAAAGCTTTTGTTGTTTTTTTTTCCCAGAGAGTATGGCATTCGGCAGTCTCTGTTTCTGATGTGTAATTTTGTTTGCTGAGTTGTGTGCCACACAGTAACAGCAGATCGTAGCACTGGACTCTGCCTCTCTGAAATAACAAACAGCAGCTTGGCTTATTATGCAGCCTAGAGGATCACTGGCAGTGACCTTGAGTTTTTAACTGAACTGCAGATTATATCCTCATTATAATAAATTTAAATTGATTTAATTTTGCAAAAACTTTTTTGCATATAGTGGATACATTTAACTGTGAGGCTGTTTAATACTATCTTTTGATTTTTGTCAAGATTGAAGCAAACACAGTTCAATGCTCACTAAAAACCTTAAGCTCACAGAAAAAAAGCACCTGCTTGCATTCTTGATCATCACCTCCAAATCATAATCTAAAATGCCAGAATGCATTTTCACCAGCTTCTTTCATTTTTCTTTCCCAACTTGATGAAGGAGTGCAATACATGCATATACACACACTTTCACCCATTACAGCCTCATAAATCCTTGAGTAGCAGTGGTTTAGGGGATGACAAATATATCCCCTAATGAGAGACAATGGAATTCTCTTGGCCAGCCCCAAGTACTCCCTGGGTGTGGGCGGAGGAAGGAGTGTAATGCTGATGTGTGGGTAGATAGGTAGGTAAATAGGTGCTCAGAAAGCCCTTAAGAGAGTCCTGTGTTTCATCAGATGTAAGTAAAGTGCTGTAGTCTTTATCTGTGTAGAGCCAGCCACTGCCTTGTTGGGAGTGGACAAATGTACCACTGGTTGTTGATTCCAATGTGTCAGAGCCTTTGGTGGACTTAGTGTGTTGACTTTATAATTTCTTGTTGATTCAACAGGACTATTAGTCTGGAGCTTCTCAGACTTTCCTACTGATTTCTCAGCCTTTACTTTTCTCTCTTCAGCTTGCAGTCTTGTGGTCTTCTCCTAGAAGTGTTCTTTGTGACAGAGTGAGCTTCTCTGTTTAAATGTGTAGGATGTGACTGTAATTTCCCTTTCTTCGTTTAAAAATTTACCATTTCTGGAGTGCTTCCTTGTTTGTGCTTTAAAAATCAACATAAGACATCATTGTCCATAAGCATCACACTTCTTTTCTATGGTTTGGGTAAATCTAAGTTTTGAAAGTGGCAGTGATGCAGTGGAGCAGTCAAATATAGATCAGTACAGTCTCTGGGATGTGAAGAGGAAGAGGGCTTGATTTACACAAGGGCTGAGATTTTTCTTTTGAGAAAGAAGCAGTCAGTGATGAGGCTGGAGATAAGCTTCAGGAATTCTAGGCAAAAGCATCTAAAAGAAAACAAAAAAGACTTACTATTTGGAATTGCTTGAGATGGAACAGTTTCCATGTACCTTATTGCCATATGGTCTATGGCTTGGTATTTGTGGTCTTTGCAACCTGCTGCTTTCTCAGAGCTATTGAGGTTTGTGATAGGCTTATCCCATTCAGATATTTATTTCTAATTACCTTTAAAATGCTGTGTTAACTTCCATTTTAATTGTGTTCAATTTGACCAGCACATTAACCAGTAAGTATGAAAAAAATCCTCTGTAACCTCAGGTAAAAGTGTACACTGTGCGTTGGTTTTGTTCAAATGTAAACTGTAATTCTGGGGTGGATTTTTTAAAAAAAGCTTTCCTTGGCCTTATGTCTCTCAGCACTTCAAACTGTCCCAGTTTTTCACTTTTCCTTTCTTGGACACAATCTCCCACTCCTGTGTGATCTGCCCACAGTGAATTGGGCTCACTACAATTTTCCCTTTCATGCTCAGTGGTGTCTCCTTTGCCAGGAACTCCACACACCTGCTGCTACTGGACATACATCCTACATTCTCCTGCTGAAATTGCTCCCTGAGAGTTTTCCCCAAATTTGACCCTCATTATTTATAGACTAAAAATTAAAGTTAATATAATTGCATTTAAAATAACCCTTCTCCATGACTTTCCATTCATATGTATCAGTTTCCCAAGTGACCAAATTGTATTGTCTTTCTGCCTTGTCCTTCATTCTTCTTTTCTCTTAACTTTGTAAGCTCTTTTGTACTAGTGAATTCATCTTCACAAGCACTCCTGAAGTCATGTTTATATTACTACTAAAAAATGGCTAGGTATGTGAGAATTCCTCTGAGTGCTCCCTAACTACCCTTCATCATTGCAACCTTACATGTCAGCTTTTCTCTGTGTTATTACATACAGCTTTGCTGACTAAGCAAGTACGAATGATGCCCTTCATGCGTTTTGCTGCTGCAGAACTTTGCAAGAGCTTTTAGCATCAGAAGGGGAAAGATTAGTTTAAAGTTGGAGGTGAAACGAATAGTTAAGTCCTGAAGCTTTTCATTATCTGGAAGCTCCCTATCCCAGATGCTGCTGCTGTCATTTGATTGTCACTGCCATTCTCTGTTTAAATCTAAAATTGTCCATCATGATCATAATCAACAAGTGTCGTTGTGGTGTGATAAGTTACAGAGCTCCATAATCTTTCTCACTCAGAAAGATACTGAGTGCATTTTGTCTGCCATTTACCCTTAGTGAAGGTTTGCACTTGTTGCTGGGCACTAAGGTGTATTCAAGGCAACATCAAACAGAGAAATCTGCAAACTTTTGCTTCACATTCCTGGAGTGCTGTAGGTCATCCTTGAAGCTTACAGCTCAAAGCTCTAAGTCCCTCCTTCTCCAGAGCAAAGAAAGAATGAAAATGCAAACAAATGTGTAGAGGTAACAGGGACTAGCTCAGGATCACACAGACAGTTGGTGACTGTGCAGGGACTGCAGTCAAAATCTCAATCATTCTTCTGTGCTTCATCTTGCTCTCATGCTCAAGCCATGTGTGCAGGATGGTGGTATCCAGCAATCTGGGCAGTATGCAGGTTTGTTGTGCTGCTTCAAACTCCCCAGTAATGGAGAAGACCTGGATGCTGGATATCTTCTGAAAGGAGGGGTAGTGGCAATTGCTCTACATTCCCTCTAATGATTCTGAAAATGTGAAATGTGAAATGTGTTGATTCTGGGCCACTGGAAAAATGCGCTGAAGGCATGTGTCTTGTTTTACAGACAAAGCTACAGCCAAGCCGACTATGCCACATCCTGCTTCACTAGCTGTATAAGCCTATTTGGTGCCTATTTGCTTTTCCTATAACATTCACAAAATAAACCTGCACACATCCCTTCCATTTGATAACGACAGCTGTACTTTCTGGTGTGTAGAAAAAACGGTGCTCTGGTCTTCAGGAAGTTTGGTTTTGCTCAGAAAAACCCTGCCTTGGGTAACAGGGTAACACATGGTTTCTCAGGGTTGTTCACTGTGTCACATATTCATCATTACTTTTAGTTTCTTGGTGCAGTTTATTGGAATCCAACAAGTTTCTGACCTATATATACCTGTAAAACAAGCACAGAAATCACAGTTTCAAGACTGAGAATACGCTAATTTCATGACAACTCAAGTGTGATCTTTAAAATAGGTCAGATAGCAGTTATTTTTTAAAACGGCAACTGTTTGCATTGTTATGTTTGGTGAACAATATTGTGTGTCTCCAAGCAT
This sequence comes from Turnix velox, assembly GCA_013400935.1. Classification (NCBI taxonomy): domain Eukaryota; kingdom Metazoa; phylum Chordata; class Aves; order Charadriiformes; family Turnicidae; genus Turnix; species Turnix velox. Next base: position 274,328 of record VZTY01020101.1, read on the forward strand.
GGATGAAAGTACGCTAGAGAAACAGCTTCTTGAAGAGAGAGAGAGGGTGCATCTGCTGCTGTCTGTCCTTCTGCCGTTACCCTGAGCTCATTTCTGAGGACTGAGGATAAAAGCTGTTTGCATTTGCTTCATGACAACCTGGTTCAAAACTGAGAATCTTCAGGCTGAGTGAGATGCTGTCATACTGGAGGGATGATATAACCTTGGGAAAGGTTAAGTCAGTATCCTGCTGGTATTGAACTGCAAATTCAGTTTGGCCATGTCCTCTTAGCTAGGACAGATGTAAAAACTGAACCTCATCATTAGAGGTTCAGGATCCTTCCTAAACTAAGTGCTGTCCCAATGGAAAGTCTGGGTTAGATACTGTATGGTTCTTGTGACTTACTTGAGCTCAATAATTTAGTGCCCTTGAGGTGTCCAAATGGGAAAACCCCATCTCATCAGTGATCCATCAATATATAAATTCACCTGAAGAGCAGTTCAGATATGAGCTTTTAAAAATAATACTTTAACACAGATGCATCATCTCAACTACAGAATACATCATCCTAACTGCAGTAGGAGGAATACCTCTGGGACAATAATTACCTTGTAATCCTCTGTGGTGAGATCTACTGTAAATGAATAATTCACAGTTGCCAAACAGAAGTGAGTGCCTCATATTAATTTGGAACTTTTTGTGGATGGGCTTTCTTCTGGAAAGTATCACAATCACAGGGGAACAGATCAAGGATAGCCTAAACCACAGAGAATTTCTGACTATGAGGAAAACAATTGAGTTATTCTTTTATTTCTGCATTATTAAACCTAATTTCCATTTCCTTGATTTAGAGCTTTTTGCCAGACAGGGTTTTTTTCCCCAACTTGAGCTATTGCCAAAAATACAGCATAAACAAATTAGCACTTTCTTTTTGAAAAATTTTAATCTCATTGCTTTTGCCCTATCAAATAGCAAAGAACAGACAAACCAGAAGCATGAAATCTTCTTAAGTTTAAAGCTTAAATTAATTTAGTCTCCTTGATATTTTTAGCCTTTAAGCAAGTAGATTGCTTTTGAAATATTACATTACAGATTTAGTTCTAACAATGTTATCTTTTCACTTTATGTTCTAGTGGAAGTGCAGGAGGTTTTGCAAAGTGTGGTTCTGGTTATAGGCTTGTGTGTGTCATCTCTGGAGAATCACTAAGGGGGGAGATCTGGAACCACTACTAAATGATATCTCTGCTTTGGAAAAGCCTTTTTCTTATCAGCACTATTATCTATCTCAGTGCTTTACATGTTCCAATTGAAGTGCAATTATTCTTTAGATTCTTGTACTATAAACTTGAAATATCCTTGAATGTTTTTTTTTTTTTGCAGAATCAAACTCTCCCTTTGTCTGTTTATTTAATTGGGCAGGATAAATTCTTAATTAAGAAGTTCTCACAGATCAATAAATAAGTGTGGACCAATTTTACCCATGCAGGCTGTCGATACGAAATTCAATACAGGCAAGATCAGAAATGAGTACTAAATTACTGAAATTTGATGAATAATAAGGCATTATGAAATGCAGTTCTAAATTTCTATTTTCTCTTGGTTAAGACAATTAAGCCTATCTGTATCCTTATAAAGGCTTTTTTTATGTAAGTATTTACAGGTACAATAGAACTTTTGCACACATTTTCAACACTTTGCATCATAAAGAGCTTTCATTTTTTATTGCATAGAGATTTTCACTTGCTAAATCAAGGCACATCTTTGAGTATATTCAGCTTTCCTCTGCCCAAAGTGTAGATAAATTTTGCATTTAATATTTTTCTCATTTGAGATTAGGTGGAACTGTTGGTGTTAGGTCAATATGAATAAACCTTCCTTATTTTATTTTACATTTTGCTTCTTTTCTTTTTTTAATCAGGAACTAAAGGCAGAAACCTGACCATTATACTAAGGCTTACCAATATAAATCATATATATATATATATTTGTATATATAAAATGTGTATTTGTCTGAATAGTAACAATTGGAACAACTTGAAATTTGCAAGGAAGTCCAAGTCTTAGCTCTCATGTACTCTTTGTGGATGAATTAACTGGCCTGTTTTGTTGTTAAATTAGAAAGATAAGAGCTAAACTTCATTAATTAGCTTGTTTACAAAGTGTCCAAGTAGAAAATTAATGTGAAGCTAACATGGCTTTGTGCTTTTTAGGCAGCTCAGAAATGATGTTCAAAACAAAGCTATTTCACAGAAAATCCAAGGAATGTTCCTTGGAAAAAGCTAGTAATTAGCTTTTTTAAGTCACAAAGGCTTGGTCAGATCTTCAAAGACAGTGTAAAACTTTCTTCATGCGGCAATGTGCACACTGCTACCACTGGTCTAAATAGGACTGTAGGTGTTTGTCTGTCTATCAGAGAATTTCTCCCTTTAGCTTATAGATCAGTGTAGACCATTACCTTGTACCTCTCTGGTAATCTGAAGCTCTCTAGTAATGATGAGGTTTGGAAATGGTATATCAAGAAATACGAGAGAGAACATATTAAAATATCAGGTGTTAATTTCCCTGCAATCTCCCTAGCTGATAAACATTCATACTGTTTTATATCTTTATTTAATTACTTATACCTCATGAGGCTAAAGGGTACTGGAAACAAGAAGAATGAGAATGGTTCCCACTCGACTTCCTCTTTTCTCCTTCCACCAGGGGCTTCAGGGCTGAACTTTTAATTTAGTATGGTGTTTTAAACTACAACATCCAAATGTTATTGAAGGTGTTTTGCTCAGAACTGTTACCTGTGTGGATCTTTCCTATGTTTGTTGAGAAGAGTGGCAGCTTGAGTGGGACGCTAGTTAGGACTGTCCAGGTGAATGTGTGTCCAGCAGCCAAAGGGGAAAGAGCTCAGGCATTCTGTCATGTGCAGGAAGGTTGTCACTGTAAGAAGCACTGGTTTTGCTGTGCAGGAGTGAGGTAGGAATGATGTAGTTCTGCAGTTCTGCAATAGATCTGACATCTTTGACTGCCCTAGAGCAGCACATGCAGCAAGTCTATTGTGTGGTGTCTAACAACTTCATGCAGCTGAACTGGTAGCACTAGACTATAGAGGTTCTGATGCACCCATAGTAAGGTAGCCCACACTATGCAGTTCACTTTGCATCTATGTAAAAGTCTGAAAATGAAATGTGGGTCACATTCAACTCCTGGAACAGATCACTGCCCAAGAATGAGAGCCATCAGGCTCCCAGTGACTCAGTAATATGAGTTCAGGCCTGCAAGCAGGTGTAAGACCCACAGCAATATCTCCTTTGTGCTTTTTCTGATTGATTCCAGGAACTGCGTTTAATTACCAGTCTAATTGTCTGGTTTTTAACTGATGCATTAATTGCAGCAACTAAAAATAAACTGATCAAGCTAAATTTAAATTTGGAATAAATCAATTGTCAAAACCTGACAGCAGGATTTTGTGCTGATTAATATAGGGATAGCTGTTACTGCCAAGTTCCTTCTTGTTTTTTTCTTCCAAATCCTGCTTTCAGGTGTAATAGTTCTTAAAAATCTTCTTTCCTTCTTTATTTGTGTAAGTTATCTGGAGAACATGAAAGAATAAGATACTCACTATGACGAATAGCACATGAATGGAATATAAGGGTCCTAGCATCTGATGTACTTCAAGAACCTCAGTTTTGTGATGAAAGCTGTTCCTGTATCATAAAGATTACATAATTGCTTGATCAAGTAGTTTGGATAGTATGGATACAAAATACATGCAGGAATTAGTATTTTAGCTTTTTTTCTGAAGGAAAAGTAAAGCTTGCTGCCTGCTAAGGAACCTCATTCCTTCCCTGCATTCTTCTTCCAGCAAAATCTCTAGGAACTGATGGAAAGTTTTAATCATGTCAGACAAGGAGGTGAGGGTCAGAAAGATTTTCTAAAAGTTTCATTAAAGTCACTGGTTTTGGAGAAGCGGGAGACCATGAGAACTGCATTTGTAGTGAAAAATAACCAGGTAGAGTGTTTGTTCTGCTTGTTGGTTAGCCAGTTTAGCATAGGTGTGTAGTTTCAAAATATCTACAGCAATGCAATCACATAGCATCTTGCATGTGGGGAAATGAAGGATGGAATGTGAAGGGAAGGTGATGAGAAGAACTTTGAAAAAGTGTGGGGTATATGCACCGGAGTTCTTGCTACCATGGCCAGGGAATAGGACTAATTGGATGCCAAGGTGAGAGAGTGCAGTGGATATGAAGGGTAACTAACATTATTAATGTAAATGGTATTTTTGCTGATGAATTGTGGAACTTAACACACAGATCCACAGGGAAAAGTAGCATCATTAATTCCACTTGTCTTGGAACAACTTGTTTGTGGTCTTTGAAGGCTTACTACCTTTATTTTTCTCAACTGAATTCAGTGCATCCAGGTGAGGACATTACAATCTTCATTGACCTGCTTTAAAAGTCTGCAAGTTGGAGGATTCTTTTACTTCTGTCCTAATTCCATTTTTGTGTTCTTTGCTGAGAAAGGTGACAACTTTCCTGCCGGGTCTGTGATAGGTTTTTTATAGTTAGCAAGAATAACCACACCACAGGCGAGGTTTTGGTTTGAAATAGAAGCATGTGAAATTTTAGCACTAGCCTAGATGTGGAAGATGGGATGCAGTAAGTGGAGCAGGACACTGCATAGATTTTTCACATGCTTGTCTTATGGCACAAGTAACAGCCCCAAAAAGTTTTGGTGGCACCGCATTCCCCTCTGACTTAACTTGCAAAGCAATTACACCACTTCCAGCATCTCTGTAATCTTCCACAAATCTTACCCATTCTCTTCCCCAAAAGGGAGAGTTAGAAGCTATGAACCTTGAAATTTTAAAGTTCCCTGTAAAAGATTAGGGTATCTCTGTAATTGTTGTATATTCTGTAATGGAAATGTTGCCTGGCATTTGCTGTGATTCCTTGTCCTCTCAACACACCTGAGGGGTCACAAAGTTGTCTAAATATCTCTGAAAAACACCGCAGAAAACATTGACTAAATGGTATTTGTGGCTAATAGAAAAACTGCAGGGACAGAATTCCAGTGTTGTCCCAGAGTAACAAATTCACATAATGTTTTATATTGAAATCATGAAAGAGGTAAATAAAAATACTGAGTGTACTTATAGGTCTTTTTCTGTTCTATTTTTCTTTGAGAGACTGTTTAATCTGCTTTTCTGGGTATGGTAGTCTTCCCTCTCTTGTCTCCTCTTTCTCCAATATAAATAATATATTGGGCACATGGAGGTATAAGCATATCGAAAATTTTTTATTTCATGTGGGCAGCAGTGAAGCCTGTAGGCATTTCAGTTGATACATTTAAAAATTGTATGAACACAGTTCTCCTACTCAGGGCTAAACCAGTTTTCATTTCTGTAGCTTCACCCAAGGAAACAATAAGAAAAACAGTTTGTATCCAGCCAGTTGAGTTCTGATCATGCTGAAAAAATAATCATAATAAACAAAAATGTCCTTCTACTGAGTATACTAATAATAAAAAAATGAGTCTCCTCCTTCAATGCACTTGATTTATGTTCTGTAAGACAGTGATTGAGGGAGCCTGAGCAAATTAATGCTTTATATCAGCTGGTTTAGATTAGATTTCTCAGGTAATTGTTGTGGGCAATTCTGGAATAAATTAACAGCTAATTTAATTTGACCTTTTAAAAATCCAAATACCACAAGTAACTGCCTTAAATATCCTACATAACCTGCTTGATTTAATAAATGTATTTTGCTTTATTAGAGTACTTATTGTGTGTTTTCAGAGATATGTGAAGTCACTTCCCTAATTCAGTAAAATTGAAATGAAAGCCAGATGATTGTCAAATGGCTGGGCAGCTCTGAAGCTAATGAAAATGAGTCAACTTATGTCAACTTAACTGTTGTAAATGAGTCAACTTAACTATTGTAAAATAGATGCCTTCATGCTGTTTCATGATGTTTTCATAGAGGTTATGCTACAGAATGTGTTCTTTCCCATTGCATGGGCTTCTTGACCTCTTCACTCCATTACAGTGATGGAGATAAAAATGGCAGGTAAATAACTTCAAGTAAGTCTCTCTGTTTTGCCTTAACGTTTCTTATATACCTTTTTTATAGCTATAATTGCCGTTATGTTTGGACAGAATTATATGACTGATTCTCTTTGGTTGAATCATCGAGATTTTAATGGAAAATGTCTCACAGATGAAATCTGTGAAGCAAAAAAAAAAAGTTTTCTGCTGTTTGGTATTAAGGTAGTTCTAAAGTTACGTAAATTGACTATGTCTATTCACTCTTCCTTTGTTGCTCTGCTTCATCAGTTTTGTTACTTGCGCTCAGTTGCCAGAAAGGTGTTTAGAATTTCTATATCTTAGCTTTGCCACAGCCTTTGTAACTTCCTCCAAGAGGATATGAAAGAAATATGAAAGATTTCTTTTAGCACGTGGGACAAGGATTGTGTAATTGCATTCTCGTTTTGAGCAGAACAGTGATACTTGGCCCAGCTGTTTCCACAGTGATATGAATAGTTGCTTATCCATTTACATTTTTTTAGTTTTATTTAAAATAACCATTAAAATAGCTGGTAATTTCTTTGTGGCTATGTGGTTTTTGTTAATAATAATCATAGCCAATAATAGGAGTTGCTTCTATATGGCTATTTAAATTGCTTTTTTCAGCTAGTTGGCTTTTACTGATTAAGGAGAATTTCCAGGTTTATCAGAGATTAATTGTCTGTCTTTATAAAATGCAAGTAAACAACAGGCTATTAACAAATTCAAGCTTTTAGTGTGGCCATGTATGGTTCTGCTGGGAGAAGTAAAAAATTTTCTACATTTTTCTTATTGCTGTTGACTTATTTAATTTTCATCATCTAAATAAAATGCTCATTAACACTCATTAATTCTAGAAGACTTACGTCCAAAATTTCCATATTAGCCAATTTAACTTTTTTTTTGTTTTCACTTCACAAAATAATCTATTTATTTATTTAGTCCTCGCCAGATTCTGATTACCTCATCAAAACAGTTTTGAACAGCCCTGGTTAATCAGCATCTGACAACTTCCTTGCTATAACTGCAGAATGATAAGTGCTGAAGTTAATTTCCATTTGGCTTTTACCTTCTAATTATTTAGCAGCTGAGCATCAAAGCTCCTTTACTATGATATGCCCACAGGGCCCTTAGTAGACAGCACATAGCTCAGTAGAGTTTAACTACCTTAAAAAAAAAAAAAAAGTAACAGCTCAAGTGATTTTGAAATATTTGAAAGGTGAGAGACTTTGCTACTCATGAGAAGATAATGAAAATTATCAATTTGAATGCAAAATGTACTAATGAATTTATTGAAAAATTAAAATTCCAATAAGCATATGAAAAATTTAACAGCAGACTTGCTGACATGCAAAATTAAATAGATTCCAAATAGAACATTAGTACAAGCAAGAAAAAATATCACAGGATAGAAAATTTATGACATAGCCTAAAACTGCCTTTCTTTTATCAAGTACTAACATTAATTTTTTTACTAAGATGTTGATAGAAGCTCATCCTCATTGCACACAGTAGAGCATTACAAATATTCTGGCAGAAGCCATTCTCTTATGCATTTATATGATCTGTTTTGTTGGATTAAATGAAAGTAGCTCTGACATTCAACTTAAAATAAATAAGCAGAAGAAACTAGCAAATCAAGTCAAATGATGTCCTGCTTCCTAACAGAATCCACAAAGCACTCAAATTTACCAGGTCCAATCTGTTTTCTGTTTTGTTTAATTGGCACCCAAAATTCCCAGACCTCCCTGTAAGAACAGTGGATTTCCATATAGAAGAGAAAAAATAAGCCCTTCTTACTGGTGGTGTTGAGGCTCATTCTCTCTTGGCTGTATCTCACAAACCTCATCAGAATAGAAAGTAGCAGCTGTGTGTCCCTTTTATTATTCAAATCTACAATTCTGACACAAGCCTGATGAGGAGGAAAATACAAATTTTACTTTATGGGAGATCCTTGTACTGAACATTAACATTATTATCTCTGTTTGCAATTAGAAACAACAACTGATCTGGCCTCCCCACCTGCTTCCACCTCACCTTCGCCTTGGTGCTTAACATGTCTGAAGAAATTGATGCTGGATGGAGCAAACTCATGCTGCTCAGTTGTCTTTTCAGTCTCTACATTTTGTTACATTTTATGGAAGCAAATTGAAACACAGGCTTTATTCAGTTCTGTTAGCAAAGTCCAGCCACCTGCTCCACATGCTGGCAGTTTGCACAATTAATTCTCTGTAGCATCAATGTTCTGCCATTTCAGTTTAGCAGGCTTAAAGGGTTCTCACATTCAAGATACTCCAAGACCTTTGTTTTCTTTCAGGGAAAGATAAAACAGTAGAAATTACATTTGGTTAGAAGAACATTAAGATGAGAGGTGTGCTTGAGAGTGGCTATTTTTTTTTTCCTTCGTTTTAAAAGGACTCTCTATCATAATCCATCTGTTGTAACAGCTTTCCACATGTTTTCTGACATCAGGGAATTGGTGTTTCTGGGTCTTGTTGGTCTCTGACAGTATAATAAAAAAATCTCTGAATATTTTTTCCTCTAAGTAAGAGGTACTTAAGTCTGCAGTGGTTTATTTTGACATTTCTGGTTGAGTAACCAGGTAGCCGATAGGCATTTCTCATTCCTTGTATAAGTCTTATTAAAATGCAGGAGGAATTGCTAATCAAGGTTTAATTGTTTAGGAAAGGACGCCCTCCAAGGAATACTGATCTCTTTTTATAGGCCTTAATATGGAAACAGTCTTGACTGTCAACTGTGATTTCTGTTTCTGAAGGTGCTGGCAAAGTCAGGCACACCAGCCTTGTGGTAGCAATTGTCTTTTTTTATTTTTTTTTTTTAACCAAAATGATCCATCACTGGAGAGCATTCTTAAATAAAATAATTTTTCCAGAATCTGTGAATCTCACTGCTTTCCTTCAACCTGACTTCCTTCACAGACTTCCTCAGGTCCAGTGTGTGCACTGGCTCTTTAGAAAGTTTTTCCAGAGTAGTCCCTTTGCTGGAGTTGAGAATAATTTTCATTTACCAGCTTCCCAGGTTGGAATGGGGAAAGGTGCAAGGACTGTCTGAACTGAAAATTTTTCAACGGGATTGAGTAACACCTTAGATATATTTAGAACAACTGAGGTCAAGCATGACATGCACTATGCAAAGGCTGTCACAGTAAAGGCAGTCACTGCAGGGGCATTCTGTGAGGCATGCACACAGCTTGATGTAGGGCCTATGAGAATTCTTTTATGTAATTATAACTTTGAGTAGTAAAAGAGAAAAAAACAGCTGTTTGAAGAAAGTATACTTTCCAAGCAGACTTTCCACCTGAATGGAATTTTAGGATCACAGAAAAGGTAAAACACACTGGGTGCACTTAAAATGGATCTCTTACTTACAGTACATGTTTGTCTGATGCTATTATGAAATGCTTAAAAATCCTAATGGGCCAACTCCTCCAAGCCCAGGAGCTGTGCATCCCAAGGAAGAAGAAGATGGGGAAGAATGCCAGGAGACCTCCATGGATTAGCAAGGAGCTTCTGGACATGCTTAGATGGAAAAAGAAAATGTATCAGAACTGGAAACATGAGAGAGTTAACTGGGAGGAGTACAAACAGGTTGTCCGAGAAACAAGGGAAAAGATTAGGAAAGCTAAAGCGGAGGTGGAATTAAAGCTGGCCAGGGACATAAAGGGTAACAAGAAAAACTTTTACAAATATGTCAAATTTGTAAAGGAAGACTAGGGAAAATGTGGGCCCTTTCCATAAAGAAACTGGAGAGCTAGTCACAGGGGATTTGGAGAAGGCTGGGGTACTCAACAACTTCTTCGCCTCAGTCTTCACTGGTAC